>BLSH010418402.1:703894-725177 GCA_018402905.1 Glandirana rugosa | reverse complement strand
CAGAGGGGGTCGTAAAATTTAAGAATAGTGAGTGAGAAAACCTATATCCAAGTTTAAGCCATTATTTTTTGTATCAAAAAGAAGAATCATTCTTAGTTCAAACGTTTTCCTTTCCTGCGTGGTTCTGAAGTCCCCTTTAAGAACTAAAACATTGAGGTTTTCAATAGTGTGGTCCGGTTGTGAAAAATGATGTCTCACTGGTGTGCAGAAATCATTTTCTTGATGATTCTTGATGGTATGTCTGTGTAAATTCATCCTTGTTTGCAATTTCTGTCCTGTTTCCCCAACATAGGATCCTTTGTTGCACCGACTGCATTGAATCAGATATACCACATTACTAGAGGTACAGCTGTATGATCCCATAATATTGAAGGTCCCATTTGTGTGTGTGACACTCTTGGATGGATTGATCTGGTTGCACAGTTTGCAACGTTTTTTATTGCAGGGTTTGTTTCCATTATTAGTGACTTGATAATCAGAGTGTAGTTTCCTGCTGATTAGTTTTTGTCTGAGATTGGGTGGTTGCCTGAAAGCCAATATTGGGGTTGTTGGAATATTTCTTTCAGGGTATCATCTTCTGTTATAATGGGTTGTAAATCTTTGATTATCTTTTTTATCCCTTCTAGTGATGGGTTGTATGTAGTGACTAGAGGGACACGGTTATTTGTTTTTTTTCTCTTTGTATTGGAGTAGATTTTCTCTTCGGGTTTTCAAGGCTGTGTTTATGCTGCTGTTTATGGTTTTGTCTTTGTATGTTTTCTTATGGAAGGAGTCTGCCAGTGTTCTGAGATGTTTATCTCTGTCCTCTGGGTCTGAACATATTCGGTGGTATCTGATGGCCCGGCTGTGTATGATGGCCCGTTTAGTGTGTTGGGGGTGAAAACTGGAACTATGGAGATAGCTGCATCGGTCAGTCGGTTTTCTGTATATCAAAGTGTGAAGCTGATCACCCCTGATGTATACTGTAGTGTCTAGAAAGTTGACATGTGTGTTTGAATAATCCATTTTTAGCTTGATAGATGGGTGAAAGGTCAGAAACCGTTTTAGGGAAGCTCATCTGCTTGCTCGTCGTAATCATTGGGGTCTCGACCTGACTGCAGTTTGATGTTGTAACCAACTTGAGTGAGCAAATGCTCACATTCGATGACATCTGGCACTTTGGAGATGTGTTCTCTTCATGGACGAATCCCAGTTGTCACTGTACAGGACAGATGGCAGACAGCATGTATGCTGTTGTGTGGGTGTTTATTGATGGCATTTTGAATGCACAGAGATACTGTAACAAGATCCTGAGGCCCATTGTTGTGCCATTCATCCAGGACCATCACCTCATGTTGCAAGGATCTGTACACAATTCCTGGAAGCTGACAGCATCCCAGTTCTTGCATGGTCAGTATACTCACCGGATTTGTCACCCATTGAGCATGTTTGGGATGCTCTGGATTGGTGTATATGACAGCGTGTTCCAGTTTCAGGCAATATCCAGCAACTTCGCAAAGCCATTGAAGAGGAATGGACCAACATTCCACAGGCCACAATCAACAACCTGATCAACTCTATGTGAAGGAGATATGCTGCACTGCGTGAGGCAAATGGTGGTCACACCAGATACTGACAGGTTTTTGGACCCCCGGACCCCCCAATACAGTACAACTGCACATTTTAGAGTGGCCTCTTATTGTACCCAACCTAAGGCACACCTGTGCAATTATCATGCTGTCTAATCAGCATCTTGATATTCCACACCTGTGAGGTGGATGGATTATCTCGGCAAAGGAGAAGTGCTCACTAACACAGATTTAGACAGATTTCTGAACAATATTTGAGAGAAAGAGGCCTTTAGTGTACATAGAAAAAGTTGTAGATCTTTGCGTTCAGCTCATGATAAATAGGGTCAAACACAAAAGTGTCGTGTTTATAATTTTGCTCAGTGTATATATAGACGGCCATCTTAATTTTAAAAACATGAGAGCCACTGCAATCACTCATACATGGTGAAGAGTTCAGAATCATAAAACACCTGAAATCCAAGAATGTAGCTACTGCTACCAACTGTAGATGCCCCTATATATGCATTTCTGCTGTGCATATTTAGTTCACATACTAGTCAGCTATGATTTTAGAAAAGATCAAACAAGCCAAGATGAAAAACAAAAGTTAGTTGTGTCAAAATGTTTTCATAAAATAATTTTGAAATTAAATCAGACGACTAAGAGAAAGAAAAGTTGGATTTCTAATAATAGTATGCTATTAGGAGAGGAGTTTATACATGCATGAAACTGCAAAAGTGATATTTTTTTTTAAATTACATATGATGAACTTACTAATAAGCACATAGTGAAACTATTAATTTCAGGTATGTTATGCAGAATAGACCAGCCTTTCTAAACCTTTTTACTCCAGAGGAACCCTTAAAATTAATTTCAGTTTCCCTCCCAAGTCTCTAGTTTTAAAAAAAACTGAAGGGAGGTACAGGCCTCTGGTAGAAAGACTGTTTGATCACCTTGTTTACATGCTCAGCAAAAACTATTGGCCTATGAAACATGCTGTATTGATGACCCTTTTTTTTGTATAAATAGAATATTTACAAAAATACATACATTTTAAATCTCAGGGAATCTCTGCTAAAATGAAAGCCCAACTCCAGGAAATGTTAAAATCCTCCCTTGCAGTGGTAGATGCTTGTTTCTGTCTAGGGACTTTGAAAAACACTTTTACTTGCAAGATAATCCACTCCCATATGCTCTGATGGTTCCTCTGCATCCTCACATCCAAAGCTTTACCTAGTCCCCTAAACCTAAATGAACAGCTTTACCCAGTCCCTTAGACCTAAATGCTTTACCCAGTCCCCTAGACCTAAATGAACAGCTTTACCCAGTCCCCTAGACCTAAATGAACAGCTTTACCCAGTCCCCTAGACCTAAATGAAAAGCTGAACATTGCAGTACTAGGAGCAAGGATTTTTAGGTTTCCTGGCATTCTGTTTTATTTCATAGGGATTGTTGGAAAAATGTAGTCATTACAGAGGTGGTCAAAATGATATCATTACAGACAGCTAAAAAGGTCATTGGTGTGAGGTGCTGGCTCAGCTCTGGATCAGAACGAAAAATTATAGAAGCACCATCAGATTAGGTCAGTCAGACACAGACCCAAAATACCCTAGGGACCTCTTGAGGAACCCTAGAGCTCCACCAAATCCTGACTGAGATTGAGAATGGTTGTATTAGACAATTCTGTCTCTTTTATGGGGTCAAGTGATTTTTGTTCAATTACCTCGTAGAGAAAAATAACACGCAACACACATCTAAATGAAAACAAATGAATTTTGAAATGCATTCCACCAATAATAACATCATAACTACAACTAATAGATATTAGAATCATAAAGGGACTCAATTGCAGAAAGAAATGAATTACTCTTTGCATTAGCTTTATCCATATTGCGACTGAATGTGTATTTTTTGCTGATAAAATAAATATACTGTATGGGCATTGGTTTGTCACCTGTGATATAAAAGCAGTTAGTATGCAGAAGAGTTACAGTTACAGTTTTCGATGGGTACACTTCTTTGTATTTGATATATTTCATGATGCAACTTGGAGAGCGGCGAGCCTTGAGGCACTACTAGAATTGTACTATGTAAGCCTATCATATAGATATTGAAAACTAGATTCTATATTTTATGAGAGGCTTTCTGTAAATTCATGGTGGTGTTAATTAATCATAGTGATTATATTAAATAGTTACTCTGTCATGTGTAGTTATTTTTAACTGAGGATTCAAAATAAGTATTCAAACTTAAAATTCTTTAAATTATTTTGACATTCAGATACACTTATTTATCTATTTGTGAATGTGGGATGGGGGGGAAATAGTTGTTATTCTCAGACACCTGACTAATTTTCAGTAGATACGTTCTAACACTGCATAAACTGTCTGATTATCAGATTCTTTAGCATTAAGCTTCTATTCGATCTGCAATCTCAGGTAAGACAGTACAGTAAACTGTTGTATAATTTTGTGGTATTTTTATGTGTATTTTATTAATACTCGACATTGCAGACAGTAGTGATCCTTTACAATTGCTAATCATTTGCTGTTTTATTTCACTTAGGCTGGGTTCACACTATCCGACAAAAAAACGGTCCGACTTTGATCCTACTTTGCTGTGCAATTTACGGTCCTACATAGGGTCAAAGTCGGACCATTTGTCTGTGAACAGGGATCCAACTTTGATCCCGACAATGCCAGGCACCTTGTGCTCTGGGGATCATGAAGGGGAACTCCACGCCAAATTAAAAAAAAAAAACTGGCATGGGGTCCCCCTCCAGGAGCATACCAGGCCCTTTGGTCTGGTACGGATTTTAAGAGGAACCCCCACTCCGAGAAAATGGCATGGGGTCCCCCCCCAAAATCCATACCAGACCCTTATCAGAGCACGCAGCCCAGCAGGCCAGGAAAGGGGGTGGGGACGAGCAAGCACCCCCCCTCCTGGACCATACCAGGCTGCATGCCCTCAACATGGGGAGTATGGGTGCTTTGGGGCAGGGGGGGCTCTGCGCCCCTCACCTCAAAGCACCTTGTCCCCATGTTGATGAGGACAAGGGCCTCTTCCCGACAACCCTGGCCGGTGGTTTCGGGGTTTGCGGGCGGGGAATTATTGGAGTCTGGAAGCCCCCTTTAACAAGGGGGCCCCCAGATGCCGGCCCCCCACCCTATATAAATGAGTATGGGGTACATCGTACCCCTACCCATTTACCTGGAAAAAAAATTGTACAAAAAAACACACTACACAGGGTTTTAAAATATTTTATTAAATCAGCTCCGGTGTCTTCTCCCCTCTACGGTTTCTCCTTTCTTCGGCTCTTTTGCGGGGTCTTCTTTCTTCTCCTTCTCTGCGGCATCTTCTGCTCTTTTGCCGGTCTTCTCCGCTGTCCTCTTCCCTCTGTTCTTCCTATCTTCTTCTTCCCATGTTGACACGACGCAATCTCCTTCACAAATGCCCTCTCTGCTGTGTGCTGTGCCTTATATTGGCATGGGGCGTGGCCACCAGATGACATCACCTGGAGGCCCCGCCCCATATGATGGCACAGCTCTGCCCCAGGATGTGACAACATATGGGGGCGGGGCCTCTGGGTGATGTCATCTGGTGGCCACACCCCATGCCAACCCTTCTCTCTTCTTCTTCTTCCCATGTTGATTTTTATGGACCTGATGCGATTTGTGGATTTGATGCGGTTCCAATTAAAACACATGGCGGAAGCTGGAAGTGCGAAGGCTTGCTTCTAAAAGTGCTGTGACCTCAGGGAGGTCGAATCTGTGAGGTGAGAGGCTGGAGTGACTGGTGGAGGGGCACTGCTGTACATCTTTGCATTTATTTAGCCTCACCTAGCTGTCACGGTGTACTACTTCCTATACCTGAAAATCATTCAGAAATGGACTATTGCATATATATTTAAATGTTTTGTGTGAATTTTAGTGCTCCACATTTATACTCATATTTGTTGTTTTTTAAAACAACAATATATTCTGCAGATGTAGCAGTTAGAGGGTTGATACAAACTATTTACCACTGACAGAGTGCTTACAATGGCCAGCTTTTATTCATTTATGTAAAACAGTGTGAGCTGGAGTTTGGCTTCCGTTTATTAGTATATCTAAATCTGCTAGTATAGTATATCTGCTAGTATATCTAGCATTCTCCTCCCCCAGAATGACAGTGTTGCTGTCCAAGGGTCTTTTGCTCCTTCATCCAGAATGGGGACACTTTAATACAGAAAGTGCGTTATTGGCTGGATCACCAGGTCAAATCAAAGGGAAAGTGCCTAAAAGGAAAACTAATGCAGCCACCACATCTGATTGGTAAGCTGCAATGTATTACATTTTTTGTTTTGGGTTTAATGTTGCTTTAATTTCTTCAATACGATGTATATCACTCCATAAAATTTCTATGCAGTATAATGACATAAGAGGTCACACTGGCCTTCAGTCTGTAAATTAATGTTTTTATTTATGCTCTCCTGTATTTTGTATTTACTTGTAAGTAAAAAAACAGGGACACATGCGTGGCTCTTTGAGATGGCAGACGCATTCTGAGTGAGCTCCAGTCCAACTCTGCTCTACGTGACCCCTGCTCAACTCCACAGGCTTCCTAAAGCTTCAGGGGTGAGTGACTTTACCCCCTACTTCTTCTGGGCACCTGATTGTAAAAATTGGCTACCAAACGTCTTATCCCCAGTCTGACCCACGGCCAACTAACACCATGGAGCG
Organism: Glandirana rugosa; assembly: GCA_018402905.1. Lineage (NCBI taxonomy): Eukaryota > Metazoa > Chordata > Amphibia > Anura > Ranidae > Glandirana > Glandirana rugosa. The sequence goes on along the minus strand of BLSH010418402.1, from coordinate 718,906 downwards.
CTTCCTGACCAGGCCTTGCATCCCCGGCCTTGATTTTTCAGGATGACCATATCAGTGTCCTTATGGCTGAGACTTCATCGCAACCACCCCCCTTCACATCAACCCCCTACCTCTGAATCACTGCAAACTCCTGAGCTGCTGGATAAAAAACTTCAGGCCTTACTACACCAGCGGATCCTCAATATAGCCCAGGAGATTGGGAAGATCTCTCAGGAATTGCAGGGAGAGATAGATCAAATTGGTGAACACGCAGACCTGCTGGAAACTAAGTTTGATATGATTCAATATGTACACGATCTGGAAGAGGAGAATTCTTCCTTTAAACATTCAGTTTCACAACTGAAATTGCACCAGAAAGACCTGGTAAATAGAGAAAGGCACCAAAATGTGCACATTCGTGGGGTGGCAACAAACACCGTACCTATCTCCTGGGTCTGTTTAACTCCCTTGCTCCTGATATCGCTGATATAGACTGGCACCTGGACTGGACCCACAGGTCCCTGGCCCCTAAACCCCCTGCTGGAGACAGACCAACATGCAAATTTTCAACAAACTTTCTCCTATCAATCTGGCAAAAAGGTGCAGTCTGCCACCCATCACCTCCCATCTTCAGTTCCACAAAATTCCCTATTACTGGGGCTTCCCATTCCAATTGAGCATCATGAAATATGGAACACAACATGTCCTGGGTGATTTAAATGAGGGAGAAGCCTTCCTTAAGGGACTGGGCCTTCCACCTCTTCTGGCTGAAGATCTATTTCCACCACCCTCCACTCATCTGCTCCTTCCAGGCTCTGGACCCCTACTAAAGGAATGGCGAAGAAGACCTCTTCTACTCCTCAATGACCTAATCCTAGCAGATACCCAACCTGATCTCCCTCTGGTGGCACCCCAGGCTCCATCCACAGTCCTGGCACCATGTTGCCCTTTCCATGGGCCCTTTTTATCCTTTCTTTGCTCTTATAAAGGTGCAACATTATGCTATATGCTACAGTTCAGAAGTTTTTAGTGACATATGCTTTCTTCCATTCTAGACTGCGAGTGAGATGAGCACCCCTGTCTCCATGTCTCCCCACATGTCCCAAAGCACTGGCCCTGGGCTGCTGAGACACAATCGTCTCTCAGGTTTACAACTGTTCTCAATTTTTATTTTTTTTCTTAGGCCAATATGGCCTCCTGGTTGTTATGCTACTGACTGATTTACTGGACTATTCTTTTTTGTTTTTTCTATTTTTTTTTTGTTTATTTTTTCTGTTTACTTTTGTATCTGCTATTACATTCCACACCATTGGGGTAATCCCCATTTTGTATTGCTTCCCCTTGCAATATGCTTCTTATTGGTTATGGCTTTAAAAATCCTATCCTTACAATGTTAAAGGTCTGAAGTCTATCAAGAAATGATTGTTAGCTTTAAAACGATTTAAAGCCTCTGGGGCAGACAAGATCCTGATTCAGGAAACACACTTCTGGGTGGTCCATTTAAATTTGCCTCTAAACACTTCCCCCATTCATACATGACATCTGACTCATCCGGCAAGGCTGGGGTAGGGATACTGATTAAATGCACCTGTCCTCTTCGGATTAAGTCAACCCACCTGGACCCTCATGGTCGCTATGTGATTTTGTAATACCTGTCCACTACTTTTATGCTAATGAATGTCTATGCTCCTAATTCAGAACAGATACAATTTCTCACTGAATCATTTGAGGTTCTGCAGCATCTCTCTCATCCATTTACTATTGTTGAGGGTGATTTCAATGTTGCTTTCTCCCCTTCATGGGATAGAAGATCTCTGTTTCACACCAAATTACCTCCTAAGATGCAGTCCTTAGCCACTTTTTTTCAAAAATTGATCTGTGCCCACCACCTGTTTGATTCTTGGAGAATCAAACACCCTACCAGTAAACAGTTTTCATTTTACTCCCCACTCCTTAAGATGTTCTCTAGATTAGACTACTTTTTTGTTTCAGCCCTGCTCTCGACTAATGTGGTGTTCTCTGAACTGGCTCTATAACCTGGTCTGATCACGCCCCATTATTCCTGGACATCTCCCTTTCAAAGGCCTTTCCTAATTAACCACTTCAGCCCCAGAAGGATTTCCCACTTTAGGACCAGAGCACTTTTTGCGATTCGGCACTGCGTCACTTTAACTGACAATTGCGCGGTCGTGTGACGTTGTACCCAAACAAAATTTGTGTCCTTTTTTCCCACAAATAGAGCTTTCTTTTGGTTGTATTTGATCACCTCTGCGTCATTTCTGATCGCCGCTATAAATAAAAGAAAAGCGACAGTTTTGCAAAAAAAAACAAATTTCTTACTTTTTGCTAAAATACAAATCCAAAAAAATATATAAAAAAAACATTTTCCCATCGGTTTTGGCCGATTTATCTTCCTCATATTTTTGGTAAAAAAAATGAGAATTAATTCCTGGGGTTTGTGTTTTTTTTTTTTTTTTACTAGTAATGGCAGCCATCTGCGATTTTTAGTGGTACTGCGATATTGCAGCGGACATGTCGGACCATTTTGACACTTTTTTGGGACCATTGGCATTTGTACAACGATCAGTGCTATAAAAATGCACTGATTACTGTGTAAATGCCATTGGCAGTGAAGGGGTTAACCTGGAGGGGGCGCTCTAAGGGTTAACTGTGTTCCCTGGGCATGCTCTAACTGTGTGTGAGCTGGGCTGGCTGGGGGAAGGGAGTGATCATGGCTTCCATATACAGGAAGCCTGTGATCACAGCCCTTACCCCTCTAACAGAACGGAGATCCGTGTTTACTTACACAAACCTTCTTTCATTGCGGGGGTGCCACCGCGGGTAGCCGGCGGCGATAAAGTCCGCCCTACTCACTCCCTGCCCCCCCCCGAACATAGTGAGTGTGCGAGCGTACTGCCCCCTCACAGTGAGGGATATCGCAGCCGCCGTCATATGACGGCGGTTTGCAATATCGAGCCACTGTCGCCGTCAGACTGCGGTCGGCAAGTGGTTAATGTCATTGGCGACTCAATGAATCCCTGCTAAACCAGCTGAACACTAAGGAGAAGCTCTCTCTGGTACTGAGCAAAATTTTTCAGCTCAATGTCGGTTCTGTAGTGGGGGCATCCACCTTGTGGGAGGCCCAGAAGGCTTTCTTCTGAGTGCAGTGTATATCTGTAGGCTTTCACTTAAAAAGAGATACAGCTGCCCTTAAAAAATCTCTGCTAGTTAAACTATGCTCCTCTGAGCATCACCTTGTGTGCTCTCCTACGGTGGCTCACCTCCATTCAGTGACACTCCTGCATGAACAACTCAAACCTATTGCTATGTCTGCTACTGCCAAATTATTACTCTGGGTGAAACAAACGTTCTATGAATACTCTAACAAACCTCATAGGATGTTAGTGCACAAACTGAATCCCGTCCTTTGCACTCCTTCCCTGATTTCCTACTATGACCTAATAGTAAGCCGACATATTGTCCTCAGTCCATGGCCGAGGTATTTGGTGGATTCTATAGTAATCTTTACAACTGCCTAACCCCAACTCACCATCTACCATTTAATCAGGAGACATTTGACACTTAGAGGATATCCACCTACCTAAGTTGTCCTCCTCTGACCTACAAAAGTTGAACGTCTCTATTACTGTAGACGTACTCACTTCTACTGTTAAGCTTCTACCTACCCACAAGTCCCCTGGCCCTGATGGGCTTCCCTACTCATTTTAAGGCTTACCTTCCTGTGCTGGTGCCTTATCTCTTATTCCTCTTTAACTCTCTACTTGTAGGCAAGGTCTCCCAATCCTCTTTCACACAGTCCTTCATCTCTGTTATACCAAACATGGGCAAAGACCCCTCCCTTCCTGATAACTACAGGCCGAAAGTGCTCTTAAATTCGGACTATAAGATCTTTACGAAGATCCTAGCCAACCATTTGTCCAAAATGCTTTTCAAACTGATTGACAAAGACTAAGTAGGCATACCAGTGACCTTATAGACATGTTAAAAAGAGTACATCGCCCTGCGCTAATCTTGAATTTAGATGCTCAAAAAGCATCTGATTGGCTAAGATAGCCTTATATGTTTGCTACTTTATCCTGCTTTGGCTTTCTGGGCTCCTTTATCTCTGTCCTAGAGGCCCTTTACTCCAATCCCTCTTCCCAGCTTCAGTTGTCTTCCTTTCTGTCACAGACCTTCCCGATGTCTAATGGCACCAGGCCCGTTATCACCACTCCATTTTATTCTATGTTTAGAGCCCTTAGCTGCTGCCATTCATGCTCATCCGGAGCTCTGGGGAGTTCCTATGCGACAGAGGGAATACATACTGTCTCTATTTGCAGATGATATTCTACTAACCCTGACACATCCTCATCTCTCCCTCCAGTCCCTACACACCTTGCTATCTCAATTCAGCCTCTTATCTGGTAATAAAATTAACTCCTCCAAGACGGAAGCCATGCCTCTCTGTATCACTCCTGAGGCCATCTCCGCCTTACACAAGTCATATCCATACTAGTGATGTCCTCACTTCCTTAAATATCTGGGTGTACAGATTACCCTTACCTATTCATCCTAATATCTGGTTAATTATACACCTCTATTTAGGGAGATTAGTGACATGCAGAAGCATTGGAATGCAAACCTTCTCATGGTTGGACAGGATTAATGTTTTAAAAATGTATATCATGCCTAAATTTATTTTACTTTTTTGGAACGTTACTAGTACCTGTTCCCAGCTAAAGGTGTGTAGCGGTACCCCCGAAGGAGCTGCTAATGAAATTTATATTTGTTCCCGAGCCTCCCTCTGATTATCTTGCAGCCAGTCACTGTGGCATTTTCACACAGCCAGGTGCACGCACAATCCTGCTTGTTTCCAATGACCAGTCTAGGGGGTGAATTTTCAATGCTTTATTAACTTGGATAGGAGAAGGATAGGTATGGGATGATCCAAGTTAACTGACTGTAACTGAGGACAAATTCTCCCTAGCTCTGTATAGCAGGCGGTCAGTGGCTTCATACAGCAGACTGACTCCAGTGAAACAAGTCCATCTTTAAGCAACAAAGGGCACGCCGGACTTCTAATTCAGTGTAGCAGACTACCAAAGGCACTATATGGCAGGCTGACTTTAGCAAAACAGCTCCCTTGTTAAGCAGCAAGGACAGAAGCTGGACTCTGTTCTTCGAGACACTCTCCAGTGTCTCCTTTCTAGCTGGCACACTCAATTAAGCTGATATGAAGGCAGGAGAAAATTATAGCAACACAGTCTCAAGGATCCTCTCACAGATCTGTAATCACACCATGTCCCGGGACAGTCAGTAGCCCTTTCTGCCAACCTCCAAGTGACACTTTGCTACTGCAGTATCAGACCGAATCCAAGGACATCCTCCCTCTGTCAACTTTCAAAGAACTGTGGGTTGCAGCTTCAGCATCCGGATAGGCCCAGACTAGGCCTAGCAGCCGGCAGCCTCCTGGATAGGCTGTTGGGCCTAGCAGCCAGGAGCTAAACACAAGCCTCACCCCTCAGGCTTGGGTGGGCTAGAACTCCTCATCTTGAGCCCATGTGCTCCCTTTTATATGAAGGTGTTCACCCAAGATGCAATGGGGCACCACCCCCCTGCTAGTTGGTCAAAACCACCTGCTGTCACTGGCTGAGGTTTTCACTCTTTGTCCAATAGGGACCCATACTACTGGACGAGGTAAAACATCTCCAGACCACATGAATCAGCACCAGAGCACACTGAGCAGACCTTACTCAAATTAGGCTCTCTGATAAGCAGACAGAATATAAATTTACCTTTCAGCTCTCCTGTTAAGCAGAGAGAGCCAAAAACTATATACACTCACTAGTACCCAAACTAGGAGGGTGCTACAGGTGGTTAAACGCTGGTTTCTCAATTTTATTTGGAGTAATGAAGCACATCAGGTTGCCAGCTCTGCGGTCTTCTCCCTTAAGAACCATGGTGGTTTAGGTGCCCCCAGTGTTCTTAAATACTATTTCACCTCTCACCTCCATTCGGTCGCCTCTTGGTCCTCTCAGGTGGCACCAAACAGATGGTCAGAGATCGAAATGGGCTCCTTCTATCCTGCCCATCCCTGCTCTCTGATCTGGTCCTCTTCTTTACACCAAGACCCTAGACTGCAGGGGTTATGTTTGACCCCAATGCTTTTTATCTTAAAAATTCGGCATACCTGTGTCACTAAGTTCTCTCTCTGTTTGCCATGCCCTCCCATATCTAATGTACTCTTCAATCCCATTATATCTGATAGCTTATCCTATGCTCGTGCATCACCCTGGGCTCAAGCTGGTCTGTTCCAGCTTCACCAATTTGTCCATCCAGTCACTCGCAGATTCCATGCTTTTGATGACCTTCAGACTAAGTACCATATCCCCAAACAAATGTTCTTTTCTTACCTCCAAATTAAACTTTATCTTTCCACACTCTCTTCATCTCTTGTACTACTTAAACCCACCGCCTTTGAACTTATTTGCGCTCAAGGCTCTCACCAGTGACACCTAATCTCCTCCATTTACAAATTACTCCAAGACACTTCTCCAACTTACACAGACCTTCACTCCTGTGTGCGTAAATGGTCACTTATCCTCCAATGTCCCATCACCCTTCCCTGCTGGGACAAAATAGGGTCATCTACATCCAAAATCACTGACCTGAAGATGACCTGAAGAAGGAGGCCGTGCCTCCAAAACATGTTGTCTTAGCAATCACTTCACAGTATAGGTTCTGGGTCTGCACAACGTGAGGGTGAGTGATGTCACGCAGCACCGGCTGGTCCAGGGCACCTGTGCCATTAACGTACCTGTACAGCGGTGGCTGCAGCGAGGTGTGCAGACCCTGCATCACTGGCGAGGGACCTCAGATTTGGAATTCTTTGGAGGAACAGGCCACAGGATAGGAATACCAACACCTGTGTGTACAAGGAAATTTACTACTTTACCGCAGAGAGTGCAAGTTGTATTGCTTTTAAATTCATCACACTAGGGTGGTGTGCCCCCTCTCCTCCTTTTGTCACAGATCCAGCCCACCACCCAGTGGACACCAAGAGAGCTGTATATTTAGTTGATACTTGTTTTAGATGGACTACTAATTCATGAAAACATAGGTGATCTGTGCTGACACTGGTTGTATACAATTATGTATATTATTACCCATGTCTGCCTGTCCCTCCTTCCCATATCCCTGCTTTCTCTACCCTGACCCCTGGTGTATTTCTTCTACCCTTCTTTTATTTTTATTTCCTTTGTGAACTTAGCTACCATGTTCGCTTTAAGGTTATATCCACATGCTGTAAAATGTTTTTGTTTTCTCTGAAAGTGACTTATGTTTCAGTTTCTATGGATATGTGATTCACCATGCTCATTGAATTCCACTTACTGTTTTGTTTTATATGGTTTTGTTTTATACTGTGGTGTTTTATATACCATTTTTTGTAACTTTAATAAAAATACAACTAATAAAAAAAAATAAAAACAGACATTGCTTAGGAGATGATTTGGCTTTGTAGCAGACTTCTATAGCAATGTTCTAACATTTGCAAAGTTTCAAACTGCCGTTCTGTAGTTTAGCTGCAGTGTGGGTATACCCATAATTTTTATGCAGTTAACTTATGGTTTCTCATAGACTTTCTATTAGGTTGTGTGTTATTGACACATTTTTTTGAAAGAGTGTGCTTTCAGAGAACATGCAAAAAATACACACCTTATTAGAAAGTCTATTAGAAACCACGGGTCAACCACACAAAAAATACACTGTGGCCAAACCACAGCTTGGGATTGTGAAACCAACCTTAGAAAAAACAATGGATTTATAAAATGTACATGTGTTTGAGTGTATTCTAAGCTGATAGGGAGCAGATTAACTTGAACACACCATAACCAATGACACCATTCATATGCTGTATGTATTATGAATGTGTCAAGAGATTTTCTTAGATAGACTGCTTGCATCATGCTTCAAACAAGCTGAGAGCCATAAGCCATAGAGCTTTGGAAAAAGCCCAGATGGATGTACATGAATTCAGAATGGTAAATAACCAATTTTTCATTTTTCCCAAAATATATCTTTCTTTTTTTTTACAAAAATGTAAAATGTTATGATTACATTATACAATTTAATTAAAAAATACATATTATAAAATCTATTATGTTAGTATTCTGTATAAATAGCCAATATGGTTACATATATGTGTTTTTATTTGTTTTTTTAAAAGACTTGAGCTTGAATGCTATTCTTTTTTCAAACACACACATAGTGGTAACTCTATGACAATTATGATGATGATATAGTTACTTTTACCACTGTAATGCAACCCATTGGATTCCTCCAAAACTTTATCTTCATGTGGGTAAAAGAAGATAGAAAATGAGGAAATCAATTAATTTGGCGCAGAATGAAGGTTTATCCTCAAACAGCCAAATGTAAGAAAAGTTTATGTAGCTATCAATAGTGAAAGTCCTATTTCTCACTAGTTGATCCTGTATCGTGAAACTTGGCTGCATTACCCAAACTACAGAATCAAGACTACTCTAAAGACAGATGCTAACAACATAAACTAAGTAAAACATTCCATAAGAGTAACATAGCAACTTAGCATAGCCCCCTAATAATTGATGATTATTATATATTATTATATACCAGGAAACAATCCAAAACTCAGCTAAAGTATACATACCAAATTCAAAGTATATAGACCAAGTTCAAAGCAGACATCACCACTTAAAATAGGCGAAGACTATCTGAGATCATAGTGCAGAGAAATATGTCTGACCCAGTAGACTTGCAGCATTCAGGATACTAAACAAGCAACTCTTACATTCCAGCAAAGCAAAAGGAATGGGTTTACATGATCAGTCATTTAGTGCATGTAAATGTAAAGCTACTGATATAGAGGCAGCAAATGCATAGACACAATCACAAGAGTAAGCAAAAGAAATATATTTACTTATTAATAGGTAGGAAATGGCAACACTGGAATGGAAAGCCATATTTCTAAGAGCTAGCTGTCAGCTGGATAATATGTACCACCTTTTGCATAATATTGTGTGATACTCAATTGTCTACTAGATTCACAGTTTTTAAACAAAACAAACATACAAATAAAAATGGCTAAAAAATATTTGCTCGATTTATGCTGAAAGTTTGTCAATACCCCATTTCCAAAAGAAATAGTAAATAAATGACATGAAACATTTTACAGAATAACTAAAGGTTGCCATTGGGCTCCTAAACAGCAATTCCTAAGATGTTTAAATCCTTTTTTGACTTCAAGCTATCAATACTGTATAAAAAGAAAATAAAATAGATGCTGTGTATTTAAAAAAAAACGATAAATATTGCAAAGACTATCTTATTGTTAAAAAAAGGAACTGAAACAAAATGACAAAATTTTATAGAAAATCGAAAAAATACACCACAATCTTCTGCTATCAGTGTTATTATTGCAGGCTGCAAGACTTAAGTGTTAGTATCTATTTTGATTCTCCGCCTCAAACAAAAAATTCTAAAGTGGTCATCCATTTGACAGAGCATTCTATTTTTTATTCTAGAGATGTGATGGCTTCACTCATAATTATATACTGTACATGTCACTCTACAGCAGGTAGCTGGCGGTCTTCTGTCGTTATCATTGGTTCTACAACATCTAGTGGATTTTAACGCTAGTACAGCACCTAACATACCTATGACATTAATGTGAGACAGTTGAAAAATATATTTTAATATTCCCTGCACAGAAAGCTTCTGATGCTTTGCAGTATTCTGCCTTCAGTGTTTGCATAAGTTGTATGACTCTCCTACCTGTGACATATTGTAAGCGGTGGTTGCCTGCATCTTCAGCCTAATTTCTGCAAATTAGCTGCAGCAGTGTGGTAAATCAAATGTATTTCCTAGAGTAACCTGGATTAAAAGCCATGAGTCCTTGAAATATTCTTTATGGAGCATTTTAGATTCTGTATCATGTATTAATGTACCTGTGGTAATGAGTAGCATTAGGCCTTAAAAGGTTTAAAGAGTTCAATGGCAAAGTATTTTCGTATAATTCAGATATATGTACATAGATTACAACTCTACTGAAAGATGCATGTAGGCTGACATTCCTGATTTATTCATCTCCTTCTGACAATTCTAATGCCTGGTTTATCTTGCTTGAAAACAATGATTAATTGACCCAAAAAAGTATGCATCAGGTAATGCCAGGACTGCAGATCTCTGTACTTGTTTAAGATCAGGAACGCAAAAAAATATTTCACAAACAGATCAGCACACAAGGCCAGCAACTAGAATTTTTTAGGAAGAGAGGTTATCATTTTCAGTCTACAAGCTCCCTTCAGTACAAATTTATTTTAAAATAAACATGTATGAGTAAGAACATTTTTAAAGAGGCACTCTTGTTGTTGGATCCACCCCCTACACATATTCATTCTTCTTTTTTTTTTTTTTCCTTTAGAAAAAGTTTTTATTTGAAGCAAAGAGTCAGTACAATATACTCAGCAAACAGAAATAGAGGGCGGATGACATACAAAATGGGATCATTTACAACGTGACTTAGTTACAACAGTACAATGCTTACATTGTCATGCTTACTTGAGTAAACGGCCGTTATCCAGTGGCCCCTACGAATTGTCTAACGTACCTGATCATCGTCTAGTCTTTCCAGGCTATTCATCTGCTATATCAAAAAAGGCTGTAGATGTAACTTTGCGCTCCGTGCTGTGTCTAAAGAGGGGTGGGATATAGACCCTCAAATTTTGTGAGGGGGGTTGGAGCCCGAGCTCTAGTGTGGTCCGAGTATTTTGAGGCATTATGTGTTTTGTTAGGGAGGGAGAGGGGCAGCCTACGAGTGACGTGTTGTCTATCCTGTGAAGGAGGCCGTGAGCGATATGATGACGTTGTGTAGGAATGTATGAGCTGGATCCTAATTTGTATGAGAATGTGTTTTGTAATTAATAGTGGTCGGTCGTTTGCTGGAGAGGGTGTGGAAAAAGGGAAGGAAAAAAGGGGGGGGGGGAGGAGAGGTGAAGAGAGAGAAAAACCAGAAAAAGAGGGAGGGTGGGAGAGAGGAATAGATAGGCAATGAATTCCGTACGGGTCCCGTAGGTCCCCACCACCGGACCCCCCCAGGAGCCCGGGTTGGGATCTAGATCAGGCTACCATGGGATGGCCTAGTGACAGGTTATCATGTTATCATGGACGCGTATTCTTCTGTAGTTTTAAAATGCGTCCATCAGGCCCATGTGTGGGAAAATTTGGAGGGAGAGTCCTTGGCAATCTGTATTAGCTCTTCCATTTCTGCAATGTGGTTGACACGGGAGAGCCATTTGTGGATAGTCGGGGGAGACGAAGATTTCCAACGGGCGGGGATGCACATTTTGGCAGCATTAAGTAAATGTGGTACAAGAGTTTTCCGATACACGTGCGTTGGTAGAGTCGAGTGATGGAGAAGGGATTGTGCCGGAGTACAGTCTAGGGGATATGTGGAGATCTTGCCAGTCAGGTCATGCACTCGGGACCAGAATTGTTGCAATTCTGGGCAGGTCCACCAAATATGTAGTAGGGTACCAGGCTCACTGGAGCATCTCCAGCATGTTTCAGGTATAGCTTCGTTGTACCTATGTAGGAGCTGGGGAGTCCTGTACCAGCGTGTAAGTAACTTATAGCTATTTTCTTGAATTGAAACGTTAAGCGAGCATTTGTGGGCTAAAGTGAACATTTTTTCCCACTGCTCATCCGAAAAAGTAGTTTGCAAGTCCCTCTCCCAACTTGGGCACATACTGCCTGAGTTAGAAGGAACCAAGATGAAGAGCATATTGTGAATTGTGGAGACCAGGTGGCTTTGTGCTGTCGTTTGGGAACAAAGATTCTCAAAAGGGGTAAGGGGTCTGGAGATAGCTGAATCCCTGTTAGTGTCTTTTAGAAAGTGTCGGATTTGGAAATACACCCATGGCGCAATTGGAGTGTTGGGATCGCATGTCTGGATTGATTCTCGGTTTAGTATAGATCCATCTTTGTAGAAGTGTGAGGCATACATGTCGGGAAGGGGCCACACTCCATGCAAGAACCGGTTGGACATTCCAGGAGGGAAAGCAGGGTTGAGCTTGAGTGGCGTGAGGGGGCCCGGGTTGGTTGAAAGGTCTGTTCTTCTACAAATCTCCTTAAAGCAACCCAATGTGGCGCTAATAAGGGGGTGTTGTTTGAGAACGGGAGCGACTGCGGGTATCCATGGTATTGATTTAAGTGGTGTCGGGGAGAAGGCATTTTCTATGTGAACCCAGCTCTTATTTTTTACGTGAGTGTTCCAGTTGACTATTCTTGTCAAGTGGGAAGCCCAGTAATAATGTCTAAGGTCTGGTAGTCCTATGCCCCCCTTAGATTTAGGTTTGGTTAGTTGTGTCTGGCTAATCCTGGGGCATTTGTGTTTCCATAGGAAGGTGGAGCAGCATCTACGGAATGATGCAAAGAAGGTTCGAGGGAGTAGGATTGGGATTGTTTGAAGCAGGAAAAGAATATGGGGTAGAATGTTCATTTTGAGTATCGCCGAACGACCAAACCAGGAGAAATAAGGTTTATCCCAATTTTTCAGGTCTTCTGTGACCGTGTTTAGCAAGGGCAGATAGTTTCTGCTAAAAAGCTCCTTTGGGTGGGCGGTCAGGTGAATCCCTAAATATTTAATTGCATCTGCTTTCCATTGGAAGGGGAAACTCCTTTGGCATTGGGTGACTATATCTGTGGGAAGGGATATATTGAGCGCGTATGATTTGGACATATTAATTTTGAGGTTAGAAATATGCTGGAATGTTGTGAGAGCTTTAACTAGATTGGGTAGGGAAGTATGTGGGTCTTGTAGGAAGAGGAGCAAGTCGTCCGCGAATGCTGCGACTTTGTAAGTCTTCCCTTTGACTTCTATACCCCTAATCTCCCTTGTGTCACGTAGGCAATTTAGAAAAGATTCTAAGGTGCGCACGAAGAGGAGGGGGGAGAGAGGGCATCGCTGCCTCGTCCCGTTGTGTATGGAGAAGGCGTTTGACAGGTGGCCATTAACCCGGGCGGTGATCGTTGTATACAAGGACATGATGTAATTAAACATCACACTCCTTACTCCAATGTGTTTCAGAGTTGCCCCCATGTAGTCCCAGGCCAGCCTGTCAAACGCCTTCTCCGCATCCAGGGAAAGAAAGAAAGAAAGAATCCCCTGAGCCCTTTCGTGCGTGTCCAGTGATGAACATTAATGGCGGTAGTCGTGTTGTCCCTGGCCTCACGACCCGGGACAAAGCCTACCTGGTCATTTTTAATTAGGGAGGGGAGTAGTGGTAGTAAACGATTCGCTAATATTTTCCCGAATAGCTTAATATCAACGTTCAATAAGGAAATCGGCCTATAGCTTGTGACCGAGGTGGCATCCTTATCTGCTTTTGGGACTACTGTGATGTGAGCTTCCAAGAGGCGGTTAAATGGGAGGGTGGAAGATGGGATCGAATTGAAAGCCGAGAGAAATGGGGAGGATAGGGCGTCACTGAAAGTTCTGTAATATGCCGATGTGAGACCATCCGGGCCTGGGCTTTTACCTGGCTTAGTTTGTTTCATCGCATTTTTAAGTTCAAGTTCCGTAATAGGCCTCTCAAGAAGCTGGGCTTCCTCAGGGTCTATTGGGGCTGGGCAATATTTGAGGAGGAATTCACCAATGGCCGTCTTGTGTTTAGTCTGCTCTTCGGGAGAAGTGCTATATCTGGGGAGATTATAGAGATTCAAATAATATTTCTCAAACTGGGAGGCGATGTCAGTGGTTTTTGTGAATGTTCTACCGTGCGAGTCTTTGATGGTGTGGACGTGGAAGGCAGCTCTTTTTTTTTGTATAGCTCTGGCCAGGAATTTGCCGCATTTATTGCCAAATTCATAAAAAAGTTTATGACTTAGAATAAATTTTCTGTTGGTTTTGTGATCTATCTCCTCTCGAAGAAGTTCCCGCGCGTGTGTGAGGTCTTTATAGTCCCGGTCGGATCGAGACCTTTTGTGGGCCCGTTCCAGGGTATGAATTTTGCGTATCAGGTCTTCCATAAATTTTTGTTTTTCTTTTTTGCGAGTGGCTTGGAGTGCTAAAAAGCGACCCCTAATCACACTTTTGTGGGCCTCCCACTGAGTGAGGGGGTGAACATCTGGGGTGCTATTCTCTCGAAAGTATCTTGTGATACTATCTTGAATATGTAGTTTGTCTGGGACCGCCACTAGGAGAGACGAATCGAGTCGCCAAATTTTGGTGAAAGAGCGTTCTTCGGGGAGGGATAGGGTAATGGTGATCGGATAATGATCCGAGATGGTCATCGGTTTGATGGATGCATGTGTGAGGAGAGGGAGGTCTTTTTGTGACAAAAACAGATAATCAATCCTAGAATATCGGTTATGGGGAATGGAGAAATAAATGTAGTCTTTCGTGGTGGGGAATAATGTACGCCATGCATCATGGAGCAGGAGGTCTCCTGAAACTGGATCTTTATTTGGCGTAAAGCTCGAAATGGAAGATAGGAAGTGTTGGAGGACGTCTTGAGCAGGGGGTAAAGAGCGACATTGAAGTCTCCCCCAAAGATTGTGAGACCTGATTGGAATGTAGTTAGCGTCTGGGTGACTTTCCGGAAAAAGCTGACTTGGGATTTGTTGGGGCTATAGATATTTGCGAGTTTGACGTGGGTCTCTTGAAAAAAAACGACATCTGCTTTAAGCTTGCACATTAAGTCAAGGACCTTGCTACGTTTCTCTGGGGTGTTCAGACCCTTGACGTTGAGGGATATTATCTTTAGAGGGGTTTGGGCAATTGGGTGGTTTGGTGTAGTCATTGTCGAGAAATGGGGGACGAGTTCTGCAGGAGGTTGTGAAGGATAGAAGGTAAAGCTCGAAATGCGGTTTATTTCTAGGTCAAAGTCCTCTGGAGGACGAGGTACTACGTACCGCATGTAATAAGGGGTGGTGCTTTCTGATGTAAATAAAGAGGTAAGGGGTATTGGCTATAAGATCCTAACTAATAGACAA
>BLSH010418402.1:664473-691767 GCA_018402905.1 Glandirana rugosa | reverse complement strand
TCCTCCTCACTTACTCCTTTTTCACTCCTCCCTTTCAATTTTCCTTCACTTCACCCTCATTCCCTCCCCATTTCCCCCCTCCTTTTGTTTTCCCCTTTTCTCCCCCGTCTTTCCTCATTTTCCCTACACTCCCTTCTTCTCCCCCTCTTCTGTTTCTCACTTTACTTTCACATGTTTCCTTGTTCTGCTTTTCTTTACCTCTCCAGCACCACCCCCCTTTTTTCCTCACCACTTTCCTTTCCAATTTCCTTTTCCTCATTTTAGGTTTTTCCTTTTCTTCTTTCTCCTCCCTTTCTTGGCACTTTCACACCCTCCCCTTTTTCCTTGCCCCCCCCCTCCCCTCCTCCCCATCCTTTCCTCCTTTACTAGGCATCCTCTTTTTTTCTTGTCCGTTCCAATCTACGGCTTCTTTTTAAATCTATTTTGTTGCTAAAATATACTATTGAAACATCCCCCTCCAATACATACATATATACACATGTTTTGCTATACACATGTTTATTCCCTTTGTGTGTATTGGAACAAAACAAAAAAAGCGAGGAAAAAAAAGCAAATTGAACACAATGTCGCACAAAACTCCAAAAGTGGGCTAGACAAAATTATTGGCACCCTTGACTTAATATTTGGTACACTCCCTTGGGAAAAAAATAACTGAAATCAGTCACTTACTATAACCATCAATAAGCTTCTTACACTTCTCATCTGGAATTTTGGATCAAACTGCTCCAGGTCTCTCTTATTGGAAGGGCGCCTTTTCCCAACAGCAATTTTAAGATCTCTCCACAGGTGTTCAATGGGATTTAGATCTGGACTCATTGCTGGCCATTTCAGAACTCTCCAGCGCTTTGTTGCCATCCATTTCTGGGTGCTTTTTGACGTATATTTGGGGTCATTGTCCTGCTGGAAGACCCAAGATCTTGGACGCAAACCCAGCTTTCTGACACTGGGCTCTATAGTGCGACCCAAAATCCTTTGGTAATCCTCAGATTTCATGATGCCTTGCACACATTCAAGGTACCCAGTGCCAGAGGCAGCAGAACAACCCCAAAACATCATTGAACCTCCACCATATTTCACTGTAGGTACTGTGTTCTTTTCTTTGTAGGCCTCATTCCATTTTCGGTAAACAGTAGAATGATGTGCTTTACCAAGCTCTATCTTGGTCTCATCTGTCCACAAGACTTTTTCCCAGAAGGATTTTGGCTTACTCAAGTCCATTTTGGCAAACTGTAGTCTTGCTTTTTTTATGTCTCTGTGTCAGCAGTGGGGTCTCCTGCCATAGCGTTTCATTTCATTTAAATGTCGACAGATAGTTTGCGCTGACACTGATGCTTCCTGAGCTTGCAGGTCAGCTTGAATTTCTTTGGAACTTGTTTGGGGCTGCTTATCCACCATCCGGACTATCCTGCGTTGCAACCTTTCATCAATTTTTCTCTTCCGTCCACGCCCAGAGAGATTAGCTTACAGTGCCATGGGTTGCAAACTTCTTGATAATGTTGCGCACTGTGGACAAAGGCAAATCTAGATCTCTGGAGATGGACTTGTAACCTTGAGATTGTTGATATTTTTCCACAATTTTGGTTCTCAAGTTCTCGGACAGTTCTCTCCTCCTATTTCTGTTGTCCATGCTTAATGTGCCACACACAGACACACAATGCAAAGACTAAGTTAATTTCTCTGCTTTTTATCTGCTTTCAGGTGTGGTTTTTATATTGCCCACACCTGTTACTTGCCCAAGGTGAGTTTAACCACTTACCAACCGGAAGGTTTTCCAGCTTTAGGACCAGAGCACTTTTTGCTATTCCGCGCTGCGTTGCTTTAACTGACAATTGCGCGGTCGTGCAACGTTGTACCCAAACAAAGTTTGCGTCCTTTTTTTTCCCACAAATAGAGCTTTCTTTTGGTGGTATTTGATCGCCGCTATAAACAAAAGAAGAGCGACCGTTTTGCAAAAAAAAAAACTAATTTCTTACTTTTTGCTAAAATTCAAATCCAAAAAAAATATAAAAAAACATTTTTCTTCACAGTTTTTGGCCGATTTATAGAATTCCTCATATTTGTGATAAAAAAATCGCAATCTGCGTTTATTGATTGGTTTGCGCAAAAGTGGCTGCGTTTACGGATGGTGAGAATTAATTTCTGGGGTTTTTATTTATTTAATTTTTTTACTAGTAATGGCGGCGATCTGCGATTTTTTTTTTTTTTTTTTTATCGGGACTGCGATATTGCAGCGGCCATGTCGGACATTTTTGACACTTTTTTGGGACCAATGACATTTATTCAGCAATCAGAAATTTAAATGTCCACTGATTACTGTATAAATGTCATTGGCAGTGAAGGGGTTAACCTGCAGGGTGAGAGCTAGGGGTTAACTGTGTTCCCTGGGTGTGTTCTTACTGTGGGGGGGGGGTTGGGCTAACGTGGGCATGAGAGATCTAACTGATCCCAGTGACAGGGATCAGTAGATCACCCATGCCCCTACTAACAGAGCGGGGAACCGCCGTGTTTACAACGGCGGTTCCCCGTTCTTTGCCTGTGGCCGCTCATCACGGCTCGCCGGCAGACATCGGGTCCGCCCGAGCAGTGATTCGCGCTCAGCAACCCGACTGCCACCGTGAAAATACGGCACGCGGTCGGGAAGTGGTTAAAGGAGCATCACATGCTTGAAACAATCTTATTTATCCACAATTTTGAAAGGGTGACAATAAATTTGTTTAGCCCATTTTTGGAGTTTTGTGTGACATTATGTCCAATTTGCTTTTTTCCCTCCATTTTTTGTTCTGTTCCAATACACACAAAGGGAATAAACATGTGTATAGCAAAACATGTGTTGCTGCAATACTTTTCTGTGAGAAATACTTATTTTTCTGGAAAAATTTCTGGGGTGCCAACAATTTTGGCCATGACTGTATATAGCTACAGAGTTACTGCATTCACTTAGGTGTCACTCTAACATCAATGTACATCTATAAAAATGCTTATGCATATATACCCATGATTAATAACACAATACAATATTCCAAGAAAGATTTGCTTAAAGGAAGTCAGGAGACTGGTGGTGAAACATGTTGGGCGGAACCTGGGTGATGTCATCAAGTGGAGAACTAGGAAGTAGTCTTTTTTAAAGATGTACATTATGTTTGTCGACTGCTGGTAACCCTTCAAAAAGTGCTTAACATTTTTGGTGCACTTATACATGTGAGTGGATATATGTGTTAAACTGATTACATAAATGTCTTTAAAGCACTATGGATATTTTATGTTTCTCTTTACTCTGTGAACTGAATGAGAATGCAGGTGCCTTCAGGAGCTGATGGCTGACAGGTCCATTAAATCTTTCACTGCCAGTACCGTTTTTGTATTTTTGCACACATTTAAAAAATCATTTTAGACTAAAAATAGTATAAAACCCTTAAAACATCACATGTAGTCTGAAAGAAGACACCATAATGAATAAAATTGTGGTAGTTCTAATTTTTCACACTACAGTATATTAGCGCAAAGGTCTAGGAAATGCAAAAGTTTAGTAAAAATATAAAGTAAAGTTAATTTTAGGGCACACAAACGACATAAATTACCCAATTTTTTGGTAGAGTATAAAAGATGAGATTGCGCTGAGTAAATATATACCCAACATGTCAAACCTTGCATCCGTGAAATGGCAACAGACTTCAGTATCCTATATTTTCCATAGGCAACTCCGGAGCTCTGTTGCTAAAAATATTGATGTGTTGTGGGTGGGCCTCAAAAAATTTTTTGAGGGGATTTTATGTGTTTGTGTGTAACTTAATTTTTTTTTACAATTTTTACATTTTATTTTTACTTAACTTTTTGTTATGATGATTTTTTTGGTGACAGGTTCTCTTTAACCACTTCCGGACCGCCGTACGTCGTTTGACGGCGGTACTTTGAAGTGGGATACCGTTGTTATGGTAGCAGATAGCTACCATAACCCCGGTATCATTTTTTTCTGCAGGCGATTCTGCGTCAGATAAAAGTGATCTTAGCGGCGGATTCGCCGCGAGATCACTTTTATCAGCGGTGGGAGAGGTGCCCCCCCCCTCCCGCCGCTTTCCGGTCATCTCCGCCGCTTACCGGACCCGCCGGCAGCGGCGGAGATGATCGCGTCCTTTCCCTCTGGTGTCCGTGTGCCGAGTGAGCGGCTGAAGCCGCTCACCCGGCTCCATATCAATGCTGGGCGGAAGCTACGTCACAAGTAGCTTCTGCCCAATGCTCTTAAAGGGGACATTTTTTTTTTTCCCCTGCCACTTTTTTCAAAATTTTTTTTTTTTTTTTATTGCATTTTAGTCTAAAAATGAGATCTGAGGTCTTTTTGACCCCAGATCTCATATTTTGGAGGTCCTGGCATGCTTTTTTCTATTACAAGGAATGTTTACATTTCTTGTAATAGGAAAAAAAGTGATTAAAAATTTTTTTTTTTTTTAAAAAGTTGTAAAAATAAAAATTAAAAAGTAAAATACATAATTAAAAAAAAAAAAAAATTTAAAGTGCACCGTCCTTGCGAGCTCGCGCGCAGAAGCGAACGCATATGTAAGTCCCGCCCACATATGAAAACGGTGTGCAAACCACACATGTGAGGTATCGCCGCGATCGTTAGAGCGAGAGCAATAATTCTAGCCCTAGACCTCCTCTGTAACGCAAAAATGCTAACCTGTAGAATTTTTTAAACGTCACCAATGGAGATTTTTATGTTGCAAAGTTTGTCGCCATTCCGCGAGCGGACGCAATTTTGAAGCATGACATGTTGGGTATCATTTTACTCGGCGTAACATTATCTTTCACAATATGAAAAAAAATTGACCTAACTTTACTGTTGTCTTATTTTTTAACTCAAAAAACTGAATTTTTTCAAAAAAAATCGCGCTTTTAAGACCGCTGCGCAAATACGGTGTGACATAAAGTTTTGCAATGGCCGCCATTTTATTCTCTAGGGTCTTAGAAAAAAAAAATATATAATGTTTGGGGGTTCTAAGTAATTTTATAGCAAAAAAACCTGTTTTTAGCTGATAACCTCCAAACTCCAAAAAGAGGCTCGGTCTTAAAGTGGTTAATTAGACATTCAGGGTTTAACCACTTCTGGACTGCCCGCCGTCATTATACGGCGGTCCTTTGACGTGGAATACTGTTGTTATGGTAGCGGATAGCTACCATAACTCCGGTATAATTGTTTTAAGCGGCCATTTCTGTTTCAGATAAAAGTGGTCTCTGTTAGAGTTGAGCGAACCCAAACTGTAAAGTTCTGATCCGTAACTTTTGGGTGTCCAGGACCCGGACCCAAACTCTGACTTTTCAAAAAAAGTCCGGGTTTGGGTCCGGGGTTCTGGTATTTTATTACACGTGTTGAAAAGCTGCCAAGGGCAGCCAATCAACAAGTGTTTCACTGGTTTTCTCTAGAAGCCATCACAGCCATGCCTACTAATGGCATGGCTGTGATTGGCCAGTGCACCATGTGACCCAGCCTCTATATGGGGCTGGAGTCACCGTGCTGCATGTCATATACTTTCAGGATAGTTTAGGGAGAGGATGCTGCTGGCTCTGTGAGGGACAGATTGCAGAACATCTCATGCTGCTGCACAGAACGATCTGATTGTGGACTAGGGAGAGATACTAGTACTGGTGCTTTGAGGGACAAATTCCACACCTCATCTTGCTGCACAGAACGATCTGACTGGACTAGGTAGAGTCTGTTGCTTTAAGGGAAAGATTATTCTTCTAAAATCATCATCAGGTTGTACAGGGAAAGGTTCCAGCTGCTGCTTTAAGGGAAAGATTAGTGTTCTAAAATCATCAAGTTGTACAGGGAAAGGTTCCAGCTATTGCGTTAAGGGAAAGATTAGTGTTCTAAAATCATCATCAAGTTGTACAGGGAAAGGTTCCAGCTGTTGCTTTAAGGGAAAGATTAATGTTCTAAAATCATCATCAAATTGTGTGGGAAAAGCCTATTTCAGCCGTGGGGAGCCATATTAGTGGTCCAAAATCATCTTCAAATTGTGTGGGAAAAGCCTATATCAGCCGCAGGGAGCCATATTAGTGTTCTAAAATCATCTTCAAATTGTGTGGGAAAAGCCTATATCAGCCGCAGGGAGCCATATTATTGTTCTAAAATCATCTTCAAATTGTGTGGGAAAAGCCTATTTCAGCCGCATAAAGCCATATTAGTGTTCTAAAATCATCTTCAAATTGTATGGGAAAAGCCTATTGCAGGGGCAGGGAGCCATATTGGTGTTCTAAAATTTAGAACACTAATATGGCTCCCCGCGGCTGAAATAGGCTTTTCCCACACAATTTGAAGATGATTTTAGAACACTAATATCGCTCCCCGCGGCTGAAATAGGCTTTTTCCACACAATTTGAAGATGATTTTAGAACACTAATATTTCCCTATCCCCATTTCTTTGTAGGGTACTTGCCCTACTCTTACCCCCATTTTCCTTCTTTCTGCAGACCTCTAGGACTTTCCAGGACTTTGTTACAGCCATTTATGTGCCTAAAAGTTCGGGTCCCCATTGATTTCAATGGGGTTCGGTGTCCGTGTCAAAGTTCGGGTCCAGTCCGGTCCCGAACCCGGACTTTGTCCCGAAGTTCGGCCAAACCAGCAGAACCCAAACTTCCAGAGGTTCGATCAACTCTAGTCTCTGTGGCAGATTCGCCGCAAGATCACTTTCATTGGGGGTGGGAGTGGTGACCCCCCTTCCACTGTTTTTCCATCCTCTCTGTCGCTTACCAGACCCGCTGGTAACAGCAGAGACGATTGGGTCCGCTCCCCTCCTTCACTGGATGCAGAGTGAGCAGAAGATGCCACCCACTCGGCTCCATAGCATTGACTGGCGGAAGCGACATCAAACGTCACTTCCGCCCAATGCTCTTAAAGGGAACATTTTATTTCAAGTGTCATTTATTTTTTTATTTTATTTATTTATTTTTTTTATTGCATTTAAGTGTAAATATGATATCTGAGGTCTTTAGACCCCAGATCTCATATTTAAGAGGTCCTGGTATGCTTTTTTCTATTACAAGGAATGTTTAACATTTCTTGTAATAGGAATAAAAGTGATCATTTTTTTTTTTAAAAGGATGGCTTAAAAATAAAAAGTAAATTAAATAAGAAACACGCAGAAGCAAATGCAAAGGTAAGTCCCGCCCGCATATGAAAACGGTGTTCAAACCACACATGTGAGGTATCACCTAAATCGTTAGAGAGAGAGCAATAATTCTAGCACTAGACCTCCTGTAGAATTTTTTAAACGTTGCTGATGGAGATTTTTAAGTGCCAAAGTTTGTCGCCATTCCACGAGTGGGCGCAATTTTGAAACATGACATGTTGGGTATCAATTTACTCGGCATAACATTATCTTTCACAATATAGAAAAAAATTGGGCTAACTTTACCGCTGTCCTATTTTTTAATTAAAAAATAAATTTTTCCCGAAATAAAAACACGCTTGTAAGACCGCTGCGCAAATACGGTGTGGCACAAAGTATTGCAATGACCGCAATTTTATTCTCTAGGGTATTAGAAAAAAATATATATAATGTTTGGCGGGTTTTAAGTACAGGCGGTCCCCTAGTTACAAACATTCGACTTACAAACGACTCCTACTTACAAACGGAGGGACACAACAGGAAGTGAGAGGAAATCTCCCCCTAGGAAGGGAAATTCACCCCTGTAAGAGTTATTATGGGAAAAAAAGTGTCTCCACCGATGCTTTATCACCAATGTTTGTTCCCAAAACAACCCAAAATTTTCAAAATCCAATTATCATTCCAATTATCATTGGGACAGAAAGTGAGGTGAAATCGTCTGAACAGAAACATAGACAGCAAAACAAACATTACAGGGGTGATAACCCTTCCCTATGTTATCCAAAAAGCTTAAAAATAGTTTTTTAGCTGAATCTACACTTAAAAAAATAGACCTGTTCCGACTTACATACAAATTCAACTTAAGACCAAACCTACAGTCCCTATCTTGTTTGTAACCCGGGGTTTCCAGATGATTGTAGAACAGTGATATGGGTTCTCCCGGTTTTAGTTAAAGTGTTACACACAGTTTCCAGATGATTGTAGAACAGTGATATGGGTTCTCCCGGCTTATTAATACTTTTTTGACACAGTTTGAAGATGATTTTAGAACAGTTATATGGCTTCTACCGTTAATTAATACTTTTCAGACACAGTTTGAAGATGGTCCACATCCACCTCCATTTTTTATTTTTTTTATGAAATTATTTTTTTAAAAATGCTTTTAGTTATTTCCCTGTCTCCATTTCTTTGTAGGGCACTTGTCCCACCCTTACCCCCATTTTCTTCCTTTTGCAGACCTCTAGGACTTTCCAGGACTTTTTTACAGCCATTTTTGTGCCTAAAAGTTTGGGTCCCCATTGATTTCAATGGGGTTCGGGGTCCGGGACAAAGTTTGGGTTCAGTCCGGACCCGAACCCGGACTTTGTCCCGAAGTTCGGCCGAACCAGCAGAACCCAGACTTCCAGAAGTTCGCTCAACTCTACTTGTAAGCCCAGATGGCGTGCCCAATCCTTTTGAAATTGCAACATTAAACTGGTTGTAAATCCAGATAGTGTGTCCTGTCCTTTAGTCATGGCCATGGGTAAATTAACAGCAATTAGTTTACAATGGAAACATTTTACTTTGTTTTGTTGCATAGTTGGTAGGGTTAAATAAAGACACCAGTCTATCCAGTTCAACCTGGTTAACATGACATGGTGACGTTGCTTCATCTCTTTCAGGTCCTCACTCCCAGGCAATATAGATTGGCATGCAGCTATCAGTCAAGCATCCGATCCATCCTTCAGGCATTAATGCCTGAAAGGTGGGTCAGATGTTTAACTGACAACTTCAAGCCGCTCTGTAGACTTGGAGGGGAAAATCTGTAAGAGTTAAAATAATGTCACCAGGACATGTGGCCCCACTCTAGCTTAGCCCCACCCTTAACCTGGGCTTTGTGACATGGCCAAAAAGGATCACGTCTATAGTAGGCTTAAAGTGGTTGTAAAGGCTGAAGGTTTTTTACCTTCATGCATTTCACGCATTAAGGTAAAAAAACTTTTGTGTGCTGCACCCCCACAGCCCCTTCTATAACTAACCTGTGCCTCCACTCAATCCAGCGACGTGCACGAGAGACTCGGCTGTCCTGGGACTCACTCTCCTTATTGGCTGAGACAGCAGCGGGTGCCATTGGCTCCCTCTGTTGTCAATGACAGCCAGTGAGCCAATGAGGAGAGAGTGGGGCAGGGCCGAGCCATGCCTCTATGTGTCTTATAGATGCATAGAGCTGGGCTCGGGAGCGAGCATGCACCAGTGCCCCCATAGCAAGCGGTTTGCTATTGGGAGCACTGGTCAAGAGGGAGGAGCCAGGAGCACCGGCAAAAGACCCGGGAAGAGGAGGATCGGGGCTGCTCTGTGCAAAACCACTGCACTGCAAAACCACTGCACAGAGCAGGTAAGTATAACATGTTTGTTATTTGAAAAATCTGAACCTTTAATGTCACTTCAATAATGAGAGGAGAGCTTGCACATTGTGGTGCCCATGAGCCCTTAGATTGTTGCCACCAATAACAAGGATCTATGAGTGACTGGCAGAACCAACAGGTATTTTTTTTTAATAACGTTTTTATAAACAAGGAAACGGCATAGAACCATTATAATAATTATTAGGAAGGTATGATCGTATTATTTTTTTTAGGTTTACCATCACTTTAATTCCAGCTTTCCAACATCTACTAATACAATTGTTAAAGCATCTCAGGGTGAGATTTTGCAGTATTTAGCTGTAAACATTAGTTTCATGTGACAATCCCACACTATGTTTGACCACGTTTTTTGGTCAATATTGTTATCTAAGAGATTATTGGTGATGGCTGTTAAATATGCCTGATGGGATTTGTCTGACTATTGACAGAGATGCTCATGTGCATTGATTTCATTTGTTATTTTTATCATTTGCACACCTACTCACTGTAGCATACAAAATATATGTTCACATTGTAGAGAAGCTTCATTTTTAAAATAAACATTCACAGATATCTGCATTGTATACAGTACAAATAGATAATATATAAATTACACACTTTGGAGCCAGTTAATCACTCCTGCATTAGCTCTTTTAATAGCTAGCGGAGCTCAGCGCCTAGCCACTTCATTCATCTCCACATAGCAGACAGCGCACATATCAGCTTTGTAATGTGTACAAATGTTGTCAGGCATTAGTCTTACTTACTCACACAATCGCCTGAAAGAGTTGTCATGACTGTAATCCCCTCATGTGCCCAAGAGGACTTCCGTGCTGAAGACTTATTTTTAACCAAACCTTGCAGGCTACAGAACGTGAAGGACATACATTCTGACAAAATGCTTGGCTCTTCCACAACTGGTTCTTTAATATTTTAATATTAATATGCTATTTTGGTTAATTGCGTGAGCTATCACCTATTGTTAGTAAAGTGTCAACCTGTACTACATCACAGCTGTAATGTTACTTGTTGTGTTTACTGTATTCTGACATAGTTGAGTCTTTTTACTTATATTGCCAGTAGCTGATTTCTTTGACATTCAACTATTGAACCCTTTACAAGATTACTTTAAAAATACATAAAGCAAAACTTCAAGCAAACTGCTAAATACACAGTTGAAATACAATGAACTTGTAAGTCTATACATCCAGTCTAGTGATTTACACACATTTTAGGGCCAGGTTTTCATTTTGCGGGTGTGGGAATAAATCACACGCATTCCTGTACACACACCTGCATGCAGCCATGCTAAAAATGCTTTAAGAAAATGTGCAGGGTGCTATTAACTCTTAATGGCACCCCCGCACACTGAAAAATGTGGTGGAAATTCCCGCACATGAAAATGCAGCCACATTTTAAAAAAGCAATTGCAACATAAGTCAATCTAGCCTTATACTGCACAACCTTACAGGTCATACACTTAGTTCTTGAAAAAAGGGTAAATTCACCTTTTTTTTAATAAAAGATGAAAAGGTGGGCTAACTCCAAATATCCTGGCCACCCCTCAGGTCCCCACTGAACATAGTGGTCATGATGACACATACTGCCAGGGTAGCAGTCCATAATGGATGGATATTGACTCTGGGGCTGTGTATTGTGATATATGGTGTAAGGACTGCTACAATGGCAGCACCGGACATAATGGCTGATATGTGCACTAGGAGGCAGAGTGGTGGCTTGGATTCAGTTCCCCTTTTAATTTCGTGAAAAGGTGAACTTAGCCTTTAAGTAAATAATCTTCCTGGTTTTGCTCTTCAGCTTCCTATCCTCTCTGCTAACACGTCTCTTTACTGGATAGCAAATCAGCATCATCAGCTCTATTCAGTGAACTAGGAGCTGGCCAAAGAAGCAGTGAAACTGACCTAGGTAGCAATAAGGCTAAACTGGGTAGGAGCAGAGCGAACTTACTGACTAGCAGAGGTGTATCACAAATTCTGGTAAAAGTCTAAAATATAATGTAGAGTATGTTATATCCTCAGTTTTTATACAATAAAAATTACAAAGGTTCAGGTTGTTTTAAAAATTGAGTTTTTTTTTGGTGAAACGGTTGGCAGAAAGTCTTTAAGGTGACAACTTTCACCATTTTAAGGAGAGAAATATTTTCTAGGGAGAAATACTTTTGTACAGAGGTTTGCACGTTGCAATAAAGCATGTGTGTAGAAGCTTCCTTGGTGACCGCTTCTGTTTACTTTTTCCTTAGTCTTTCGAGCAATAATGTCACTAGAGAGTGACTCACAAATAAACACCAACCCTGTAAAAGAAGAGGCATTATACTTGGCTTTTAGCAAGCCAGTGCTTGAATCACTGGCACTAACTGCAATACAGTAGACATAAGCTTTGGCTTGCTTGGTGCTCCTCTGAACCCATGTGGCCGAGCCCAGCAGAGAGCTGTCATCTGTAATGGGCCAATCATTTTTAATCATGGTATACCCCACCCCATAGCCACACCTATACATGCCTCTGGTATACAAGTTCCTCCAGGGCAGAGAATGCACTCGCTGCAGATCAATAGGCCATTATAGGAGAGAGCTTCTTGCCAGAATAGGTCATGTGGATTCATAAGAGCTCCCAAACACACCCAAGCTCTTCCCTACTCTCAACCCTCTGCAGGTATTTAACCAATAGCAAGTGTCAAACATCTGCTCCCTTACCATACACAATGGTTTCACACTACAGGCCAATGGGAGAAATTACGGCATGTAGGGAGAGGAGCCGGTATTCATACACCTAGAAGTCTTGAAAACCTGCATTGGCTATGGAGTAGTAAAGCAATGATGTTACAAGACAGAGGCCTCAAAAAGGTAAGCATAGTTCCTCTTCTTTTAGAAAGCTTGTCTTTTTTTTTTTTTGTAAATGACCCTGTAGTGACAGGCACACTTTAACCTTGGTGAAATGTCTTTGCAAAATAGATTTTGCAGTGTCGTTCTCATATATATTTTTCATTCAGAAATTCAGAAAAAAACATATTCCCTGGACAACTAATTAAAATGGTCAAAACAATTGAAATCAATAGTTCCTGGGGAAAAAAAACGCCAATTTCAATTTTAACCTTTTACAAATAGGCATCTATATGTCATGTTGTGAGAACTATTTATGTAACAAAGTACACATTGCTTCCTTTTTGTTTGTTTTTTATTTACAAGATTTACACTAGCTGTTGGTAATAAGTTATTCATCCTCCACCTTGTTGCTTGTATGCCTTTTCTTTTACCTTGCCACATTATGTCTTATAACTTGATTTCTTTATTCTGGCGTTCATGCGGTGAATGGAAGTGAATTAACAGAAGAAGCAAAGGAGGCTGTTGTATTACACAGTTTGGTAAACCTAAAGCTGCTTGTACAAAGAGTGTCTGGTTAGATTGTATAGTGTACAGTGACTTATACTGTGTCATTGATCAATATGAAGTGGTAGTAAAGGCTGAAGTTTTTTTTTAACCTTAATGCGTTCTATGCATTAAGGTAAAAAAACCTTCTGTGCCAAAGGATTGACCTCAGCCCCCCCCCCCCCCCCCTTTACACCTGAACTGGATCTCGATCCAGCAATGTGCATGACAGCAGCAGCTCTCGCACCTCTGCCCCCAACCCCCATCATTGGGCAGATTGATAGCAGTTTGAACCTCTGGATCCTGCTGCTATTAATCAAATTCTGTGACGAGGGAGCGTGGGGGGGGGGGGGAGCCACACGAGTGCACCTATAGAAAGTGGTTTCCTATGGGAACACTCGCTGAAGAGGTGGAGCCAAGAGCGCTGGCAGGGACCCGAGAAGAGGATGATCAGGCCCCCCCCTGTGCAATAACATTGCACAGAGCCGGTAAGTATAACATGTTTATTATTTTAATTTAAAAAAATGTAAGATGTAATATTAGTTTAAAGAAAAAACGATTGAGTCAATAAAAAAGTACTCTAATTGGACTGGAAATATGATTGTAGGTAGATAATTCAGCATAATCGTTAGTGTTA
The DNA here is from genome assembly GCA_018402905.1 of Glandirana rugosa. Classification (NCBI taxonomy): domain Eukaryota; kingdom Metazoa; phylum Chordata; class Amphibia; order Anura; family Ranidae; genus Glandirana; species Glandirana rugosa. Next base: position 678,260 of record BLSH010418402.1, on the reverse strand, counting down.
TTAAAAGTTCTGCTTTTATTTTAAAAATAACAAACATGCTATACTTACCTGTTCTTTGCAATGGTTTTGCACAGAGCAGCCCCAATTCTCTCCTTCTTGGGTCCCCCGTCCATGCTCCTGGCTCCTCCCCCATGACCAGTGCCCCCAATAGCAAGGTGCTTGCTATGGGGACACTGGTGTGTGCTTGTACTTGAGCCCTGTTCTAGGCGTCCATAAGACACATAGAGCCATGGTTATGCCCTGTCCCCGCTCTCTCTCCTCATTGGCTCACTTGCTATGATTGACAGCAGTGGAAGCCAATAGCTGGACTGAGAAGGTTTTTCTACCTTTATGCATACCTTCAGCCTTTACAATGACTTTAAGGACTTGTTCACACCACAATTTTGGCGTTACTGATGCATTTTGTATATGCATTTACATTTTTTCCTGCATTTTTGACATACTTTCAGTGTGTTCTAGTGCGTTTTTTCTCTTTTTTATGATGGCACTTGACAAATCTTTATTTTTATTAGTACAGTGTGCATTCCAATGTGTTTACACGTTTCAATGTGTTCCAGACTAAAAAAATGCAGCTGTTGTACTTTTTTGTTGAAAACACTGGAACTGACTGCACTAGTGTGAACTAGGGCTGTTGAAATATATGGCAAGCACTGCACATGCATTCTGGATGCAGTTTAAAAATCAGCTCACTGGAAAGTATCTTGTGTCAACCTTCCCTAAGGCCTGGTTCACACTGATCTGATTTAGGCTGTGACTTGGGTCACACTGAATCTTATGACAATGGAAAAAACATTCCTTCCAATGGTGCCTGTTTACATCAATGCAGCATGGTGGTTAAGTGGTTAGCCATTCCACCTAGCAGCAGGGTTGTTAGTTCAAATCTCAACCACAGCGCTACCTGCCTGAAGTCTGCATGTTCTCCATGTGCCTGCATGCACTTCCTCCATTCCAAAGACATGCTGGTAGGTTAATTGTCTCCTTTCTAAATTGGTCCTAGTATGTGTATGTATTTGAACCAAATAGAGAAACAATCCGCAATGCGTGGCACCACATCCAAAATATCTTAACAAAAAAGAGAGAGGAAAGAAATTGAAAAACTGACTTTTAAGGCTGCCACTATAATCCCAATGGGAAGGAAAAGTACTCAAAGGTATAGATAAAATATCAAAATGTATTAAATATCATTGTAAAAATATAACAAAGATAAGTGCATAGTGTGTACATTCTCTCATATGTGACGGATATAAAATCTAAATAAAATGTATCCGTCACATATGGGAGAATGTACACACAGCAGGGGAGATCACTGTACTAACATTGAATAGTTAGTACAGCAGCTACCCCTGAGCTGTCAGGTTGTATTCATTCAGTCCTGCTGAGTTGAATGAAAAAAAGAATACTTGTGTCTAAAAGGCTTTAGATTGTAAGTTCCTTAGGGGCAGGGTCTGATGTGAATGTATAATATATCATATCTCACAAAAGTGAGTAAAACCCTCACATTTTTGTAAATATTTTATTATATCTTTCATGTGACAATGCTGAAGAAATGACACTTTGCTACAATGTAAAGTAGTGAGTTTGCTGTCCCCTCAAAATAACCCAACACACAGCCATTAATGTCTAAACCGCTGGCAAAAAAGTCAGTACACCCCTAAGTGAAAATTTCCAAATTGGGCCCAAAGTGTCAATATTTTGTGTGGCCACCATTATTTTCCAGCACTGCCTTAACCCTTTTGGGCATGGAGTTCACCAGAGCTGCACACGTTGCTACTGGAGTCCTCTTCCGCTCCTCCATGATGACATCATGAAGCTGGTGGATGTTAGAGACTTTGCGCTCCTCCACCTTCTGTTTGAAGATGCCCCACAGATGCTCAATAGGGTTTAGGTCTGAAGGCATGCTTGGCCAGTTCATCACCTTTACGCTCAGCTTCTTTAGAAAGGCAGTGGTCGTCTTGGGGGTGTGTTTGGGGTCATTATCATGTTGGAATATTACCCTGTGGCCCAGTCTTTGAGAGGAGGGGATCATGCTCTGTTACAGTACATGTTGGCATTCATGGTTCCCTCAATGAACTGCAGCTCCCCACTGCCAGCAGCACTCATGCAGCCCCAGACCATAACACTCCCACCACCATGCTTGACTGTACTTGTCTTGACACACTTGTCTTTGTACTCCTCACCTGGGTGCTGCCATACACGCTTGACACCATCTGAAACAAATATGTTTATCTTGGTCTCATCAGACCACAGGACATGGTTCCAGTAATCCATGTCCTTAGTCTGCTTGTCTTCAGAAAACTGTTTGCGGGCTTTCTTGTGCATCATCTTTAGAAGAGGCTTCCTTCTGGGACGACAGCCATGCCAACCAATTTGATGCAGTGTGCAGTTTATGGTCTGAGCCCTGACAGGCAGACCCCCCACCCCTTCAACCTCTGTAGCAATGCTGGCAGCACTCATACATCTATTTCCGAAAGACAACCTCTGTATATGACGCTGAGCACATGCATTCTACCTCTTTGGTCAACCACGGCGAGGCCTGTTCTGAGTGGAACCTGTCCTGTTAAACCGCTGTATGGTCTTGGCCACCGTGCTGCAGCTCAGTTTCAGGGTCTTGGCAATCTTCTTATAGCCTAGGCCATGTTTATGTAGAGAAACAGTTCTTTTTTTCAAATCATCAGAGAGTTCTTTGCCATGAGGTGCCATGTTGAACTCCCAGTGACCAGCATGAGAGAGTGAGAGCGATAACACCAAATGTAACACACCTGCTCCCCATTCACACCTGAGACCTTGTAATACTAACGAGTCGCATAACACTGGGGAGAGAAAATTGCTAATTGGGCCCAATTTTTACATTTTCACTTAGGGGTGTATTCATTTTTGTTGCTAGTGGTTTAGACATTAATGGCTGTGTTGAGTTATTTTGAGGGGACAGCAAATTTTCACTGTTATACAAGCTGTACTTTCACTACTTTACATTGTAGCAAAGTGTCATTTCTTCAGTGTTGTCACATAAAAGATATAATAAAATGTTTACAAAAATGTGAGGGGTGTACTCGTTTTTGTGAGATATTGTATACGTGAAATGCTGCGTAGATTAATGACGCTATATAACTACCTGTAAAAATAAATACATTTTGGTAGAGGTTCCTGTGCTGCTTTGGTGCAATTTGGCCTCATAAAATATGAAACTGCCACCAAAGTCGCACTGCAAATTATGTCTAAAATCGCATTGCAGTAGTATGAATTGAGCCTAAGTGTATGGTGCATCAAATAAACTTTTTAATCTACCAATCGACAATACCATTGTGCAGGGCCATTTTTAAAAACTGCCCTGGGCCCAGTCATTGTTGCGGGGCCCAAAATAGCTGCCCCTTGAGCCTGCACTGCCCATACTTACCAACTGTCATGGATTTCTGCCTATCCCCATGTTCTTGCTGTGGAAATCAGAGCTGCAGTCGGGACAGCTTACAGCCATTTCTTTCATTTTTATATGCCCATCGCATCGCTGTATCCAGACTGAAATTTCCACCCCTTGTACCCCCCCAGCAGTTTTTCAGACACAGGCACTGTCCAGCAGGAATAAAGGGACATTCCCTAGGTGGAGCCCGCTGGCTTCTGCTGTTTGAGCGGGTGGGATGGGGATGTGCCTGGTACCATCTGAGATCGCGCCCACCTGGAATGGGGTGGTGTGACAGTGAGCTGAGCAGAGATAGAAAAGCCAGTGTGTCTGGAGTTAATTCATCTTGCCATACCTCGTGGATTAACTTTCAGGCACTTCTATGCTTAATCTGATGAGTTACTGCAGCTTAGCATGGAAATGCTGCCTGTTAGCTGACAAATGGGAAGCACTATGAGAAATTGGGCTCATTAATGATTGTCACTGTCTTCAGTTTTTCACTGCCTCCCAGGTATATGACCTCCTGACTCCCCTTGGTGTGTGCCATCCTGACCCCCCTGGTATGTACCCTCCTGACCCCTCTAGTGTGTGCCCACCTGACCCTTCCTGGTGTGAGCCATCCCAGCCCTCGTACTGTGCCCTCCTGACCCCCTCCCGGCGTGTGCCCACCTGACCCTCTCTGGTGTGTGTCCTCTCAGCCCCCGTACTATGCCTTCCTGACCCCCTAGTGTGTACTCTACTGATCCTCACTGTTGTATTCCCTTCCAGCCCCTGTACTACGCCCTCCTGACTCTCCTAGTGTGTTAACTTTCAAAACCCTGGTGTGTGCCTTCCCTACCCCCTAGTGTGTGCCCTTAAGACCCCATGGTGTTTGCTGTCTTGACACCCCTGGTGTGTGTCGGTATAGTGCTGACTCCCCTAGATTGGTTCACAGATCGCAGTGTGAACTGTGAACTCACACAGGAATCGGATCGCATAGGTAAGAACACCCATGTGATCCGATTCTAGTGCGGAGAAAAAAAAGTCCCTGCACTGTTTTCATGTGCATTCAATCTGAGTTCAGCCATACAACTGCACTCGCACTGCACAGACATGACATGTGAGGCACCTGCTGTGTGGGTGTAAATCACATGCGATATCTGAGATCGCACATATGTGAACCTAGGCTCAATGTCTGCGGATATGTTTCTAGTGTGTCACTATGATACTGACTCCTTGCCTGCAGAGGGGTTCTGGTGTGGCAGTATGGTGCTGATTCTGAATTGCAGTTTGCGAGCGTATTTTTGGTGTGTTAGTTTAGTACCTATTTTGTGTTTTCTGACATGTTTTTGGTACATATGTATGGTACTTATTGTTTCTTAGCAGGCATGTGTTATAAATAAATGGATGGTAAAAGGAAAAAAAATGGATAAAAGACTGTAACCTTCAGCACCTTCACCTATAGCAACCAGTCAGTGCGCAATAATGATGTGCAGTAACCTCTCACAACCCATAGATGAGCCGTAATGATGTGCAGTACCCTCTAGCAACCAATCAGTGAGCAGTAATGTTGTGCTGTAACCTCTATTAACCAGTGAGCAGTAATGATGTGCTCTAACCTCTCACGACCAATATGTGAGCGGTAATGATGTCCAGTTAGCTCTAGCAACCAGTCAGTAAGCTGTGATGATGAGCTGTAACCTCTAACAACCAATAAGTAAGTGGAAAGGATGTACTGTCACCTATAGCAACCAATCATTGAGCAATAACGATGTGCAGTAATCTCTAGCAACCAATCATTTAGCAGTAACGATGTGCAGTAACCTCTAACAACCAATCAGTGAGTGGTAATGTTGTGCTGTAACCTCTAGCAACCAGTGAGTTGTAATGATGTGCAGTAACCTCTAGCAACCAATCATTGAGCAGTAATAATATGCAATAACCTCTAGCAACCAATCAGTGAGTAAGCATGTGCAGTTACCCATTAGCAACCAATTAGTGAGTATGGACCACAGTGGCAGGGCACAGGGGGCTCCGCCCTCCTAATCCATGTGCCCAGCCCCTGATCTACATGCAGGGTGCTGCATGCATGGATTCCAATCATTTTTTTTCTTTAAAAGCACATGATTAGAGCCTGAGGCTGTAATTGGCTTAAAAAAGGCTGGGCTTGGGGCGCAGAGTACTCAATTGTGTGACATTAGCAAACTAATATTTGCTAATGTCTTCCTGTTTCCCTGTTTGGGCCGCAAGTCCTGATTGGCCGGAAGGAGAAGTGACTGCCGGGACTGGAGAAGCAAGAGGGAAGCTGCTGAACCCGTTACCAGGGTGGGGTAAATATGGGGCTAACATGGGGTCTGGCAGGCAACGGGCAAGCAATGGCGGGTGGGGGGAGGTTGGTTGGTTGGCTGGCTGGTCTGGACGGGGTGGCTGGCTGGCTGGGCGGGGCCGCAGGCCACCCCCCAAGAAAATTGAGCACCAAACGCCACTGATGGACCAGTTCTTTATGTTTACATTATTAAAGTTTTTTTTAGATAAGTCTATGTGTTTGTTTTTTTTTTTTTTGGTGTTGGATTGGAGAGTGAAATTGCATGGAGGGAGAGTGGGGGACAAGAAAATGTTTGCCCAAGGTCCAATCAATATTAAAGACAACCCTGCCATTGTATATAAAATTGTTCTGTGTGTTGCTACCCTTAAACCCAAGCTTATTTTCTATAAATAAAAAGTCGAAGCCGGAGCTGTCTTTTGCACATAACAATTACACAAGGTAACCCCTATTTAGAATAAACACTGTGACATAAATATATGACTTGAGATCTAGTAGCAATGATAAATACCAAATTAGCAAATAGAACTAAGGGAAACAAATCACTGGGACTAGAAATAATAAATGAATCTCCATACGAAATTGATGTCATTGTAACTAAGTCACACTCACATAAAATTAATTAATCTAATGCACGAACGTTCTCCATGCATTGTTTGGAGCCAAATCCATTTGCTACTGTCAGTAGACAGCATGTCCTTGCCTGCTTGCAGCAGTTGGATCTGTCTCCCTCGGTTAACATTGTGACAGTCCAACATTTAAACTTGCATCTGGCACTGGCGCTTTACAAGACAGTCAAACTGCTCGGCTTTGCCACGAAACAGATTATCCTTTTAATGCCGATGGGTCATAGAACACAAAGCATCAGGCCCCGGCATGTCATCTATATGCGTGCATGGATGATGCATGATCTATAGGAAAAATCTGATAAAGCTACAGATGGCAACGTTGTAAAAACCCAAGATTACAAGACCTCCTTGTTTTTCTAGGCAAGATGGAGGATGGTGGATGGCACCTCCTAAATAGCACTAGATTACAGATGGGATGGTTCCATGTCTCGATCCAGGTGGAAACACACATCCTCTTTGCTAGCAATGGCTTCATCTTTCATTCGTGCATTCCTCGGGAAGGGAAAACAATACGATGTGTCGCCTTGTATCGCCATCTGTCGGCTCTCACTCTCCTCTCTCACCCTGAAATTTGGCTGTCACAGTCTGTAGGAAAAAAAAAGAAAGGATGGCTGTGCTTCATCCTGAACAAATGTGTTATCTCTGCTTCTCATCAGACAGCAGGCTGCCTCTTAGCAAAGGACAAAGCCCTGAGAAGTCAGGAAAGGAGCAGCCACACAGGGATTTCATTACCCTCCCACCCATCAATCCATCCATCCACCCATTCATCCATCCATCCAACCACCCATTCACCCATCCATCCCACCCATCCATCCATCCATCCACCCACCCATCCATCCACCCACCCATCCATCCATCCACCCATCCATCCATCCCACCCATCCATCCATCCATCAACCCACCCATCCATCCCATCCATCCATCCATCCACCCACCCACCCATCCACCCATCCATCCATCCACCCATCCATCCACCCACCCATCCATCCATCCACCCATCCATGCGCTCAGGGTGCTGCTGCTAAGAATAGGGTGCACCTAGCACAGCTAACACACTAACAACATTCTACATGGCCAGATCAAAACTGTGTAATCCATCCATCCACCCATCCATCCACCCATCCACCCATCCATCCACCCATCCACCCATCCATCCACCCACCCATCCACCCATCCACCCATCCATCCACCCACCCACCCATCCATTCACCCATCCATGTGCTCAGGGTGCTGCTGCTAAGAATAGGGTACCCCTAGCACAGATAACACACTAACAACATTCTACATGGCCAGATCAAACTGTGTAATCCATCCATCCACCCATCCACCCATCCATGTGCTCAGGGTGCTGCTGCTAAGAATAGGGTGCCTCTAGCACAGATAACACTAACAACATTCTACACGGCCAGATCAAACTGTGTAACGCTTAAATGGATAGCTTGTTGTCATAAATAATCTATTGCAACTTTCAAGGCCAGTGAAACAATGTATCAATTCTGCTCTGGTGTCTGCTACATGAGTCCCTGCAAAGGATTGTTATATAAAGGGCAAGTATACTGTCATGCACCGATCACATCATACATGACCACAGCCAGAAAGTGGAGGTGGAAGTGTATTAGAGATAGGCTGACAGGTGATTGGTGCACAGGGTCACCAAAACATTACATGTGGGGGACAATGACATACTGAGGTGTGGGCTACATTTATGTGTGTGCTTGTGGGTGCATTGGCAAGATAGATTGATATGTATATGTGCATTTTTTAGTAGCTTGATATGTAAGTGTGGCTAGACTGATATGCATAATTGTATAGTTGTGGGTAGATTAACATGTATGTGTGTAGTTGTGGGTAGATTAGCATGTATGTGTGTACTTGTGGGTAGATTAACATGTATGTGTGTACTTGTGGGTATATTAACATGTCTGTGTTTACTTGTGGGTAGATTTACATGTATGTGTGTACTTGTGGGGAGATGTACATGTATGCGTGTACTTGTGGGTACATTAACATGTCTGTGTTTACTTGTGGGTAGGTTTACATGTATGTGTGTACTTGTGGATGGATTAGTATGTATGTGTGTACTTGTGGGTAGATTAGCATGTATGTGTGTACTTGTGGGTAGATTTACATGTATGTGTGTACTTGTGGGGAGATGTACATGTATGCGTGTACTTGTGGGTACATTAACATGTCTGTGTTTACTTGTGGGTAGGTTTACATGTATGTGTGTACTTGTGGATGGATTAGTATGTATGTGTGTACTTGTGGGTAGATTAGCATGTATGTGTGTACTTGTGGGTAGATTTGCATGCATGTGTGTACTTGTGGGTAGGTTAGCTTGTATGTGTGTACTTGTGGGTAGATTTACATGTATGTGTGTACTTGTGGATAGATTAGCATATATGTGTGTACTTGTGGGTATATTAACATGTCTGTGTTTACTTGTGGGTAGATTTACATGTATGTGTGTACTTGTGGGGAGATGTACATGTATGCGTGTACTTGTGGGTACTTGTGGGTACATTAACATGTCTGTGTTTACTTGTGGGTAGGTTTACATGTGTGTACTTGTGGATGGATTAGTATGTATGTGTGTACTTGTGGGTAGATTAGCATGTATGTGTGTACTTGTGGGTAGATTTGCATGCATGTGTGTACTTGTGGGTAGGTTAGCATGTATGTGTGTACTTGTGGGTAGATTTACATGTATGTGTGTACTTGTGGATAGATTAGCATATATGTGTGTACTTGTGGGTAGATTAGCATGTAAGTGTGTACTTGTGGGTAGATTAGCATGTATGTGCATGCGTCATGGTAGAATAACATATATGTGTTTATTTGTGGGTAGAGTTACATGTGTGTGTGTGTACTTGCAGGTAAATTAGCATGTATGTATTTACTTGTTGGTAGATTAACATGAATGTGTGTACTTGTGGGTAGATTAACATGTATGTGTGTACTTGTGGGTAGATGAATGTGTATGTGTGTATTTGTGGGGAGATGTACATGTATGTGTGTACTTGTGGGTAGATTAACATGTATGTGTGTACATGTGGGCAAATTAATATGTATGTGTGTATTTGTGGGTAGATTAACATGTATGTGTGTACTTGTGGGTAGATTGACATGTATGTGTGTATTTGTGAGTAGATTAACATGTATGTGTGTACTTGTGGGCAAATTAATATGTATGTGTGTATTTGTGGGTCGATTAACATGTATGTGTGTACTTGTGGGCAAATTAATGTGTATGTATGTATTTGTGGGTAGATTAACATGTATGTGTGGACTTGTGGGTCGATTGACATGTATGTGTGTGCTTGTGGGTAGCTTAACATGTATGTCTGTACTTGTGGGCAAATTAACATGTATGTGTGTACTTGTATGTGAGTACTTCTGGGTAGATTAACATGTCTGTGTTTACTTGTGGGTAGATTTACATGTATGTGTGTACTTGTGGATAGATAAGTATGTATGTGTGTACTTGTGGGTAGATTAGCATGTATGTGTGTACTTGTGGGTAGATTAGCATGTAAATGTATACTTGTGGGTAGATTAGCATGTATGTGAGTGCTTCATGGTAGATTAACATATATGTGCTTACTTGTGGGTAGAGTTACATGCATGTGTGTACTTGCATGCAAATTAACATGTATGTATTTACTTGTTGGTAGATTAACATGAATGTGGGTACTTGTGGGTAGATTAACATGTATGTGTGTACTTGTGGGTAGATGAATGTGTATGTGTGTATTTGTGGGGAGATGTACATGTATGTGTGTACCTGTGGGTAGATTAACATGTATGTGTGTATTTGTGGGGAGATGTACATGTATGTGTGTACTTGTGGGTAGATTAACATGTATGTGTACACTTGTGGGCAAATTAATATGTATGTGTGTACTTGTGGGTAGATTAACATGTATGTGTACACTTGTGGGCAAATTAACAGATATGTGTGTGGGTAGATTGACATGTATGTGTGTATTTGTGGGTAGATTGACATGTATGTGTGTACTTGTGGATAGATAAGTATGTATGTGTGTACTTGGGGGTAGATTTACATGTATGCATGTACTTGTGGATAGATAAGTATGTATGTGTGTACTTGTGGGTAGATTAGCATGTATGTGTGCACTTGTGGGTAGATTTACATGTATGTGCGTACTTGTGGATAGATTAGCATATATGTGTGTACTTGTGGGTAGATTAGCATGTAAGTGTGTACTTGTGGGTAGATTAGCATGTACGTGCGTGCTTCATGGTAGATTAACATATATGTGCTTTCTTGTGGGTAGAGTTACATGCATGTATGTACTTGCATGCAAATTAACATGTATGTATTTACTTGTTGGTAGATTAACATGAATGTGGGTAGATTAAAATGTATGTGTGTACTTGTGGGTAGATTAATGTGTATGTGTGTATTTGTGGGGAGATGTACATGTATGTGTGTACTTGTGGGTAGATTAACATGTATGTGTGTATTTGTGGGGAGATGTACATGTATGTGTGTACTTGTGGGTAGATTAACATGTATGTGTGTATTTGTGGGGAGATGTACATGTATGTGTGCACTTGTGGGTAGATTAACATGTATGTGTGTACTTGTGGGCAAATTAATATGTGTGTGTGTACTTGTGGGTAGATTAACATGTATGTGTAGACTTGTGGGTAGATTAACATATATGTGTGTACGTGTGGGTAGATTGACATGTATGTGTGTATTTGTGGGCAAATTAACATGTATGTCTGTGCTTGTGGGCAAATTAACATGTATGTCTGTACTTGTGGGCAAATTAACATGTATGTCTGTACTTGTGAGTAGATTAACATATATGTGTGTACTTGTGGGTAGATTGACATGTATGTGTGTAGTTGTGGGATAGATTGATATATATGTGTGTGTGTAGGTGTGTGCTCTTGGTGCGTGTGTAATTGGGAGTAGTTGTTGTGGGCTCTAGATTGATGTGTGTGGGTGTGTGTAATTGTGGCTAGATTGATATGTATGTGTAATTGTGTGTAAATTGATATGTATATGTGTAGTTGTAAATGTGTGTATATATAGTTGTGGGTTCTAAGTTGATATGTACTGTATCTCACAAAAGTGAGTACACCCCTCACATTGTTGTAAATATTTTTTCTATCTTTTTAATGTGACAACACTGAAGAAATTACACATTGCTACAAGTAGTGAGCGTAAAGATTGTATAACAGTGTAAATTTGCTGTCCCCTCAAAATAACTCAACACACAGCCATTAATGTCTAAACCCCTGGCAACAAAAGGGAGTACACTCCTAAGTGAAAATGTCCAAATTGGGCCCAATTAGCCATCTTCCTTCACCGGTGTCATGTAACTCCTTAGGGTTACAAGGTCTCAGGTGTGAATTAGGAGCAGGTGTGTTAAATTTGGTGTTATCACTCTCACTTTCTCATATTGGTCACTGGAAGTTCAACTCTGCACCTCAGGGCAAAGAATTCTCTGAGGTTGACGTATGAGTGCTGCCACCATTGCTGCAGAGGTTGAAGGGGTGGGGGGTCAGCATGGCAATGCTCAGACCATAAGCCGGACATGCCGTCAAATTGGTCTGCATAGCTGTTGTCCCAGAAGGAAGCCTCTTATAAAGATGATGCACAAGAAAGCCCGCAAACAGTTTACTGAAGACAAGCAGACTAAGGACATGGATTACTGGAACCATGTCCTGTGATCTGATGAGACCAAGATAAACTTATTTGGTTCAGAGGGTATCAAGTATTTGTGTGGCGGCAACCAAGTGAGGAGTACAAAGACAAGTGTGTCTTGCCTACAGCCAAGCATGGTGGTGGGAGCGTCATAGTCTGGGGCTGCGTGAGTGCTGCCGGCACTGGCGAGCTACATTTCATTGAGGAAACCATGAATGCCAACATGAGCTGTGACATACTGAAGCAGAATATGATCCCCTCCCTTCAGAGACTGGACCGCGGGGCAGCATTCCAACATGGTAACAATCCCAAACACACCTCCATGATGACCACTACCTTGCTAAAGAAGCTGAGGGTAAAGGTAATGGACTGACCAAGCATGTCTCCAGACCTAAACCCTACTGAGCATCTGTGGGGCATCCTCAAATGGAAGGTGGAGGACTCAAGGTCTTTAACATCCACCAGCTCCGTGAAGTCATCATGGAGGAGTGCAAGAGGACTCCAGTAGCAACCTGTGAAGCTCTGGTGAACCCCATGCCCAGGAGGGTTAAGGCAGTGCTGGAAAATAATGGTGGTCACACAAAATATTGATGCTGATATTGACAATAACTGTATCCAATGTGCAAACTATGCTTCGGTAGTGTGCAAAATAGTGCCAAAATGTTCAAACTCCAACCAGTCCAAGAATGAACAGTAACAATATCAATACTTGCAAACACCAGGATAGTGCAGCATGCTTTGGACCTGTAGACAAATGCTGTGCCGCTCCGCAGTGCTCCTTCACCAGGCACCCTGATCACACATCCCACTTACCAGATGAAATGCATTCCCATCACAGGAATCTGACAGCGCCTTGTGGTAGTGGGTGTTTGCCCAAATCCTCCTGCGTCCTGGAACAGCTGGTGCTGGGGTAGAAAGATTTTCCTGTTCTCCAGTGCACAAGGATGGAAAAAGAAAGGGTAGCCCGATCGTGAAGTACGAAATGTTTATTTCTCAAGAGCGGTACAGGCAGCAACAAGTATAAAAACTGAAACTGGAACTAAAACAGGGGACATGATCCCTTGATGACATCAGCTCATATGCTGACGAAACGTTGCATCAGGAAATGAGACCGTGACTCGTCACTTCCGCTGTCAGCAATACAGGGTGATACTTTCTGGTGTCCCCTGTTTTAGCTCCAGTTAAATCACTGCTCCTGAAAAAAACGATTAATTTAAAAACTTTTTATTCATTGATACATGTCCCCTATGGCAGAACCCGGGTCCCCATACAATTTTTAGGGCAATAACATTGCATATAAGCCTTTAAAATGAGCACTTTGGATTTTTCATGTTCGGGTCCCATAGACTTTAACCTCCCTGGCGTTATGATTCTGTCTGGAATTTTGTACCAAAAGCGTTGCAATTGTTTTGTAAGGAAATGTGGTGTTATGTATTATAGGCCTGCAATTCTTAGAATGTTTTGTTAACGTTGCGAAAACCATGTTTTAAGGTCTGTCTTAGTATTGCGGTCCCTCCAATTTCAGATACCCTGGGCTTGTACTTTTTAGGTTTCACGAGTAAAATTTCCGAATATACGTTACAATAACGGGATTTTTAACATACCCCTGGGCCCAAGACGGTATCCCCTGTACATAGTTACTTATTTTTCAAAAATTTAATTAGCAAAAAAAGTCCTCGTCACTAAATTGACCTCGATTTTGTCCCCTGTGGTCTTTCATAGTGGGACATAACGACTGTCGCCTTCACTGCTCAGTGCCAGAGTAAAGGACTACGTTGC
>BLSH010418402.1:623700-636196 GCA_018402905.1 Glandirana rugosa | reverse complement strand
TCAGATTTTACATGTGTTTATTGCTAGTGGCTGTTATAGCTGCACTGTATTGTTCTGGCGGAGACAGCTTCCCTGGCCCCACCCCCTGTTGGGAGAACACAATGGCTCCACAGAGGGATTCCTCTGTCAACACTGACTGTGCTGATGGGGGAATCAAGTGCATTTTTTTTCCTGCAGCTCCTGGTTGCAGGAAATATAATTTTTCCATCTATGGCTGGCCTTACACACACATAGGATAAGGCTCAGGTACTTCGCTGCCATGGCAAATCTTCAGGATTTGCAAAGTTCATGGATTTCATACCTTTGCCCAAAAACTGTGCAGGTTTGCCTCAGAAATACTGGAAAACCTTTAATGCAGTACATGTTTTTTCCATGCTTTTTGTTTGACAGTAGTTTGCTTATTAACCCTACGAATGACCATAACTAAATAACATGATTCATACCCATGTTGATTTCAATGGGGTTCGCTGCTACACTTGCAAACCTGTTCACAAACGAAACCTGGGAAGATTAGCTCTCTATCTAACATTAAACATGGACCTGTACTTTGTACATACTAATGACCCTTTTGAGCACTTTACTACCTTAAATTCCAGCTATGGGAGAACATATGACATTCCCATTGCCTTTGTCTCTGAGTGCTGTCCCATGAAAAGGAGTGTGCATAACCCTGTGTAAAATATGATTTGAACCCTGGGTAAATGTTGATTTGATCAGCAATGTGAAACACATATATCTTTCACAGTCTGGCATCAGGGAAACAGTTGAATAGTAAAAAATACCCGCAGTAAAGTGAACCTGTTACACTTCACTTAATTCACTTCAAAGCCCTATAGAACTTTTTTAAATGAGCTTACATTGTTAGATTGACTTCAGTTGAACCAGAATGTTGGAAAACTTTTGTTGATAAGTAGCTGTAGGGGATTGTATTCTGACAATGGAGAGTCCCACTGTCAGAATACAATGTCTCGGCTAGGGAGATTCCTTTGTTCACCACGCTTGTGTGGAAGGAGAAATCTGTTTATTTTATTTGTTTAGTTCAGTCTACTGGCTGAACAAAAAATGGTCCACTTTTGTTATCCTTAAAAATTGACCAAACCTGAATAGGCATGCCTGTCCACTGCCAGCATGATATACTGTAGATCAGTGTTCCCCAACCCTCTCCTCAAGGCCCACCAACAGGTCATGTTTTCAGGATTTCCATTATTTTGCACAGGTGATTTGATCAGTTTCACTGCCTTAGTAATTACCACAGCTGATTCATCTGAGGGAAATCCTGAAAACATGACCTGTTGGTGGGCCTTGAGGACTGGGTTGGGGAACACTGCTGTAGATAATGACATTTGTTGTCTATGCAACAACCTATTTGCAGATGTGCAGAGTCAGAGTTGGAGCTCTCCAATCAGCAAGGATCAAGCAAGAGCTATGCTGGCTATGGATCTGTAGGTCGGACTCAGTACTGGACCTCTACAATGAGACCATTGCTTTCCTAACAAAGTGGAAGGGTTCTACTCTGTAGCTACTTACAGGGGGCAGGCCTGTGGCTGCTCTAGAAAATAACAAGACATTAACCACTTTCTTACCGGGCAAATTCTGGCATTTCGCTGCTTTATGTAAAAATCATCATTTTTTTTGCTAGAAAATTACTCAGAACCCCCAAACATTATATATTTCTTTTAGAAGACACCCTAGGGAATAAAATGGCGGTAATTGCAACATTTTATCTTGCGCGGTATTTGCGCAGTAATTTTTCAAACGCTTTTTTTTTTTTTTAAAAAACAGTTTCATGCATTAAAAAAACAAAACAGTAAAGTTAGCCCAATTCTTTTGCATAATGTGAAAGAGAATGATACGCGGAGTAAATAGATACCTAACATGTCACGCTTTAAAATTGCGCACACTCGTGGAATGGCGCCAAACTTCTGTACTTAAAAATCCCCATAGGCAACACTTTAAACATTTTTACAGGGTACATGTTTAGAGTTACAGAGGAGGTCTAGTGCTAGAATTATTGCTCTCACTCTAATGTTCGCGACAATACCTCACATGTGTGGTTTGACCGTCGTTCACATATGCGGACATGACTTACATATGCGTTCGCTTCTGCATGCGAGCTCGCGGAGACGGGGGCGCTTTAATTTTTTTTTTAATTGTTTATTTTATTTTTTATGTTTACACTTTGCCTTTAAAAATAAAACGTGATCACTTTTATTCCTATTACAAGGAATGTAAACATCCCTTGTAATAGAAATATTGCATGACAGGTACTCTTTTTGGAGAGATGTGGGGTCTATAAGACCTCACACCTCTCCTCCAAGCTGGAAAGCATCAGATCAAAAAAAAAATAAAATAAAGATCTGATGCTTTCTAGCCAGAAACCCAGCTTTGTTTACTTTTGCCGGACCGGATGTGACGTCATGACGTCGTGCCCGGTCCTCCGAGAGCCATAGAGATGACGGGGGACGATCTGTCCCTCAGATCTTGATGCTCATTCCTTTCCGGCCGCGGCAGTTCCGTCCTCCGACTCACAGATCGCTCGGGTGAGTCGGTAAAGGCACCGGATGGCGGCGGAAGGGGGGGGCATTCCCTCTCGCTGCCTTAAGAATGATCAAGCGGCTTGGCAGCCGCTATGATCATTCTTATGGTGAAGGGAATCGCTGGCTGAAGAGAATGATACCTCATTGATGCCTGCAGCTGCAGGCATCTCTGAGATATCAATGTAAAAAGACAAGGACATCATTTTACTATAGGCCGGTAGGGAAGTGGTACACCTTTTAAAGATTAGGCAGAGGGGTAGTACCACGGTGTATCAAAAAATAAATGAAAAAATACTAAATAATCATACGTCAATGTGATGTGTGTTAAATTTGCTGTTGCCCCCACATCTACACCCTCCAAATGGGTGCTGTATTTATAAAATTCAGATTTCAATGGGTAGGCACTACTGCATGTTAAGTATCTTTATAAGGTAAAAGCAAGACGGGGGGTAGTACCGCATATTGAAAAAAATGATCAGTGGGGTGGTTATCCTATTAGCTGCTGCCCCCACACAAACGCTCGTAGTCCAGGTGTTAATATGTAAAAAAAGAAAGCCAAAACTAGTGGGTTGGCACTGCTATGTGTTGCATGTCTCTATAAATGTGTAAAATTATTTGGGATACGATTTATCCATGTATTTGTTTAATATATATGTGGTTATAAATATATATCAGATTATAGTAATTTTTGCATATTTGTTGCACTTTACATAAATTATAGAGACATACAACACATTAGCAGCGCCAGCCCACTAGTTTTGGCTTTTTTTTTACATTAAACACCTTTTGGTGTTCTGAAATGTAGTCAGCTAATTTAAAGTATTCAATAAGGCTTTAAAAGAAACCTGTCCTGAGAAATATGTAAGCTGCCATTGCTGACCTCTCCTTCTCCTCCTGAAAATTGTAGTTGCCCAGCTGTCATGTTGATCCAGTCAATGAGGTTGTTTTACTAAAGGCAAATAGGTTGTTCATTTTGCAAGTAAAGTTGCACTTTGCAAGGGGATTTACCCCAGAATTTAGTAAATGCGGTAAAATGTTACTTTGGAAAGAATACCCAATCATGCACAAGGAAAATAAAAAATAACAATGTGCTTGTTTAAGATTGAAGTTAGCAAAACTTTACCTAATTCACTCTGAGGAAAATTCCCTGCAAAGTGCAAATTCCCTTATGAAATTTAAATAAAACTGAAGGGAAAACTATTTTTTTTTTCATTTTGGATAGAGTGGAGGTTGGTTTATAACCTTTGTCGGTTTTTTTTAAATCTGTGTTTCACTGGGGAGATTTTACTTTACTTTCTGTCCCATAGTCAAAACAGGAAGAGAAGAGGAAATCCCCCTCAAGCGAGGCAACCGCTGGATGTCACCAGGGTTATCATTGGAAGATTTCCAATCTGTTCCTGTTCTAGTGACAACCCAAATGTTGGGTCTTTTCTTTAACTTTTACTCTTGGGGATAAACAGGACAATTGGAGAGGGTAAGCCTTTCCAATAGGGTAACAGAGGGCAATAAAAACCTGAGGGACTTTCTAATCCCTCTGCACTCTATCAAAAATTGAGAATACATCAATTTATCTTTAGTTATACTTTAACAGTCTATTTGCCTTTAGTAAATTAACCTCATAGAGTGAAAGCATTTAGGAAGTTAAAGACACACATAATCTTTATGTCCATGGCTACCAAAGTTAGCTGTTGTCATTGGATAATATTTAAAGTGGTTGTAAGCCCTGGTTCACATTGCAGTGATATGGCATGCAATATGACATGTCAAATTGCATGCCAAATCGGTGGCTATTGCCGGCAGTGGCACTGTCCGAATCGGTGCGACGCTGCATTTGCGGCACTGCACCGATTCCCAAAAGAAGTTTCTGTATTACTTTTGGTGACTTTGGGTGCGATTTCAATAAACATCTGTGCCGAAACCCGCACAGATGTTTCTGAAATCGCCCTCGAAGTTGGGACTGACATGCGGGAATGAAATTGTGCGAGTTCGGCTGAACTCGCACAATTTCATTCCCACTGTCAGCGTGACCCCACGCAAAAGGCTGAACGTTTTATGGAAACATTTTAGCTTTGATAATAGAAAGTGATTTTTGATAAGTGCTTGCCATCTGTACTGCTGTGTTTCCTTGACAAAATCCTATGAACAGGTCTAGAATTTGTGTTCTAGTCTTTTGTTCAATCCCATTAGTAAAAGCAATTTTCTCTCTAAAAGCAATACTGATCCATGAAGTTAGAGGATATGTTTTATTAAACTGTCCCTTCAAGTGCAACATTTCCCATTTTTTTTAACTCAAGTGGAAGAAATAGATTTGGATAAGCTAGAACAAGATCTGATTTGACTTGCTTGCTAAAGCATGGTTAGCAAGGTAGTTTAGTAAAACTTTGCCCAATTGAATTCTTCAAACATGTTTTTTAGATTTTTTGTGGTTATCTATAGCACAGGGAGGATATTCTTCTTTCCTTTAGTTCTGGTGGTACTATGACAGGCAGGATTTTTTTTAAGCTTACATTCCTGGTTCTTATTTTACATATGTTCTTTTGGTACATATGCTCTCTTTCTAGCGGATTATCCATAAATATATGTAATGATCATATTCACCAGATAGAGGAACAAAGAAGTTCAGTTGTCAGCAGAGCACTGGTTGTCATGATAAGATTGAAGATGGGGTGTAAATCAGTTAAGACTTGCATGTAATTGAACAGAACACGAACAAATACACATGTGAAAAGTGATAAATTACAAAAATAAGCAAAAAAAAAGAAGATAGGGAAAATGAATGCGTTATTAAAAAATATGTAGGGTTAACTAGGGATTAACACATATCTCTAAACCCCAGTCCTTTTGATGTAGCTTTCTTTTTTTAAGCATTTTCCCCTTTATTTTTACTTGCTGGTCCTGACAGTAAGAGGTTGATGTACTAAAGGGAAAAAGACTGTGCACTTTGCAAAATGCAATTGCCCTCTGCAAGTGCAGTTGCTCCAGAGCTTAGTAAATGTGCAAAAAACTCTGCTGACTTCCATCATCCAATCATGTGGAAGCAAAAATGCTGTTTTTTTTTTCATTTTCCTTGCATGTGATTGGATACTCTTTGTAAAGTGAAGCCTTACCTCATTTACTAAGCTCTGGAGCAGCTGCACTTGCAGAGTGCAACTGCACTTTGTAAAGGGCACAGTCTTTTTGCCTTTAGTAAATCAACCCCTAAGTCCGCTATTTCTCAGCTCCTTTTACAGGCCAAGCTGCCCAGCAAAAATGTCAGGACAAAGGGTTGATATAAACCATTTAGCACTTGCAAGGGTGTTTACAAAAGTCAACTTTTATTTGTATTGGGAAAACCTTTACCCAAAAAAAGAAAAAAAAAACTTCTGTGACTGCTTAAAATGTGTTAGCTGGATTGTATATGCAGTATAATAAAAGAAAAAAGGCTTTGGAAAAGAACACTAATGCAGCAACCACTTCTGATGGTTTGCATACACTTTAAAAGGGGCTATTTGCCCGTTTTATGCCAGTAGTATATAAATGGGTGGTTGGTTGCTACACCAACAACAGAACATGCTATACTACATCTTTAGGGCTCTGCTGTGCCATTGTAATCTGCAGGACTGAACTGTCAGTTTGGCAGCTCCATCCTTCACAGTGCGGGTGATTGCTGGGACAATGAGGAGACAGGAGAGGCTTCTATTTCGGTAATGTCCCCTACCCCCAAGAAAGAATTCCTTAGACGGGTGCCTTTTCTGATTCTGCCTCATCTTGGTACTGAAGCAGAGGAATTCTTTGGATTGCTGAGCAGCCAATCAATGTCTGTGTCCCAGACAGATACTACCCCAAACTGGGGCTGTGAACAATAAGTGCCAGTCTGCCAGCACCTGGAATGAACCGTTTGTTGTGGTATCTATTGTTTCATTGGTATTGCTTTCTGCTAACAGCAAGGCAAAATTACTAAGGCATACAATTTTAGGATACCTCATAGAAATCATAAGTGAAGCAGCAAAAATATATAGCACAACTTATGGTCTTTTCTGTTGTGGAATCATTACAGGGTATCCGTTATAGGTGGATGACAATTGGACACCCTAGGCAGAGCAAAAACTTTTCTCACTTACAGTACTAAACAAGTGATGTGTTATCAAAGACATGTCAAGCCTCACATTAGAGACTCAGCTCAGGCTCTTATCACCTACACTTCTAGGGTCACTTTCTCCAGTGTACTCTAGCAAGTATGCTTTCTCTTTCATGGTCAGAACATTTATTAGTTAACAGGATTAATTCTGCTCTATTTCTAGTGGCTCTCCACATGTACATCTTCAGTTCATATGGTGACAATCCTGACACTGTTTACCTTATCACAGTAGAAGTTAACATACAGAGGGCATCCTTTAAAGCTGACATGTTTCTAAAAAAAAATCCTTGCAGCTTTATTCACATCACTTACCTGCAATGAAGTATGTTCCACGTGGTACGGGCACCTGGAACCTGGAGAAATGTTCATTGTAGGGATGCCTGTCCTCTTCCTGTCTCTGAACTTCTGGTGCAACAATAGTTAACAGCTTGGGTTTTCAGGCAAAACAGCAATACTATTATCCAAAAATGATGTAGCGCAACTCTCAAAAGATAAACATAATATATGAACAAAAACAATGTTCAAAAACAGCTGTGCATACAAAAGTGATGCATTAAATATATTAATAACGTCCAAGTAATATCCAAACGTGTGAAATATTAAGAAAAAAACTATATCCAGCTTGAATCCACTTCAATCACCACTGTGACATGTTATATGAAAAGTGGATCCACCACCCATGTAGATGAGCCTCTCGCCTCACTGAAATGACCCCTGCATTACCAGTAGGTCTCACCACACATTTTTCCCTCTCTGGGGATGAGCTATTGTCTCCAATCCTCCACTGCCTCTTATTCATATGGATGGGTGGGTAGTTAGCTCTCAAATTCCCACAGCATGGATGCAGGTAGGAAAAGCACACAGACCTAGTGCTCTCTGTTTAAAATGGCCATCTCTGCATCTAGCTGTTCTGTGATTGTGTATGAGAGACAAGCCATCCACGGTTAGCACTGCCTATAGTGCCATTTTTGTAAGTGCAATATTTTATTCCTTTAATAAATGTGAGTTTTAAATGGAGTTGAGATCTATCTACCCATCCATCCATCCATCCATCCATCCATCTATCTGAATAAGAGGCAGTGGAGAACTGGAAACAGCTGCTGTTTTCTTCATCCCCAGAGAGGGAAAAATGTGGGATGAAAGCTACTGGTAATGCAGGAGTCATGTCAGTGAGATGAGAGGCTCATCTACATGGGTGGTGGATCCACTTTTCGTATAACATGTCATAATGGTGATTGAAGTAGATTCAAGCTGGTTATTGTTTTTTCTTAACATTTCACACGTTTCGCTATTCATTGGACTTTATTTTTATATTTAATACATCATCTTTGTATGCACAACTGTTTTTGCACATGGTTTTTGTTCATATATTATGTGTATCTTTTGAGAGTTGTGCTACACCATTTTTGGGTATTCGTTTAGCTCAGTAAGTTCAGAATCACTTATGGGTGTTGGCCAGCAACTTATTTAATACTTATTTGGTTTGTTTCACATACCATTTGATTGCACAGATTGTATATTGGTACATTATTTTAGAACAGCAATACAGATGGTCAAATGGGGACAGGCCCCCTCCACTGAGAAAAGATCTTCCACTAATTACACTTCCTCTAACACCATATGTGAATGAGAGAGACTCTGATAAGTCACAGTTCTATCAGCCCTCTGGCCAATCAAGAAAAATAAGCATCTATGGATGGCCAGCCTCATGCAGAGTGTAGTTCTCCTTTAATAACCTTCTACTGTTTTAAGGTACATTTGATATTTCCATAGTAGGGTTGAAAATTCATGAGCTGGTATTCTCAATCAGCCAGTCTGAGTTTCATTTCTGATAACCTAACAATGTAGGGATTATCAAGTTATGAAGGTGCTTAGTATCTCTCAAAGAAATGTTCCAGTATGTCGTGAAATCTCAGTAATTGTTTTAAGAGCTAAGCTGCATGCAGATGTTTAATCCCTCAGTAATTTCAGATTAATATCTTTATGACAAAAGTCTCATGTGCAGAATGGTGAAGTGAATATGCTGCAAATGAGGTGGTTGCAAACCAAAGGTTAATCTCAAGGAACTGTGCAATTAAAAAGACCCTGTGTAATTTAGCCCTACAGATAGGTTTCACCATGAAGTATTCATGATGGATAATCATGTTTAGAGTTCTCCTTTTCTGCTTTAATCCAGCAGAATGGCCTGTCTATGACCTTCCTAAAGAAATACTATCTAAACCTTGGGACTGTCAAAGTTTTATGAGATTTACTGAAACAATGAAGATTTTCGCTCTTTAGTTGATATTTAGGCCTCCTTCACACAGGCAGCCTGGGGGGGGGGGGTGTTAGTACAAATAGGTGGTTGAGATGTGGATTTATTGCCCCATCTGCCCACCTAAAGGACAACATGCAGCCTTACATACGCCATGGCCATGATGCAATGCTTCAAGGCCATGGCATAAATTATACCCTCTTAGACCCAATCAAGTGAACAGTGCCATGCTGCAACTGCCCAGCAACCAAGTGTAATACATAACATTATTGTGTGGACTTTCAGGGATAAAACAGGCAGTGACACCAATCAAAGAGCCCGTACACAGGGCTGGCCCAAGACATTGTGCTGCCTGGGTCCAAGTCAGATTTATATGCAACAGCACCTTCTATATATGCAAAATTATATGACACACCATTATGTTCAATTCTGAGGGGCAGGCTAGGGCAGTATAGCTGTGGACTAGGGCAGTATAGGGGCAGGCCAGGGTAGTATATAGACAGGCTAGGGTATCATATAGACAGGCTAGGGTAGTATATAGACAGGGTAGGGCAGTATACAGACAGGCTAGGGCAGTAAAGGGACAGGCTAGGGTAGTATTGGGGCAGACGGAGCAGCCCAGAGGGCAGTTGTCATCATGACACACAAAACTGCTGGAAAAAAAATTTTGGTTTTCAATTTTCTGGATAAATAGAAGAGAAGGAGAGGCCACCATGGGTCAATTTGCTGCACCTCTCAAAGTGCTGCCTGGGTCCAATGGACCCACTGGGACCCACGTTAGGGCTGGCCATGGTCCAATTATTGGGCGAAAATTTTCGTACGACAGCCTGTCATCCCATAATCTTACCGTTAGTATGCTCCATTCGACAGCCAATTTTCATTTATCGTCCAACAAAAGCTGGATGAGCCGACTAGAAAACGTTTGTCTGCCGACAAGGCCACATCCGATTTATGGCTCATCTGTACAGAAGTCGGACAAACAAAAGTTTAAAGTACAAACATGCACGTTTGGAACCCAGGAAGTGTTCATTGTGTAATCAGCGGAAGGGGCCCAGAGGGTGATGCACGAAAACTGAACTTCCTCTTTATACGCTCGTAGCACGTCACTATGTTCGCCTTTGTCAAACGATAATTTTACTAACATCAGTACACTAGACAAAATCACGTACAGCCGATTTTGGGAAAAATTGGATGCGTGGTCGTACGACAATCACAGCGTGTGTACGAGGCTTTACACAAAACCTTACAAACATATTTATTCTTTTTGCTTTTTGTTCCATGTGCTTTGAGAGTTTTTATTACAGGCCAGACCACTGGAAAAATTGGTTCTTTTGCATTCAGCCTTTATGCTGTTTGCATGGTATGTTGCACAGGGCAACTCTCTGTATCTGCATAATGATCCCTCCAAATGTGCATTATTCAACTTCTCTGTGTGGAGTCATATTAAATGGAGAATGGAGTATGCGGGAGGTGGAGGGTGACAGCAGCATGGCTTAGCTAAACTCATTAAGGAGCTGTCTTTTTTCAGCATTAATTATGTTTCTTCAGTGATTACATGAGTGCAGTATAGAATCATAATTTATAGTTCAATGCTTTAAGGACATTCAATTAAACAGGTATAGGATACACATTCCTACCTTGTTTTTCTCTAATATAATCATATATTGCTCTCTACAGCATTTGCACCGGCCCTGTGATGGTTTTCAAAACACAGCAAATATAAAGACAGGGGTTAATGTGTTAAGACTTGCTGTCTCTTACTGCAAGGATTTTGTGTCAAATTTGTTTTTTTTTTTTCTAGTCTTGTAAGTTTTTAAACTATATTTATCTGATTATCTTTTTGGTCTACTTATAGAATATAAAACATCAGTCTTCAATTAAGCATTTAAGTGTATGTAAATACTAAAAATGTACTTTTCCCATGGCCTGTTAAATATAACATTGCATGTGTTTTGTTATATTTGTTTGATTAGTGCAATATAATATCTGCTGATCTTGTCAGAAACTCAGAGCCTTTGTTGTAGACTATGCACTTTGCAAAGTGCAGTTGCTTTCTGCAAATACAGTTGCGCCAGAGCTTAGTAAATGAGGTAAAGCTTCACTTTGCAAAGAATACCCAATCACATGCAAGGAAAATAAAAAAAAAATGCATTTTTGCTTGTACATGATTGGATGATGTAAATCAGCAGAGCTTCTGCTCATTTACTAAGCTCTGAGGCAACTGCTGTTGCAGAGAGCGACTGCACTTTGCAAATTGCACAGCCCACTTTCCTTTAGTAAATTTACCCCATTATGGGTCAAACTTCCCATGTTATCACAAGGACAGTAAAGAGCTTTATCAGTTATTTTCTTGGACTTTGGAATAATTCATGGATTCAGTATTTTAGCAAAAGACCACTGGGCAGGGTTGACACCATTCCGCCCACAAAGATTCTGTGTGTTGTAAGACCACAACAAGAAATTAGGATCTGAGTGCATTTCTGTACTTGCAGGGTCAAAGGGATAATGAGCAAATATGCATGTATTACAGAGATGTCCTGCATACTTGTTTTTTGCCTTGGCATACACTTTAAAACAGGGTGCACCCTATGACAAAATCTTTGTCATAGGAATCAAGGGACACCAATTAGCAAAAGTATGTCACATAGGATGCACTCTGTCACGCCCCTTAAAGGAGAATTATACAAAAAAAAAGATTAGTTAAACCCTCAAGTGCTTTTTTTACCACTACTATTCATTTATACTGGCTTTTAAAACCTACAAATACAACAATTTAGAAACTGGATGAAATGTTTGGCTCTGGGAAACACTTTTTGAAAGATAAGCAGTACATTTTATATACAGCTATATAGTTCAGACCCAGGGTCAGATTAAGAGCATCATGGGCCTGATGCTGAGGATTTTGGTGGGCCTTTTTTTGGGAATAAATAAAATTAAAATACAAACAATTTTTGTTAAAATAAATAAATTATTAAAACAAATTAAATGAAATAGAGATGGGGTAAGGGTGGATGAGAGAGGGGGATGAGAGAGTGGAGGGTAAAAGAAGGGGAGAGAGGGTGCCTCTGGGTAGCTTAAGTAAAGTAGTAATGTGGCTCTGGTGGCATGCCATGGCAAACTGTGGGTTGGTCCACAATGGGGTAAGAGCGGGAGGGTCTTAAAGGGGCATAATTAAACAAAACCCTTCTTGTACTCATAAAATATACTAAAATTGCCATCCTGCAAGCCAGAGTCTCAGGGACATATACAAACCCCGGACCTCAAACAATTTTAAAAATGAAACACTGCCATTACTTATTATTTTATGTACACTGAAAATAGAGAGCTAACACTCCAAACTCCAAACTGTAATCCTTTCCCTGTTACCTCTGGACATCCCCCCTTCCCCCACCTGCTCACCTTTGCAGTACAGACTGATAGTACGCTCAATGACAGTGGCAGGGAGTGCATGTTTACATCCCCAATGTCGGCAGCATTCAGCAGTGGTGATGATATACCTATTAATATGGCCCACGATTTACATATCAATGCTGCATACAGGGACTCTGAGACCGAACGTCCTACCGTTAAAATCATATAAAATACTCA
>BLSH010418402.1:607273-619875 GCA_018402905.1 Glandirana rugosa | reverse complement strand
TTTCACTTAGGGGTGTACTCACTTTTGTTGCCAGCGGTTTAGACATTAATGGCTGCATGTTGAGTTATTTTGAAGGGACAGCAAATTTACACTGTTATACAAGCTGTACACCCACTACTTTACATTGTAGCAAAGTGTCATTTCTTCAGTGTTGTCACATGAAAAGATATAATAAAATATTTACAAAAATGTGAGGGGTGCACTCACTTATGTGAAATACTGTAGATCTGTTGATTGCATGAGAAGTATACTGGGCACTGCACTCTCTCCCATCATTCTCTCCCATCATTCATGGGGCACCGCTTTGCTCGTGCCGGACCTGGACCTGTACAGGGGGCAGAGCTAGTGTAATTGACTGTTGGTACCCTCGGCCAATCAGTGTGGATCCTTCCTCACACTCCCTGTACCAGCAAAAGACAAGCGTAAGTGACCAGCAAGTGAGACTGTCACTGTAGGGGCGGGAGTTAGGAGGAAATGGGCATTTTGTGAAAGCTGTGGGAAGGAAAAAGAGCCAGCCTTTATGTTGTACTACACTGTGTGGAACTCAGCTGGTGCCCCACTATTTACATAACAATAGCACCTGCCTTTCGCGATTTACATAACAATAGTGCATGACGCCTATGCGAGTTACATAACAATAGCGCCTGTCCCCCACGAGTTACATAACAATAGCGCCTGCCGCCCGCGATTTACATAACAAGCTCCTGCCAGCCGCCCACAATTTACATAGCAATCGTGTACACGCACAGAGCAGAGATAAACAACATTAATGACTCACTGACATGGGCCTATCTTGAGGTAAGGACCTGGAGCTACAGCTCCAATAGCCCCTATGTTAATCCGGTTCTGTTCAGACCAAAATGTGGGACAAATGATGAGGAAAGTGGACAGTGACTCGAAATCAGGGGCAGTTGTGACTCGGGAGCTATGACAAAATACTAGTAAATCACTAAAGATATCCTAAATAGATTACAAAGTAGGATCTGTATATTTTTAGACTTCCTCTATTTTATTGAGATGTCGGACAGAATTTTCTATACAGGTGGCCAACAGTGGAGAGAGGGATGAGTCACTGCTCAAACTCATTCAACCGTGTATGCAGACTTCAGACTGTGCTGCACATATAACAGTTTTTATCTTCAGTAAATTGCAAATAAGAATAACCAGGAAAACACATGAAAAGAAGTTTAACCGCCCTGTATGCTTATGTCAGATTTTTGCATCTAAAAGCGGTACATTGTTTTGCATAGAAATTTGGCGTTTTATATTGTAGGCCTGTAATTCTTAGGAATAACTCACTTAAATCTGCCCAAACAAGAGTCTAGTAGACATCCTGGGTATGATAAAGATTGAAACATGAAATCATATAATATAATAAATAACTATAAATCATGATCAAAAATAATAACATAATAGTAATAAAATTTATTCAATAATGTAATCAAACCAAAAACACTGAAATTTGCTCAGTTGCAGAATTGTCGCTGGCATCACTTTAAGTGTCTGATGATAAATTTCCCCAAAAATCAGTATCACTCAATTCTGCAAATGATTACTATTTACTATCACTGTTTTCTAGCTGATCAAAAAACGCTTTTATCGTAAAGGAACACTTTTTGGTTGCCATGGACATTCTCAAGTTTCCAGGCAGAAATAATGACATATATAATATAAAAGTGCATGCAGGGCACTGGGCAAAGCACTAGGGACAAAGGGGATGTGAAATGATTTCATACAGTAATGTAATCTTACAGATTACAGTGTACTGTATGTTTACTATGTGTTTCACTTTTTAAATTTGCCGCCGCTCTCCACCCCCCGTGCGACGCGACACTTGCAGAGAACAGAGCCCAGCACACAGAGGCATTGGGCGGAAGACACAGCCCGCTGACACATCGCTGGATCTAGGGGACAAGGTGAGTAACGCTGCCTGGATCCAGTGATGCAATCCCGAGTGTGGCTCAGGGTTACCGCTCTTGGTACAAAATATTCACCCCGAGCCACACTCAGGAATACCGCCAGGGGGGTTAATTCTCTGCCTGTTAGTTAAAAATGGGAATACTAAACATTTACATGCAATATTTCATATATACCTGACTAAATGACAAACCAAATACATTTGATTTTTTAATCCTAACTATAATAAATAAAGAAAATATATACAAAACCTCTACTTTCCCTTTAGGCTGGGTTCACACTAGTGCGAATTGGATGAGGGTTTCCCCTCATCCAATTTGCATGTCAGGAGACTGTGACCGGCTCTCAATGAAGGGGACGGCTGCGGATCAGTTTGCAGAAGAGTCTGTTTCAGGTCCGAATCCAGCCAAAAATTTGGACCTGATTGGTCCCTGAAACAGAGAACACCGTACAACTGCTGTGAGCCACTCCGCACAACAATGTGAACCCGGCCTCAAGGAGCTAATAGGGGGATTAATTAAGTATAGAGAAAAGAAAATGAGAACAAAAGGCTACTCCTTCTACACATTATATTACCTTCAAATTCTGATGGTCACTAAGGGGAACAGCTTTACTTTATTTCTCATTTGTTTCTCTGGTTTAAAAGTTTAAACTTCTTTTACAATTAAGAAAAAAATCATAATAAATAAATCCTGCAGCATGGAGTATTTTAGTTCAGAATATGTTTATACTGTGAATGCTATAATAATTATCTGAAATTGTTGTCATATTGCACGCCACAGTCAATGGCTATCAGAAAGTTAACATTTAAACCAGAATTGTTACATGCTGAAGAAAAACATGTATAAGTGATGTTAGGTTCAGTAACTCCAAAGAGACTGAACTGACAAGAGTGAAAATACAAACACTCAAATACAAAGTCCATCAAGTCTAAAATTTTCTACATTCTAATTGTGTTAGTCCAGATGAAGGCACTGAAGAATTGTGATGAGCGCCTTGCCCTCTGGATGCTCTGCTGGCTAACCACTGTTGCTTATAATTAATGTGTCATTCCTTCTCCAAGAAAGTTAAAACTATCCAGAAAGTTGTCACTGCTGGCAGCTCTGTAGAAGAAATTAACTCCTTAACGACATTCTGTCATTAATGTTTTACATGGTAGTGAATACATCCAATCAAGCCAACAATGAGTAAATAAATTACTCAACAGAAGGGTGAAGTCAGCCCACAATATAGCAAATTGTACTACCAGTTTGTTATAGTACTAGGTGTAGAGGGAGGTGGGCTCTGTCTGACAGACAAGATCTACTGACTTGTGTTGAGTCCCAACATAGTGACAGATGACTTGTTTTGACATAACATTGTGTTGTGGCATAGTTGTAGCACAGTTGACTGTTCTGACATTCTTTTGCTAGACTAACAAAATAGTTTGGCTTGAATAAATGTTTTTAACTATTTAAAAAAAATCTTTACATACTGTGTCTCTTTTCCATTCAAGATTTGTGTGTGGATATTCTGTATATGTCATTTACATGTAACTGTGGTCAAGTTAGGGACATTTAAATATCTACATATTCTTAGCGAGTAGTAACTGAGCTTTAAAAAGGCCTCTACTAATCTACCTAGCCGCAGGCACTGTGGAGTAATTCATACTCAATTTTCAAAGCATACTTACTGAAGAACATTTTCTAAGCCAGTTCAGCTCCCCCTGCACCCTCCCACAGCAGTCGCTTGGAAACCTTACATCTTTCTAATCTTTAATCTAAACACAGAGCATGAGCTCTGGAGAGGTAAGCATAGTGAGCTGAGCAGCCTGAGAAAATGAGCCTGATTTATAAAAAAGGTTTAGTTTATCATCACTCATTAAATTATAGCTGTACATACTTTGAATATCCAGTCATGTACAGTTTAAATAAATAAAGAATCAGGAATTTGCTTTTCCCATGATTGAATGTTTTGGAGACAGTGGTCTCCAAACTGTAAGCCTCTGTTTGCCCTTATCTGGCCCCTGGGGCACTATTCCATCAACTGACACCAATGATGGGGCACCATTTCCCCTACTGACACCTTTAATGGGGCATCTAATTAAAACAAATGATGGGGTACTGATGCTGGGGCATTTTTTACTGCCATTGGCCACAATCTGCCCCCCCCCCTTAAATCCTGAAGGACAGTTAACTGTCCCTTTGCTTGGAATGTTTGGAGAACCCTGATTTAGCAGAATCTTTGGGGATGAATTAACCACACTGTGCCAGAATCTATATGTCAGTGTGGGTTTGTATTAAAATGACCTTGTCAGGGGCTTAACATACTACTATGGCAGTATCCTTTTAACAAGAAAGCAACATTATCCTTACCTGCTAGGCAACCCGTTTTCTAAACTTCACTGTCTAGAAGAGCTCTCAGCACCGATTCCATTTTATACTTCTATGTGTGTGAAATAGCGTTGCCCCTATATCATTTATGTGTCCTTCAGTGACTAAGGGTTAGCAGGGGGAACCACAGCAACCAGGGAGGGACGTATGTTAATTGTAAATGCCCATAATCTGACCACAGTTTCACTATAAGCCACATTTTGAATATGAGGGTTACAGCATAGAGAAAGCCACATATGTATAAAAACTTGCATACATCTGTTTATAACTCATTAATGCTACTCAGTAAAGGATAAAGAGTGATAATTACCTCAGTTCAGGGCATGAAATCATACTGTATTTAACAGCCAATTTGTTTATGGTGAGATGAGCCTAAAGGAAGCAAGATACAAAAAGATACATTTGCAATAACAATTTTTGGTTTTATGTAGCAATGATATAGTCTTAATTCAAAACAGTTGTGCATTTTCCCCTAATTTGATTTAAATTGATTTGACAGTTTATGTGTATTCAGGTTATTAAAGTAGGACATTAAATTTGGCAAAAAAAGGCAAGATGGATTGTATAAATTAGTCTTGTGTATGATGACATAAATTATTAGGTGTCATTAAATAGTTTTTGAAGTGACCTTTAAATCTGACTCTTTACAAGGTGACTCTGCCTCATTGTGGCTTAAAGCTAAGCAGTAAGCAATACCTTTGTTTTGCATAACTAAAAAAATTGGCCAAACCTCTGTCACATTTGTATTTCTTTCTGTGTTGCTGCTGGGAAGACTTCTCATTATTTCCTGGCATTGGAAGTGGTGGTCCAATTGATAATGGCGGCTGTTTGGTCTCCAAAATGGCACCCGTTTGCATTGAGCTGAGCAAAAATGGCACCTATTGGTCTCCAATATGGCACCCATTACCTAACACACAGGAAATAGGACATATGGCAGCTATATAAATCCTCTGGGATGCTGGGCTTTGTAATAACCTTTTATTAAGTCACGTGCACGTTAAGAACGGGGCCTGTGACATCATCACATCAACCAGAAAGTGCCATTGGATTGCTAGAAATAGGTGATGCTGAGGTTTAGGTTTTAGGGAACACTGTACTCAGATACTGTAAAAACACGGTGCACTGCTGTTTGCATGCACTTATCTTTTGTACATATATTAAGCTTTTAGACCCCTTTCTCACTGAGGCACTTTGCAGGCGCTTTAATGCTAAAAAAAGCACCTAGAAAAGCTCAACAAAACCTATTTCCATTAAAATCAATGAATGCTTTCACACTGGGGCAGTGCGCTGACAGGTCGGTAAAAAAAAAAAAGCCTCTCACCATTAAAATGAATGGAAAGCTCTTCAAAAGTGCCTGAAAAGCTCTTCAAAGTGCTCAGTGTTTTACTGGCAGTTTAGAAGTGCCTCATTGTGAAAGTTGCTGAATTGGTGTTATTACGGTAAAGCTAGTTTTTCATTTTTGAACAATGTAACCAGTGGAGATTGTGATTGAAGGTGAATTATACAGAAATCATTGGAGAGATTCCTAAGAGGGAGAGAATAAAGAATCCTTGGGAATAAGTCGACATGTTCCGGTGAGAGCACATGAGGAATGGTGATGGGACTCATGATGGGGATGATGAAGGATTGGGGAAGATTTGATAGACATTTCTGTGTGATTTGCACAATATATTTGTGGTTTTGAGGATAAGTGTTATTGTTATGTATCACAAAAAAAGTGTGTGTTCATGTATGCATAGTTACATAGTTACATAGTCAGTGAGGTTGAAAAAAGACACAAGTCCATCAAGTCCAACCTATGTGTGTGTTTTTTCTGTCCGTATTACTTGAATATCCCCCAATGTTGTGGTCCCTTAGGTGTGCATCTAATAGTTTTTTTGCAATTATCTATACTCCCAGCAGAAACTACTGCTTGTGGAAGAGAATTCCACATTCTCACTGCTCTTACCATAAAGAAACCGCATTTTAAGGTTAAACCACCCTATTTTTAGTGAATGGCCACGTGCCTTTGTGTGCTCCCTTGTGCTGATTAGTCTTGTCCCTACAGTGGGGTCACCAGTACAGTATGTCATTTTCCACTTTTCTGCCCACCCCATTAATTTATTCAGATCTTCTTGCAAGGTTTCCACGTCCTGTGGAGAATTTATTGCCCTGCTTAGCTTGGTATCATCTGCAAATATTGAGATTGAGCTGGTCACCCTGTCCTCCAAATTTTTTATGAATAAATTGAATAGGATTGGTCCCAGGACAGAACCTTGGGGAACCCCACTTTCTACACCAGACCATTCTGAGTATGCCCCATTTATCACCACCCTCTGGACTTGCCCCTGTAGCCAGTTTTCAATCCAGGTACTCACCCTTTGATCCATGTTGAGGGACCTTAGTTTGTACAGTAAACGTTTATGGGGAACTGTATCAAATGCTTTTGCAAAATCCAGATACACCACATCTACAGGCCTTCCTTTATCTAGATGGCAGCTCACCTCCTCATAGAAGGTTAATAGATTGGTTTGGCAAGAACGATTCTTCATGAAACCATGTTGATTACCGCTAATGATACCGTTATCGTTACAATAATCTTGTATATAATCCCTTAATATTCCCTCCAAGAGCTTGCAAATTATTATTATTGTTTTTTAACCATAGATTTTTCTTGAAAATTTTCAGTTGTACATAGACAGCATTCAGTTATGAAATGACATATACATATTGTATAATCAAACAGTTCGAAGTAGGTTGGTATACATAGACAAGTAAACTAAAACTAAGGAATGCTCAATTCTGTTGATCTATATAGTTCCTTTTCCTGGAAGTGTAATGTCCATGTCCTCAATTAGAGGTAGAGCCTGTCACCCCTATAGGGAACAAACTGTGATCAGGCCCCTGAGTTGTAAGATTAGGAACTTTAATTATGACTCTGCAGGTGGTCACATGCACTGGGTGGCATATGGTAATCCTTGTAGTTGGTTACATTACGGCAAACATAACTATAACTTTAGTAAACTCTGTGTAGAAATCCAGTTTTGTGAGTTTGCTTCAACTCTTGAGCCCTTTGGAATGCATAAGATCTACTAAGTAGGTACTCCACAGGATGAATATCACTAAAACCAGTTTACATTGCATAGTACTCCACTCTTTCAAATGGAGTAGCAGTCTCTTATGTGACACCAGAGGCTCTCTTGGAGGTCAGCCATTTGTCCCAACATCTGTGGAAGGTGTGTGCCCTCCCCTCTTTATAGGCAAGAATTCTCTCCATTGTGCACTGTAAGTTGACTCTGGACATAATTTCTGCAATAGTTGGGGGGGGGGGGGGTTGCCCTCCATTTCACTGCTATTGCTATTCGTGTCGCAAATAGTATATGGATTACAATTTTCCTAGAGGTGTATGAGAAATGTTCAATGCCCAGGCTTAGAAGTGCTAATTCTGGAGTAATATTATATTTTGTGTCAGATATTTCTGAAATGAGAGAGGACTTATTCTTCCACAAATGCTGAAGGGGTTCGCGTGCCCACAGTATGTGTAAGAGGTTGCCTTTGAGTTGGCACTCCCTCCAGCATAGAGGGGACAAGCGTGGATTCATTTTGTGCAGGTGCATCAGGGTCATGTACCATCTATGTAGAATCGTTTGCGAATTATCCCAGTGGTCTATACAAGCTGATGATTTGCTATTGTGTTTTATTGCCAGAAGCCACTGTGGTAGAGAGAATGTTTTTTGTAGCTCTTTTTCCCATTGTAGCATAGCAGGGATTTTT
Source organism: Glandirana rugosa (assembly GCA_018402905.1). Taxonomy (NCBI): domain Eukaryota; kingdom Metazoa; phylum Chordata; class Amphibia; order Anura; family Ranidae; genus Glandirana; species Glandirana rugosa. Next base: position 611,833 of record BLSH010418402.1, on the reverse strand, counting down.
TCATGTATAGGGTGGTAGTTGCAATATTTATAGCATAACAACCTTTAGTTTGTGGTAGTGTTTTATTCATGAGAAACTTCCATAAGGGAAGGGGCACTGCTATCATAGGGGACTGGTGCTTCTCCTCAAACTGTTTGATTTGTTTGATTTTGAACTTGTCAATGACTGTCGGGTCTGTTAAGTCTTTTATAGAATAGTGAACACCTTGCTGTTTCCATTTATTGGTAGAAAAATTTTGGATCAAGTATTCGTAGGCTGCTAATGGCTTGTTTAGGTAAAAGAGTTGTTCATCCTGAAATCTCTTTCTGTAAATTTAGGATCAGGCCTCCACTGTGGCAAGTATAGTGGGGTATGGAGGGATTCTAGGGTTGTGCACTATATTAGAGACTATGAGTAGTGCAGTTAGATTGTGTCCTGGCGTGACTTCTTGTTCGATGGTGGACCATAGGTTGTCCTCTTGGCATGAGAACCAGTACTTCATCTGGTCCAGCATCAAAGCCTGATAGTACGCTTGTGCATTTGGCAATCCGCTACCACCTCTAAGTTTATGTTTGTAGAGGATGGATAAGGCTACTCTGGTTTTTTCCCTGCCCATATGAAGTTCCTTAGAGTGGTCGTTAATTGCAAAAAGTATTTTTGTGGCACTGGGATAGGGAGGGCCCTAAAATAGTATAGTAGTTTGGGCAGTGTTTGCATCTGGTAAGCTGCAATGCTGTCCACCCATGATAAGTGGAATTTACTTATATGCAAAAGTTCTTCTTTTATCTTGAGTAAGAGTGGGGGGAAATTGGCCTCGTATAGTTTAGAGGTTGTGCGAGTTAGTTGTATTCCTAGGTAGGTTACAGATGGGGAGTCCCATGTACAAGGGAATATCTTTTTTAGACTACTTACCTTACTCTCGGGAATATTTAAAGGGAGGACATAACATTTGGTGGTGTTAATCTTATAAAAGTATACTTTCCCAAACTCGCTTAGTAGGGTATTTGCTGCGGCTATGGAGGAATCTGGATTGGTCAATGAAAGAATGATGTCGTCAGCAAAGAGCCCTATTTTGTGTACTCTGGAGCCCACTTTTATACCAAGGATATTTGCGCTTGTTCTAATTCTCTCCGCCAGGGGTTCTTGGCCAAGGAAAAGATTATTGGGGATAGTGGACATCCATGGCGAGTCCCGTTAGTAAGCTGGAATGAGTTGGACAGGATACCTGATGTATATACTTTGCTGTAGGATTTGACAGGGACATTATTGCTGAGTGGATGAAGCCATTAAGTCCACATTTGCTAAGGGTTGTGGAGAGATATCCCCAGTGAACCCTGTCAAATGCTTTTTCAGCATCAAGGGTAACGAAAATGGAAGGTTTATGGGTGATTTCTGCATATCTAAGAAGATTAATCATTCTTCTCGTGCTATCTGGGGCCTGTCTACCTTTTACAAAACCCACTTGGTCCAGACCCACTAGCAATGGTGTAATGTCCATCAGTCTGTTGGCCAGGATTTTGGCAAAGATTTTAAGGTCCGAGTTAAGCAAGGATATAGGCTTGAAGTTTTGAGGAAGGGATGGGTCTTCTCCTGGCTTCGGTATAGTCACTCTGATTGCTTGAAGCATTTCTGTAGAGAATTGTCCTACTTTTGCAGCCTCATTGAAGATTTTCGCTAGTCTTGGGGCTAAAAACTGGGAGAATGCCTGGTAGTATTCGGCTGAGAAGCCGTCTGCACCTGGAGATTTGTGTTTTGGTAGTGCTTTAATCACTTCCATGACTTCATCAGTGGATAGTGGTTTGTTAAGGTGCTGAAGTGTGTGCTCATCTAGTGAAGGGAGGTTGGTCTGCTGGAGAAAAGTGTTAATTTCCTCATTAGTGGGTTGATGTGTGCTTGGGTCTTGGTTGAGATTGTAGAGGAATTCATAGAAATCCTTAAACATGTTGGCAATATCTTTGGGGTTGTAGAATGTGCAATTGTTTTGGCGTTATTTTTGCTATGGTGGTATGGCCTGTCTGTGTTTTAGCTGAGCGGCCAATAACTTACCCGCCCTATTGTTTTCTGAGTAGTAGGAGAGTCTTAATCGTTTGAAGTATATGTCATAGTCCCTTCTCAAGGTTTGCCGTAGTTCCTCCCAGCAGGCATTGAGTTGGAGTAGGAGGGAGTCGTTATTACCCTTATCTAATTTATGTTCAGCTTCCAGTTCAGAGATGCGCTTGTATAGGGATGATATGAGTTGTGTTTTCTTTTTTTTTTCTCTAGAGGCTATCTGTATTAAAGCCCCCCTGGAGACTGCCTTGTGTGTACACCATATTGTTGTGGGAGAGCATTCTGTATTGTCGTTGATCATGAAATATTCCTCCAATTTTTCCTTCATTTCTGATTTAATTTGCGGATGAGAGAGGAGGAATGTGTTGCTTCGCCACAATGGTGCTTGGGGCGTTTTATGTGTGTCAATAATATCTATAGAGATGGAAGTGTGGTCTGACCATGTGATATTTTGTATTGTTGCTTTAATCACCTTTTGCAATAGATACTTATCTGTGAGGAAGAAATCTATTCTGGAATAGCTCTTATGCACTGCTGAGTAGTGCGTTTAATCCCTCTCAGTGGAGTGGAGGCAGCACCAAGGGTCATAGAGATTTTCCTCCATGCAGTATTGCCCTAGAGATGGCCGCTGTCTCTGGCCCACTGAGGAAGGAGTCTATTTTGTCGTTTAATACCACATTAAAATCACCACATACAATCAAGTTACCTTTTTGCATTTGCTTTGCGATTTTCAAAGTTTTACAGATACATTTTACAGGATTTTTGTTAGGTGCATATAGGTTTGCCACTGTGTACAGGGTTTTGTTGAAATCTGCTACAAGTATTATATATCGCCCCTGGGCATCAACAAGTTTGTCCCGAAGTGAGAATGCAACCATGTCCTTTATAGCTATCATTACTCCATTGTGCTTACCAGAGTCATTCGCTGCAAAGATTTGTTGTGGGTGCATTTCGGTGGGTTTTGACTGGAGAAGTGAGTCTAATGTATGCATAGGACATCGCATTTTTGTTCCAGGGCTGTTTTCCAGAGTGTCCTACGTTTTATGAGGACTGTTCAAGCCTCTAGTGTTTAGAGACATTATTCTACGTGACATTCCATTGGTAGGTAGAGCTATGTTGCCATCTAGTGGAGGATTTTGTAGGCTCAGAGAAGAAGTTAGTACAGAATGTACTAAGTCCCGAAGACTGTGTTTCCAGAAAAAAAGATTTGCAATTCAAATAACATAAAAAAGAAAAAAGCCTCATATAAACTTGCAACGGGTAGCTTAAATTTGCTGTTGAACTTGAGAATTCGGGATACTCCAGCAATCAAATTTGGAGGATAATTTTTATTTTGGTTCAGCCGAACATCAGGTGCTCAGAGTAGTGGCACAGCCGGAGTAGTGATTTTATTTCAAATGTTTTTTATTAATTTTTAGCACAAATACAGAAAGACATATAGTACATCCTCATAAAAATTCAACATTTGGTAAATCGCTGGTTTATATCTCACAGAGGCAATACATACCATCATGATAAAGTTGGCATATAAACAGACTATCAGGACAGTTCTTTGGTTTCCCATAGATATTACACTGTTACCAGTCAATTTCGTTGGGTGGTCGATGTACCCGGGCACCCCTAATGGGAACCTGCTGTGTCCGGGTATATTTACCTGTGCAAAATCTAGGGAACTGCTGTATTCTATCAACCTAGGAACAATTCCGAGTGAGATTGATTTGAAGTATGAAGATTTAGTCAGCGTATCTAGTTGGATGCACTAACGGAAAAAGGGGGGGGGGCAAAGAGGGAGTGAAGGGGGAGGAAGAAGGGGGTCAGCCCGGGCTTTGCTCTACTAATCCTCAGTTAAGAGTGCCTGTACATCTGGGGTTTTGTAACCACAGTTTCCAATCATACTCAAATTTGGGGCGAGTGACAGAAGTCAGTGCCACAATGCTTTCCATAGTGAACTGATGGTTGAAAGTTTGAATAACCTCCTTGTAGGAGGGGGGTCGGGGGATTTCCAGTGTTTTGTTATCGTCGTTTGGCAGCCAAGAAGAGGTGTAGCGCTATTACTCGCCATTTTTTGGGGCGTAGGTTGATATTTATATGGAGGAGAGCTAACTCTGGGTTAGGTATAATTACTTCCCCTGCTACGCGTTAACCCTTTCTCTCGATCCACACTAAGAAGGACTTTGTAGAACCTTCGTTCGGTATTTGTGATGGATACGGCGCTGATTTACACACTTGGTGACCCTCTTGATAGTTTACCATAATGTAAAGACCATGGAATGGGGAAAGTTTAATAGTTTTTAAATAGGCAGAGTTAGTTTGGAAACAACCGCCTTTACACCACTCTATCCGTGGAATATGGTGTGTGACACCTGTACGCAAAGGTAATCTAGTGAGACCTTATTCTAGAAGAGCCATAATAGTCTTCACCGTCCCCTTCATTAATATGGATTGGGTCTCAATCGAGAGGAGGTATATTTATAGTTGGATGCGGGGTTTTTTACCGCTCATTATCGCGATGTGGAGAAGAACCGACGGTTT
>BLSH010418402.1:578624-593636 GCA_018402905.1 Glandirana rugosa | reverse complement strand
CCTTGAGTTTATCTCCCCCTGTGTATATACCTCCCTTGTGTTTATCCCCCCCCACACACATTTACAGACCTCAGATCAGTGCGACTATATGCAGAGAGATGCCCTTTTCCTCCTAGGCTCCTCCTCCTGTTGTGGATGTATTGTCCGAGTGGAGGAGGAACCTAGGCTGTGTCGGGCTGTTGGCTCTGAGGAGTGTAATCATGATAGGCAGGCAGCACTTCTCCCCGCCTGTTTGTCACAATAACCAGAGAATATGCGGGCGCCGGGCTACGAGTCCAGAGCTGCCTGCCTCACAATGCTTTCTCCCCCCCTCAACGAACATCGCGGGGAGCTAAGGGAGACTGCGACACAGCAACAGGCAGCAGAGATAGAAGGAAGAGGAGAGAGCCGCGGCGCCTCTCTCAATCCAGCGTCGTGGCGGGTGCCACCCCTCTAGTGGGTGTCACCCGGGTGCGGCCCCCCCCGCACCCCCATAGCAACGCCACTGGCCATGAACATAAAAGAAAAACATTTTTTTTAAAAAATTATCGAACTTTGAGGGTCGTAGCTATCACATATGGAGAGTGGCCAGTTTAAATACAAGCTGGCACACTCTGTTTGCAGCAGACAGAGGATGAGCTCACAGTACCTCTCCTCACTTCTTGTCAGACGCACTGAGCTTAATGGACAGCTTGGAGCCTTGGACCAATGGTAAAGCCCAAGCTGTCCAATAAAAATGCTGCAATGGAGGCTCTCCTCTCACTGCAGTGTCATAGAAGGGGGCATGTGTCTAAAGGACAAATACTCCCTTCCAGCCCAACCCAAGATTTACCCATGATCCCGTGTTTTTCTCACACTGTTAAGAGGGAGAATCTTCTGCTGCAGAAAAGATACTGTTATAATAATGTACAGTATTATTCATCTATTTATGGTAAAATTACTGGTTTGAAGTTATATCTTCAAAACTGCAGCAGGTTAAGCCACCTGCTTAAGTACAGTTTTTGAAAATATAGTAAATTACCTTAAAAACAATATATAATAATTATTTGTATATTGCTTACTTATGGTAATTAACCACTTGCCACCCAGACTAATTCTGACACTTCTCTCCTACATGTAAAAATCATAATTGTTTTGCTTGAAAGTGAAATTACTCAGAATCCCCAAACATTATGTATATATTTTTTGGCAGACACCCTAGGGAATAAAATGGTGGTTGTTGCAGCTTTTTATGTTACACGGTATTTGCAAAGCAATTTTCCTGACAGACTCCATGGCAGCATACTTGTGGGTTTAGCCCCGCCTCTACTGCCCTATAGGACTCCACTCCCATAAATCTTTGCTCTGACCAGTATGCCGCGTTCCTTTTTTGTCCTCCCCTGTAGGACCGATGCAAAGGTCCTCCTACCCGGACAAAGCTCCTTTCATGAATAAACGGCCGAGGGGCGACCTGGGAGAAGGGTCGCAATTCTCCTATAAACCCTCGCAGCCAGTGCGGCGCTGATGTCACTCTGGGTGCCCTATTTGAATAGGCTGGAAGCCTGCAGATGCTGGGAACATCTTGCGGGCTTCAGCGGCGACTTCCCCAGGCCCTGTTCCTTCGGCTAGAAGGTAGGGGGAAAGAACGTCGCATGTTTATTATTATTATGGTGCTGCTGTAGATGACTCTTGGTCCCTCTTAATTGCAGCGCCATGGAAATCCCCGGATCCAGAGACATGTCACCGCCTGTCTGTGACCAGCCCTCTCGTAGCAGGTACTTGGGGGGCCTACTGGGGGATGGGGCATGGGGGGGTCTCTGGGAGTCTCCTCACTGTTGTATTCTCTGGTCTCTTCTGTGTTTCCTTTTCTTTACAGCTCATCTAGGTACGATCATCATCACGGCTCACAGAAGAAGAGTGGTTCCTCAAAGTCCCATCACCGGGGCTCATCCTCTAGATCCAGGTACCATGGCTCACCCTCTGGATCTATGCGCCATAGTAAAGACTCAGTGTGCCCTTCCGCGGCACACCCAGGCCGACCAACTGAGAAAGTCTGTTGGGGTGCAGCTGCCAGGTACCAGTGGGCAAGTCCCTCTGCGACCCTTGCTATGCCAAAGCCATAGGTAAGAGAGGTGGGTCAGACCAGTTAAAAACTCTGATAAAGAAAGCCGTCAGAGAATCTCTAAAAGAGTTGGAGTCCGGCCTTCCCACGATTCACCCGCAGGGCCTTCGTACTCTCCAGCAAGGGAAACACAGTCACAGGATACATGGGAGTCTTCTCAACCTAGCCACCTGTCCATTCTCTCAGATAGTGACTTGGAGATGGAGGAATCCTATGGGGGGTTTGACTTTGCCCTGATGTCCCCTCTGGTAAAAGCAATAAAAGATGCTTCAAAATGGGAAGATCCAGTGGCTGCCCCCTCCAAGAAAAGAAAGTACTTCAAACAGTTGAAGAAGGAGTGTGTCAGCTTCTCTTTTTTATCTGCGTTGGGGGAAGTGATCTCTGAAGAGTGGGGTAAAGTGGACAAAAAGATCTCCATGTTGTCAAAGTGCTGAAGATGTATCCCTTCAAGGAGGAAGAGGTGAGAAACTTGGTGTCTGTGCCCCTGATCGATGCAGCCACAATGAAGTTAGTCAGACACGTAACCCTTCCCTTGGAAAATAGTCACCTTCAGAGACACCCTGGACAGGAGAATTGATGCTGACTTGAAGCGGGCCTACCTCACAGCAGGCATGGCATGTAAGCCCGCCCTAGTGTTGGCGGCAATGTTCAAGGCCATGGAGCTGTGGACCAACAAGGTGGATGAGACACTTAGAAATGTCTCAGAAGATGTGGCCAATGGGTCCCCGGTACAGTAGCTGAGACTGGCCCCCGCCTCAATTGAGAGGCATCAATTGATATAATTTGCCTGTTGGCTCACGTGATGCTTCTTGCCGTGACCGCCAAGTGTGCCCTGTGGCTTTGCCCATGGTAGGCAGATCTTGCATCTAAACAGGTGTGTTGCTGTATCCCATTTGATGGGATTTCTCTTTTCTGCAATAAATTGGATATTGCTATAACCTGAGCCACTGGGGGTAAGTCAGGATTCCTTCCCGAAGATCAGCGGGGGCAGGGCCAGAGAAGAAGCTTCGCAAGAAAACAGAATCAAGAATGAGCCAGGGAGGCACGTGTCTACAAACCAGGCCGGGAGTTTTCAAGATCTTGGAGGTCAAGGCAATCTACCGGCAAGAAGGCAGCGAAGAGCGGAGCGTCAGGGGAGAGGGAAGCATGAAAGTCCTTTTGAGATTGGGCCCGTTCAGACAGGCCAGGCGGGGGCTCGCCTTCTCTGCTTTTGGCATGTCTGGGAGGCCTCGATCCAAGACTTCTGGGTCATCAAAACATTCACGGTGGGCCATGCCTGGTCCTTCAGCAGGACCCCCAGAAGCAGATTTGTCCCTACTGCTAAAAAATACATATTTGGGGGGAACACCCTACCAAATGCATGGTGCTGCTTGTAAAGACCAATAGACAAAAAACGCATATTACAGCGCACACATGATATATACTCCTACCAGGCTGTTTAAAAGCACCTAAACGTATATAGCAAAAAATGCAAAAATACGGGGGTTTGGTCACACTAAATGGCCATGAAGTGCTTAAGCCCACTGACTGCTGCAAAGTACCCCGTTTTTACCAGTGGGTCCTACACTAACCTTACAGTGAATGCTCCTATCTCAAACCATGGAAGCCAACGCCTCTCTTTATGGGAGACCAGAGGACACATCCCATGGATCAGGTGGACACTGATTGGGGGTAATTAAGGAGGATGGGGTTCTCCAGCCCAAAAGGTCTGGTCAGGACCTCTCAGCATACAAAAAAATACATATTTGGGGGGAACACCCTACCAAACGCATGGTGCTGCTGGTAAAGGCCAATAGACAAAAAACGCATATTACAGCGCATACATGATATATACTCCTACCAGGCTGTTTAAAAGCATCTAAACGTATATAGCAAAAAATGCAAAAATACGGGGGTTTGGTCACACTAAATGGCCATGAAGTGCTTAAGTCCACTGACCACTGGTAAAAACGGGGTACTTTGCAGCAGTCAGTGGGCTTAAGCACTTCATGGCCATTTAGTGTGACCAAATTAGGTTATCAAAAAGGTACAATTAAGCATGAAGCGGACGCAGCCGCTAAAGATGTAGTACATTAAATTGTGGTGCGAGAAACGCAGCAATATGTTGATATCAACAACAGATATACAATACAATACATTCTACCAGCATCTAGTGAGTTATACAGTATAGTCTATAATATAGGCCATTATTATATAGCCAATAAGACACAACACGTAGACGTATTAATATCAGCTGTTTAAAAACCAAGTAAGAGAAGAGTGTGGCGAGAAGGAGGTGAAGGGGGGGGGGGGGGAAATACCCAGAGAGACCTAGGGGGGTAGGGTAGTAGAACCCTGGATCCTGGTAGAATACCAGGAGACCCAGGGGCTCCACATACGCTCAAAGGTCTTGGAAGCAGTTGTGTTCAGGTTTAATAAACGTTCATGTAGATCAGTGGTTCTCAACTCCGGTCCTCGAGACCCCCCAACAGGCCAGGTTTGCAGGATAACTGAAATACATCACAGGTGATATCATTTGCTGCTCAGTGATTGCAATGTTCTAGTCTGCATCTCCCCAAGGTAATACTTAAAATCTGGCCTGTTGGTGGGTCCCGAGGACCGGAGTTGAGAACCACTGATGTAGATAGTGTTGTTGGATTGTGTTGATAGTTTCTGAGAGATTAGGGGCTAAGTCTCGTTTCCAGTATCTGGTGAGTACCAGTTTGGCAGCTAAAAGTATATTAGCAACTATGCCTCGAAAGGGGGAGGGAATTTGGTCAATGCCTAGGTTTAGCAGTGCCAAAGCTGGGTCTGCAGTTACTAGTATTCCAGTAACCTCCGAGATTAGTTGAAAGACCCTTCCCCAGTAACTACGTATGTTATTACAGGTCCAAAAAATGTGTTTAATGGTGCCCGTGGCCCCACATTGGTGCCAGCATAATGGAGATTTAGATCCAAAAATCTTTGCAAGTCTGTATGGTATTTTTGCATTTTTTGCTATCTACGTTTAGATGCTTTTAAACAGCCTGGTAGGAGTATATATCATGTGTGCGCTGTAATATGCGTTTTTTGTCTATTGGTCTTTACAAGCAGCACCATGCGTTTGGTAGGGTGTTCCCCCCAAATATGTATTTTTTTGTATGCTGAGAGGTCCTGACCAGACCTTTTGGGCTGAAGAACCCCATCCTCCTTAATTACTCCCAATCAGTGTCCACCTGATCCATGGGATGTGTTCTCTGGTCTCCCATAAAGATAGGCATTGGCTTCCATGGTTTGAGATAGGAGCATTCACTCTAAGGTTAGTGTAGGACTCACTGGTAAAAACAGGGTACTTTGCAGCAGTCAGTGGGCTTAAGCACTTCATGGCCATTTAGTGTGACCAAACTCCCGTATTTTTTGCTATATATGTTTAGATGCTTTTAAACAGCCTGGTAGGAGTATACATCATGTGTGCGCTGTAATATGCGTTTTTTGTCCCTACTGCTCTCTCGGCAGAAGAAAAAAAAGAAGCAGATCCTACTTGACTAATTGGAATCTTTATTGGAAAAAGGTGCTGTCATTCCCGTCCCCGACATCGTACGAGGCTTAGGGATTTATTCTCCCCTCTTTATGGTGCATAAGAAAAATGGTACTTGGAGGCCCATTATAGACTTATCCTACCTAAACCACTTCATCAAAAAGGAGAGGTTCAAGATGGAGACATTGTCCACAATCCAGCAAGCAGTCCAACCTGGAGATTGGCTGACTTGCATAGACCTAAAGGACGCGTGCTTTCATGTTCCAGTAGAAACAGCTTTCCAGAAGTTTCTGTGGTTCACCATAAGGTGGCATCACTTAAAATTCACCTGCCTTCCCTTTGGGTTGACAACTTCACCTTGTGTGTTCTCAAAGGTCTTGTTGGCTGTAGTGGCCCTGCTGAGGACCAGGGGGATACGCCTCCATCATTATTTAGATGATCTCCTCCTGTTGGCACAAGGCAGGGCCCAGTTGTTAGAACACAAGAGACAAGTCATCACCACTCTTTAAGACTATGGTTGGATCCTAAGTGCAGAGAAGAGTCAGCTGGAGCCGTCACAGTCCCTAGTCTTCCTCGAGGCTCTCTTCAATATGGCAAAGGGCACCATTTTCCCACCGGAAGAGAAGATTGTGGTCGTTTGAGATCAGATCTGTCCAGCCCTCTCCTCCTCCCACCTCAGTGCTTTCCAGTGCCTGAAGATCATTGGTACTATGGTGGCCACAATCCCCATGGTAAAGAGGGCTCAATGGAGGATGCGAGTCTTCCAGAAGGGCCTCCTGCGACAATGGTGCTCAGGCGACAAGGGCCAGCGCATTCGCATCACTTTGACCATGAGGTGCTCCCTCCTCTGGTGGCTCCAATGGAAGAACCTAACCAACTGTCACTCCATTCTCCCCACTACGTGGGTTACGATAACATCAGACGCCAGCAGCAAGGGCTGGGAAACACACTGCCTATCGGAAGTTGGGCAGGGTACATGGGACTTTCCCTCTTGGGGGATAGTCTCGAACCTACTTGAGCTGAGAGTGGCTTTTCAGGCACTATAGGCCTTTTGCCATCTGATGACAAGTTCCTCTGTCCTACTCCATCTGGACAATACAACGGCAATAGCCTATATAAGGAGGCAAGGGGGCAAGTAGCCTGTCGCTACTGCAGGAGGTAGAACCAATTATGTCCTGGGCACAGAGGAACTTAGTCAACCTCTCAGCAACATATGTGTCCCGGGAGCCCAGAACGTCCAGGCGGACTTCCTCTCTCTCGCTGTAATGTTCGCGGTGTATGTAACCTGTGTGTATCTGGCTCTGATCTAGCCAGTGCCTCACCACCAGCCACTGACCTCACCGCACATCCCTGATATATACTGTATATATACAGTTGTGCTCATAAGTTTACATACCCTGGCATAATTTATGATTTTGTGGCCATTTTTCAGAGAATATGAATGATAACACAGAAACTACCCAAATGACCTTGATCAAAAGTTTACATACCCCAGTTCTTAATACCGTGTATTGCCCCCTTTAACATCAATAATAGCTTGAAGTCATTTGTGGTATTTGTGGATGAGGCTCTTTATCTTCTTAGATGGTAAAGCTGCCCATTCCTCTTGGCAAAAAGCCTCCAGTTCCTGGAAATTCTTGGGCTGTCTTGCATAAACTGCACATTTGAGATCTCCCCAGAGTGGCTCAATGATATTGAGGTTAGGAGAATGAGATGGCCACTCAAGAATCTTCACTTTATTCTGCTGTAGCCAATGACAGGTCGGCTTGTCCTTGTGTTATGGATCATTGTCATGTTGGAATGTCCAAGTACGTCCCATGCGCAGCTTCCTGGCAGATGAATGCAAATGTTCCTCCGGTATTTTTTGATAACATACTGCATTCATCTTGCCATCAATTTTGACCAAATTTCATGTGCCTTTGTAGCTCACACATCCCCAAAACATCAGTGATCCACCTCCATGTTTCACAGGCCTTGTTGACTCGTCTCCAAATATAGCGTTTATGGTTGTGGCCAAACAGCTCATTTTTGGTCTCATCACTCCAAATTACTTTTTGCCAGAAGGTTTGAGGCTTGTCTCTGTGCTGTTTGGTGTATTGTAAGTGGGATACTTTGTGGCATTTGTGTAGCAATGGCTTTCTTCTGGCGATTTGACCACGCAGCCCATCTTTCTTCAAGTGACTCCTTATTGTGGATCTTGAAACAGGCACACCACATGTTTTCAGAGAGTCCTGTATTTCACCTGAAGTTATTTGTGTGTTTTTCTTTGCATTCCGAACAATTTTCCTGGCTGAGATCTTAGTTGGTCTACCTGACCGTGGTTTGGCTTCAACAGAACCCCTGATTTTCCAGTTCTTCATTAGAGTTTGAACACTGCTGATTGGCATTTTCAATTCCTGGATATCTTGACTCCTGGATATCCACAAGCTCCGTGATGTCGTCATGGAGGAGTGGAAGAGGACTCCAGTGGCAACCCGTGAAGCTCTGATGAAGAGGGTGCTGGAAAATAATGGTGGCCACACAAAATATTGACACTTTGTGCCAAATTTGGACATTTTCACTTAGAAGTGTACTCACTTTTGTTGCCAGCGGTTTAGATATTAATGTGTGTGTGTGTGTGTGTGTGGAGTTATTTTGAGGGGGCAGCAAATTAACACTGTTATACAAGCTGTACACTCATTAATTTACTTTGTAGCAAAGTCTAATTTCTTCAGTGTTGTCACATGAAAAGATATAATAAAATATTCACAAAAATGTGAGGGGTGTACTCACTTTTGTGAGATAATATATATTATATTACTAAAACTATTGGGATGCCCGAACTTTAATGGCATCCCAGTCTTAGTCCATAGAGTTCTATATTGCGTGGGCCCACCCTTTGCAGCTATTACAGCTTCAACTCTTCTGGGAAGGCTGTCCACAAGGTTTAGGAGTGTGTCTATGGAAATGCTTGACCATTGTTCCAGAAGCACATTTGTGAGGTCAGGCACTGGCACATTTGTGAGGTCAGGCACTGATGTGGATGAGAAGGCCTGGCTCGCAGTCTCCGCTCTAATTCATCCCAAAGGTGTTCTATCCGGCTGAGGTCCACCCCAAACCCCCTCATCCATGTCTTTATGGACTTTGCTTTGTGCACTGGTCCAAATCACTTGTTGGAGGGGGATTATGGTGTGGGGTCGTTTTTTAGGGGTTGGGCTTTGCCTCTTAGCTCCAGTGAAGGGAACTCTAAAGACGTCAGCATACCAAAACATTTTGGACAATTTCATGCTCCCAACTTTGTGGGAACCGTTTGGGGATGGCTCCTTCCTGTTCCAACATGACTGCACACTTGTGCACAAAGTAAGGTCCTTAAATACATGGATGAGTGAGTTTGGGGTGGAGGAACTTGACTGGCCTGCACAAAGTTTTGACCTCAACCCAATAGAATACCTTTGGGATGAATTAGAGCAGAGACTGTGAGCCAGGTCTTCTCTTCCATATCAGTGCCTGACCTCACAAATGCACTTTTGGAAGAATGGTCAAACATTTCCATAGACACACTCCTAAACCATGTGGACAGCCTTCCCAGAAGAGTTGAAGCTGTAATAGCTGCAAAGGGTGGGCCAACACAATATTGAACCCTGCAGACTAAGACTGGGATGCCATTAAAGTTCATGTGCATGTAAAGGCAGGCGTTCCAATACTTTTTATAATATAGTGTGTGTGTGTGTGTGTGTATATATATATATATATATATCACAAACGTGAGTACACCCCTCGCATTTGTGTAAATATTTTATTCTATCTTTTCATGTGACAACACTGAAGATATGACCCTTTGCTACAATGGAAAGTAGTGAGTGTACAGCTTGTATAACAGTGTAAATTTGCTGTCCCCTCAAAATAACTCAACACACAGCCATTAATATGTACAGAAGGTTGGCACTCCAAAACTCCAATGCAGTACATTTATTGATAAGTGCAGAGATAATACACGAACAGCAGATGCATTTCGGCGGGAGTTATTTTGAGGGGACAGCAAATTTACACTGTTATACAAGCTGTACACTCACTGCTTTACATTGTAGCGAAGTGTAATTTCTTAAGTGTTGTCACATGAAAAGATATAATCAAATATTTACAAAAATGTGAGGGGTGTACTCACTTTTGTGAGATACTGTACATTGTATTTGTAAGCCTAGAATAAAGGTAGTTCTCAAAATATTGGAGAATTGCAATAAACCCGTGCTACAGTATATAAAGTGTAATACTGTAATAACTGTATATCATTACGTTAATGTATAACTAGAGACAACCTGATCAGATATTTTTGTTATGATAGAAATTCCCCAGATATTGTAGGAAATTGCCCTTAAATCAGAATTTCTTCAAGGTTTCTTTAGTGTCCCATGTTGACACAGGATACTAATAAAAGTCTTCTCAGCATCTGTCAAGAAAACTAGTATATCCATATTGCACGTATTTCTATTTTTTTTTACACTAGAATAATAATCTGTTACTGCCAAAAGCTGTCTAATATTTCTTAATGATAAATGTCTTGGCATTAATCTTGACTGGCTTCCATGAATCAGACCTCCAATTACATACTTCAAATGCTTTGCCATAACAGTGATCATAATTTTAAAATCAACATTTAATAATGAAATGGGATGGTAGGAAGGTGCATCATCTGGGCCCTTGCCCGATTTCAGAATCAAGACCAAAACGGCTGTAACAAACTCTTTAGGCATTGGTTTATAGATTTATTGGTTTATCAAATAAAGTCATACATACAAATATACAAGTCATCATATGTTTTCTTTAAAAAACAGGTTATCTCTCAGCGGGCCTTGGTATAGGGTGGTGCTGGGGTGGGCTGCATTCCCCCAGATTTTAGTAAAGCCCCCTCCAGAGGCTCAATGCTGCTACAGCATGGCTGTACAGTGCCACGCCAACTGCACACACTGAATATATTAAGCTGTCTCATGAAAGCCTAATACAATCACTTTTAATCACAGCCACATAAAGAGACAAGGACAGTAGCTTCACTAGTGCTGGGTCCCCACTCCACATCCATCAGCAATGTCTTTAATTTCAAAGTTATGGCTCTGCAGTACCATTTGCAATGCAGTCAACAACATACCTCATATTCTGCAGCAGGTCTGAAGTCAGTGTTGCCAACCGCCAGTAAATTTACTGACAATTTGTAAAAATCAGTGATTTTTAGAACTGTCTATAAATATCAGGGTCTGATAATTTGTCATGCTGTGCTGACTTTTTAAGTGTAAACTGGGCAAACTACTTGATATGGGTATTGTCAGTGTTTCCATGTTGTGTTTAAATATCAATTGTCTTAGTTTTTAATAGGAGTTCAGTTATTTTTCAGGTTGCCAGTAAAAAAGGTGCTCTGCCAGTAAGATTTTCCATGATTTGCCAGTAAAAACGCTGCGGGAGGTTGGCAACACTGTCTGAAGTTCAGAGCTGAGGGAAACTCCTCCTCAGCTCTGATGTGTCACATGACACAACAGAGGGAATGACTCCCCCTCACTCTGAACTGCCATGGTGAAGTCTGCAAGAGTGAGATCATGAGGTAGTGCAGGTATGTACACATATATTGTGTAATGATGTGTACTAGGGGGATTGAAGGGGCAGAGATATGCACTAAGGAGTTTGAAGGGGGTAGAGATGTGTACTGGGATGGAAGAGGAGAGAAATCTTTTCTGAAGGATGGATAAATGTATATTGGAGGAGGTGGAGGAGAGAATGCGTGGAGAGCGGGGGCAATGTGTACTGACAAGAGGGGAGAGATTTGACCCCTGAACTCTATGTAATGCACGCTGATTTGTATGCTATGCACCCCTGACCTCTGAAAATTGTGCATTATGTACTCTTGACCCTGGCCACATTAAGCACTCCTAACCTCCACTGTTAGTTCATTTCATTCCCTGATCCATACACTCTCTGTTTTACACACATATCACTTCTTTACAATGTATGTTAGGCACTACTGACCCCTGCACTCTGTACATTATATATACAGGGTGGGGCATTTATATGGTTACACCTTAATAAAATGGGAATGGTTGGTGATATTAACTTCCTGTTTGTGGCACATTAGTATATGTGAGGGGAGAAATTTTTCAAGATGGGTGGTGACCATGGAGGCCATTTTGAAGTCTATATGGTCTATATATTTTGAAGATATATATACAGTCAGGTCCATAAATATTGGGACATCAACATAATTCTAATCTTTTTGGCTCTATACACCACCACAATGGATTTGAAATGAAACAAACAAGATGTGATTTAACTTTAGACTTTCAGCTTTAATTTGAGGGTATTTACATCCAAATCAGGTGAACGGTGTAGGAATTACAACAGTTTGTATATGCCTCCCACTTTTTAAGGGACCAAAAGTAATGGGACAATTGGCTGCTCAGCTGTTCCATGGCCAGGTGTGTGTTATTCCCTCATTATCCCATTTACAAAGAGCAGATAAAAAGGTCTAGAGTTCATTTCAAGTGTGCTATTTGCATTTGGAATCTGTTGCTGTCAACTCTCAATATGAGATCCAAAGAGCTGTCACTATCAGTGAAGCAAGCCAACATTAGCCTGAAAAAACAAAACAAACCCATCAGAGAGGTAACAAAAACATTAGGTGTGGCCAAATCAACTGTTTGGAACATCCTTAAAAAGAAAGAGCACACCGGTGATCTCAGCAACACCAAAAGACCCAGAAGACCGCGGAAAACAACTGTGGTGGATGACCGAAGAATTCTTTCCCTGGTGAAGAAAACACCCTTCACAACAGTTGGCCAGATCAAGAACACTCTCCAGGAGGTAGGGGTATGTGTGTCAATTCAACAATCAAGAGAAGACTTCACCAGAGTGAATACAGAGGGTTCACCACAAGATGTAAACCATTGGTGAGCCTCAAAAACAGGAAGGCCAGATTAGAGTTTGCCAAACAACATCGAAAAAAGCCTTCACAGTTCTGGAACAACATACTATGGACAGATGAGACCAATATCAACTTATATCAGAGTGATGGGAAGAGAAGAGTATGGAGAAGGAAAGGAACTGCTCATGATCCAAAGCATACCACCTCATCAGTGAAGCATGGTGGTGGTAGTGTCATGGCATGGGCAGGTATGGCTGTCAATGGAACTGGTTTTCTTGTATTTATTGATGATGTGACTGCTGACAAAAGCAGCAGGATGAATTCTGAAGTTTTTCGGGCAATATTATCTGCTCATATTCAGCCAAATGCTTCAGAACTCATTGGACGGTGCTTCACGGTGCAGATGGACAATGACCATATGAAGCATACTGCAAAAGCAACCAAATATTTTTTAAGGGAAAGAAGTGGAATGTTATACAATGGCCAAGTCAATCACCTGACCTGAATCCGATTGAGCATGCATTTCACTTGCTGAAGACAAAACTGAAGGGAAAATGCCCCAAGAACAAGCAAGAACTGAAGACAGTTGCAGTAGAGGCCTGGCAGAGCATTACCATGGATGAAACCCAGCATCTGGTGATGTCTATGCATTCCAGACTTCAGGCTGTAATTGACTGCAAAGGATTTGCAACCAAGTATTAAAAAGTGAAAGTTTGATTTATGATTGTTAAATCATAATCATCATAATGTCCCATTACTTTTGGTCCCTTAAAAAGTGGGAGGTACATATACAAACTGTTGTAATTCCTACACCGTTCACCTGATTTGGATGTAAATGCCCTCAAATTAAAGCTGAAAGTCTGCAGTTAAAGCACATCTTGTTTGTTTCATTTCAAATCCATTGTGGTGGTGTATAGAGCCAAAAAGATTAGAATTGTGTTGATGTCCCAATATTTATGGACCCGACTATATATATATATATATATATATATACAGTATATTACCCAAATAGTCCTTACTGCTTCACTGGCAGCCAGGCACAAGGTATTTCCGCAGCCAGGCACACACACACTTCAGCCCGCTGGAGTCAAAGACCAGTCTAAGGGTGTTGTTTTGTAGTTTTATTTTAGAGGAACGTGGATAGGGTAGAGGGATTTGTAGTAGGATACTCTGGAACAAAACTATTCACAATGTGAGGACTCTGGCTGATCTAAGATGGACCATTAGGTGAAGTTCCTTGCTGGGAGCAGATGGCAGACTTCTCCTGTTTAGCAGTGTAGAAATAAAAAGTATGAGCAAAGTCTCTTGTAATAAGTGACAGGTAGACAGAGCTCTTCAGCTCACTAGCCAGTGATTTATTTACCTGGACCCTTAGCTGACTTTCCTAGCACCAGGGGGTAGCCTAAAGAACCAGGCCCTTAGATCTATAGTATGTACTCTTGCATCTCAGCTACAGGCCCTTAGGTCAACCACCTGAGGCCACAAGGCAGTAGGTACCAGGGGAGGCAAGCCTGCCTCACCCCTTACTGGTGCAATCCACTATATGGGAAGGATCCAGAGCTTAGGTGTTCTCTGAATATATAAGCCAGTCCCAGCATGCTCAGGGACACCTCCCCTGTAATTGGCCAGAGATGCATATATATTCATGCTGTGTATTTGCCTAGCTCCCACCTATGTTCTAGAAAGCTTCACTGGCTTACAGAAGGCGGGAGGAGCCCAGGCAAACTTAAGAGCACCAGAACACCATGAGCAGTCCTGACTAGTGAATTAGAGGCCAGTAGAAGGATCTGTGAGCTCTGAGCGCGTAGCCTTATTGGTACAGCCCCGACTTCCGGTCCTCCAGTGACGTCACTTCTGCCCATGCATTCCACTCTGGTCAGCGTGGGTTTCCTACTGCTGCTGAGAGCTCCTGTCTCCTACAATCTGCTGCCAGTGACCAGGACACAGCTGGTAGAGCCTGCAGGATAGCCATACACCCTGGGCAGAGTACCTTACCATGAGCATTTTTAACTATTCATCTTGTGTTTCTTTTACCTTGCATAAATAAAAATCTTACTCTAATACTACACTCAGCTTGGCGCCTCCTCCCCCCTACTTTTCTTATGTCTTTTCAGAGTTGGACACGCTCTTAGGATGGCTGCCACTGCTAATAATTTTCTAATGATTTTTACTGGGACTTTCTCATACTGTATATGGACTCTTGGACTGAGTTTCCTTTCTAATAATGTTACTCAGATACCGCTTTGATATGGGACACACATCCTCTGTGCGCTAGAACTTTATGCTTTTTCTTCTGACTAGTGAATTACAGCATTCTGTTAGGCAGAATGCTGAAGATAGATTTGCCTCTAGCCCCACCATTAGGAAGAGGAGCAAATCACATTAATCTAACTATTTACATCCTAGCACCTAAAGTAAGAGGGTGTTATATACTGTGTATATATATATATATATATATATATATATATATATATACACACACACATATACACACATATATATATATATATATATATATATATATATATATATGTGTCATATATTGTGGGAGAA
>BLSH010418402.1:563163-578614 GCA_018402905.1 Glandirana rugosa | reverse complement strand
ATATATATATATATATATATATATATATATATATATATATATATTTTATGTATATATATATATATATATATATATATATATATATATATATACGTACATACATACATACATATACATACAGTATCTCATAAAAGTGAGTATACCCCTCACATTTTTGTAAATATTTTATTATATCTCTTCATGTGACAACACTGAAGAAATTACACTTTACTACAATGTAAAGTAGTGAGTGTACAGCTTGTATAACAGTATACATTTGCTGTGCCCTCAAAACAACTCAACACACAGCCATTATTGTCTAAACTACTGGCAACAAAAGTGAATACAGCCCTAAGTGAAAATTTCCAAAATTGAGCCCAATTAGCCATTTTCCCTCCACAGTGTCATGTGATTGGTTAGTGTTACAAGGTCTCAGGTGTGAAAGGGGAGCAGGTGTGTTACATTTGGTGTTATTGCTCTCACTCTCTCATACTGGTCACTGAAAGTTCAACATGGCACCTCATGGCAAGGAACTCTCTGAAGATCTGAAAAAAAGAATTATTGCTCTACATAAAGATGGCCTAAGCTATAATAAGATTGCCAAGAGCCTGAAACTGAGCTGCAGCATGGTAGCCAAGACCATACAGCAGTTTAACAGGACAGGTTCCACTCAGAACAGGCCATGGTTGACCAAAGAAGTTGAGTGCACATGCTCAGCATCATATCCAGAAGTTGTCTTTGGGAAATAGAAGTGTGAGTGCTGCCAGCATTGCTGCAGAAGTTGAAGGATGGGGGTAAGCCTGTTAGTGTTCAGACCATATGCCGCATACTGCATCAACTTGGTCTGCATGGCTGTCGTCCCAGAAGGAAGCCTCTTCTAAAGATGATGCACAAGAAAGCCCACAAACAGTTTGCTGAAGACAAGCAAACTAAGGACATGAATTACTGGAACCAGGTCTTGTGGTCTGATGAGACCAAGATAAACGTATTTGGTTCAGATGGTGTCAAGCGTGTGTGGCAGCAGCCAGGTGAGGAGTACAAAGACAAGTGTGTCTTGCCTACAGTCAAACATGGTGGTGGGAGTGTCATGGTCTGGGGTTGCATGGGTGCTTCTGGCACTGGGGAGCTACAGTTCATTGAGGGAACCATGAATGCCAGCATGTACTGTGACATATTGAAGCATGATCCCTTCCCTTCGGAGACTGGGCCGCAAGGCAGTATTCCAACATGATACCAACCCCAAACACACCAAGACGACAGCTGCCATGCTACAGAAGCTTAGGGTAAAGGTGATGGACTGGCCAAGGTCTCTAACATCCCCCAACTTCATGACTCCAGTGGCAATCCGTGAAGCTCTGGTAAACTCCATGCCCAAGAGGGTTAAGTCAATGCAGGAAAAATAATGGTGGCCACACAAAATATTTAGAGTTTGGGCCCAATTTGGACATTTTCACTTAGGGGTGTACTCACTTTTGTTGCCAGCGGTTTAGACATTAATGGCTGTGTGTTGAGTTATTTTGAGGGGACAGCAAAGTTACACTGTTATACAAGCTGTACACTCACTACTTTACATTATAGCAAAGTGTCATGTCTTCAGTGTTGTCACATGAAAAGATATAAATAAAATATTTACAAAAATGTGAGGGGTGTACTTACTTTTGTGAGATACGGTATATTCAGTTCTAAACAATAGAACAAGCTCATAAACTTTTTCTAAGCCTAGCCCAGAAGTTGGAAACGTATTTTTCATTGGTTAATTATTTTAATAACTAATTTTGTGTTTGCTTTTGCATGGCCATATTTGATCACTAGGTGTCATTATAGGACAAGGAATGTCTGTTCTAAAATAACTTATAGGATTGATAATTTCTCTCTATAACAAGGCCATGTGATATATCTAATACTGCATATATGTAATGTTTAGAAGATCTGGTAATTGCAAACATGAGCACGTATTTCTGTTGCAGCAATTTTTAACAGTATATTTATATTAATTATACAGGTTAACCCTTTCACTGCCAATGACATTTATACAGTAATCATTGGCTATTTTTAGCTCTGATCGCTGTATAAATGTCATTGGTCCCAAAAAAGTGTCAAAAATGTCCGACAATTCCGCCGCAATGTCGCAGTCCCAATATAAATCACAGATCACTGCCATCATTAGAAAAAAAATTGTGAAAACGCCATAAATTAATTCTCATTGTTTGTAAATGCGGCAACTTTTGCGCAAACCAATCAATATACGCTGATTGTGATTTTTTTTACCAAAAATATGTAGAAGAATACATTTTGGCCTAAACTGATGAATAGATTTGTTTTATTTGCTTTTTATATATTTTTTTGGATATGTATTATAGCAAAAAGTAAGAAATATTGTTTTTTTTTTCAAAATTGTCACTCTTTTTTTGTTTATAGCTGTGATCAGAAGTGATGCAGAGGTGATCAAATACCACCAAAAGAAAGCTCTATTTGTGGGAAAAAAAGGACATCAATTTTGTTTGGGTACAATGTCACATGACCGCGCAAATTGTCGGTTAAAGCGACGCAGTGCCGAATCACAAAAAGTGCTCTGGTCAGGAAGGGGGTAAATTCTTAGGGGTATGAAGTGGTCACGTTTTAAACTTGCCAGAGAATGTTGACTCTTTTCTTCACAATGTAAAGATCAGGGAGGTATGAACAAAAAAATTGAGGCAACTATTTGCATCAGCTTTTTAAGTACTGTCAATTAAACTTATTTTTGTCTGACTCATTAGACTTTTCATGTTTTCTACTTTGTTGTTTTAAGTAAAGCCAACTCGATTTTTTTCAGTTTATAGACCATAGTGTTTTAACCACTTCCTTCTTAGACACTTAAACCCCTCTCCTGCCCGGACCAATTTTCAGTTTTCAACGCTGTCACTCTTCGAATGACAATTACGCAGTCGTGCCCAACTGTACCCAAACAAAATTGACGTCCTTTTTTTTCCCACAAATAGAGCTTTCTTTTGGTGGTATTTAATCACCTCTGTAGTTTTTATTTTTTGCGCTATAAACAAAGAGCGACGATTTTGAAAAAAGAAAGATATTTTTTACTTTTTGCTATAATAAATATCCAAAAATAAAAAAACAAATGTATTCATCAGTTTAGGCCGATATGTATTCTTCTACATATTTTTGGTAAAAAAATCGCAATAAGCGTATTTTGATTGGGTTGCACAACAGTTATAGCGCCTACAAACTATGGACGTTGGTTTATGGCATTTTTATTCTTTATTTATTTTTTACTGGTAATGGTGGCAATCTGCGATTTTTATCGGGACTGCGATATTGCATGGCATGTCTGACGTTTTTGACAATTTTTTTGGACCAATAACATTTACACAGTGTAAAAAAATAGACACTGGTTTATATATAAATGTCATTGGCAGGGAAGGGGTTAAATGTGCTCCCTTATTCTGTTCTAGCTGTGTGGGGGCGGGGCTAACAGGGACATAACAGATCTAACTGATTCCGATCACAGGGATCAGTAGATCTGTCATGCCCCCCTCAAAGAGCGTGTTTACATCAGCGGTTCCCCGTTCAGGCTCTGTGTACAGGGATCACGGGTCTCTGGTGGACATCAAGTCCGCCAGACCTGCGGGCACACTCAGAGCATGCTGAGAGCATGCCTGGCACAAGCAAAAGGGGAGGACATCTGTTGACGGCCTCCTGGCATTTCAGATCCGCTCTGTAGCCGTCAATCGGCTATAGCGCGAATCTGAAGTGGTTAAAATAAAAGTTTGGGTTTTGCTTTCTTTTTCTCTTTATACTTACCTAGATTGATGCAGCAATGGTCTGATGCTGCATCTGTCCCCTGGTGTCTGTACACGGAGAACCAATCCACTGAACACCTCCGATGGCTCGGTTTTCACAGATTCCCGAGTGGAAAGCTTCTGGCTCTCAATCAGCAAGCACTCCACTCTGCTCCTCCATGCTCACTGGAGCACTGAGCTGTAGAGGGGCGGGGATCGGCCGTCTCAGGCTCTCTCGCTGAGATGGCTGTCGGTCCAGGCACCTGGCGGATCCTGACTCCTGTGACATCAGCATAGAGCGGACTTTAGACAAATTGCACTCCTGTGACCCATAGGAGAAGTACAGCCAAATTAGCTCAGTACAGCCAAACAAGCTCAGTCTATACTTCTCCTTTAAGTAAACTAAACTTGTCTGGAGCTATAGTTTTAAGTAAAGCCAACTATTTTTTTTCAGTTTTATAGACCATAGGTTCAAGTAAAGCCAAGTCAATTTTCCAGTATATAGACCATAGGTTCAAGTGAAGCCAAGTCAATTTTCCAGTATATAGACCATAGGTTCAAGTAAAGCCACCTCAATTTTTCCAGTTTCTAGACCAGGCATATGCAATTAGCAGACCTCCAGCTGTTGCAGAACTACAAGACCCATGAGGCATTGCAAGACTCTGACAGCCACATGCATGACACCCAGAGGAAGAGTGGCAGGAATGGCACGCCAGTAACCAAGATGGCTGCCATGGAAGATCCTGTGTGCTTCATGCTGCAATGAGAAGAGGTGCACAGGTGCGCATGTGTGTGCCAATGTGCGTGTGTGAGAGGATGTGTGCCCCTGCACGTACGCCCTTTGTGACAATTCTTGGTGGCAAACAGACTATTTGAGGAGCACATGCGTGCGCCTGCGCGCACGCATGCACTTTGTGACAATTCTTGGCACAAAACAGACTATTTAAACTGGCTCACTCCCCAGGACCAATGCTGTCTGGTCTACAGCGTTCCCTGCTATATTCTGGTTGACCAACCCGGCTTGATTCTGGCGACTCCTGCTATCTGCCTGCACCCGACCTCTGTTTGTCCTGACTACTCTCCTGCCTGCTCCCTTGTACCTCGCTGCCCACCTGTTGCCGAATCTGCCTGAACCTGACCTTGCTCCTGCATCCGCTCTGGACTTGTCCTTCAGTGACCTCTCCAGCCTACCTGCACCTGCCTGTGCCCCAGCTTTGTCATCTCCAGTGTTGCTAGCTGCTGTGTGTACTCTGCAGTCCGTGTTATTCCTGCACCAGCCGGTTCCACTCTCCAGTCTGCCAGCAGTTCCTGGTTGCCCCATTATACTTTTGCTGCTCCACGTTGTTACCTACAGTTCCAGATCTGCTCCTCTACTAGCAACGCTGCCAGGCACTCGTGCAACTCTGCACTCTAGCGCCACCTGTCTGCTCTATCAGGGGCTCCGAGTCAGAGGAGCAAGGGAGACCTTCCTCTGCAAATCAGACTCCACCACCAGGTACGTGACAGTACCAGACAGCCATGTCTGAGTCTAAGCAGGGAGCCTAACCTATGGCTTTATTGTGACAACACCTAGCAGCCTCACGCAGGCTGTCAAGAACCTCCAAGAAGGCTATAATCGACTGGAGGGTCATGTACAGGCTCTGTCTTCCCTGGCTGCTCAAGTGTCGACATCCTCTCCTGGGACGTCCACTACACCTACAGTAGTGATGCTACCCCTGAGTCCAGGGTTCCGACTCCCGAAAGATTTTCCGGAGCATGCAGCAAGTTTAGAGCATTTCACAATGCTTGTGAACTCTACTTTGCCTTGCAGCCCCACACCTTCTCCCTGGAAGCTACCAAAGTTGGCTTTGTCATCTCCCTGCTGCAAGGTGAGCCACAGTCCTGGGCTCACCGTTTATTAGAGCAAAAGGCTGCATCCTTAACAGACTTAGCCACCTTCTTCAATGCCATGTCCCAGCTATATGAGTGCCCTGAGCAAACTGCCACTGCGGAAGCAGCACTGCATGCACTCCAGCAAGGTCACACAGGACTAAGTTTCAGAGTTCAGGTGCTGGAGTGCAGACACCAACTGGAACGATGCTGCCCTTCACTATCAGTTCCACATGGGCCTCTCTGAACCATTAAAAGTTGAATTGGACCGGGTGGGGGTTCCCCCACTTTGGAAGCTCTGATTAAACTGTCCATCCAAATCAACAGACGACTAAGGGAACGTCGTTCTGAAAGAGTCATTGGACAGCCTCGTCCAGTATGGATGACTCCACGTGTTCCCAGCTTCACCAGTCCTGCTCTGCAGCACCCATTCCAGACGCTCCAGAACCAATGCAGATTGGCTTGCTCCACCTTCGCTCACCATTGAAGAGCGCTAATGCCAGAATAACCTTTGCCTGCACTGTGGGGAACCAGGAGATTACGTGAGATCATGCCCAGCCAAGATCTGTAAGTGTCTGTCAATTTCCTCTGATCCTGCACCAGTCGCATTCAGCACCTCTTCTCATCTTGCTCTCCCCATTTTGTTGCAGCTCCCAGGAAGGACTATTCCGGTACCCACTATAATTGATTGTGGAGCTTACAGTTGCTTTGTGGACCTATCCTTTGCTACAGAACACCAGATTCCACTGCGACCCAAGGCCCAAGGACTGTCAATACACCTGGTAGATGGCTCTCTTATTAAATCCGGACCGTCACACAATAGACAATTCCACTATCTGCCACTATTGCCACAAACCATCAAGAACTACTGTGTCTGGATACTATGACCTCTCCCTTGTTTCAGGTCATTCTGGGCATGCCGCAGCTCCAGGCTCATAACCTACACATCAATTGGCCCACAGGGGAAGTCAAGTTTCACTCCTCCTACTGCTTCCAACACTGTTTACCGAAAAACGCACCATCCCTACTCTGCCTGGACTCTGACCCTGAGCTTCAGCAATCTGTGCCAGCAGCATACCACGATTTCTTGGATGTGTTCAGCAAGAAAGGGGCAGAGACACTCCCTCCTCACCAGTCCTATGGCTGTCCAATAGAACTTCTTCCTGGGGCTGAAGTACCTTTTGGGAGGATCTTTCCCTTAACTGAACTAGAACTTGTGGCACTAAAGGACTATATTGATGACAACCTTAAAAGGGCTTCATTCGCCCATCAACTTCTCCAGCTGGAGCTGGAATCTTCTTTGTGGAAAAGAAAGATAATTTGTTACGACCCTGGGTATATTACTGTGAGATCAACAAAATCACAGTTAAGAACCCCTATCCTCTCCCCCGGTGCCCGAACTATTGCAAAGACTTGGAGCCACAACGATATTTACAAAACTGGACCTCCGAGGAGCCTATAACCTGGTCCGCATATAAGAGGGGGATGAGTGGAAGACAGCTTTCTGCACTTGATTTGGGCACTTTGAGTATCTTGTGATGGCTTTTGGACTATGCAATGCACCCACACCATTCCAGCATTTCATTAATGACACTTTCCAAGACTTCCTGGATTTGTTTGTCATCATATACTTAGATGACATATTAATCTTTTCTTCATCCCTGGACGACCACTGCAGGCATGTGAAAAATGTCTTGGGGCAGCTACGGCAGCATGGGTTATACACCAAACCTGAGAAATGTGAGTTTGAACGCCAAAGCATTCAATTTCTGGGACTGATTATATCCACCGAAGGTGCCAAAATGGATCCCCAAAAAGTCACTGCCATTCTTGACTGGCCAGCTCCCGCAGATAAGAAAGGTGTTCAGCACTTTGTGGGATTCGCAAATTTTTACCGGAAATATATCAGGGGATTTTCAGCTATCATCTCGCCCATCACACAACTGACCAAACAGGGCATCAGATTCCATTGGTCCACTGAAGCTCAGACTGCTTTTCAGAAGCTAAAAGGACTGTTCACCTCTGCATCTGTTCTCAAACACCCGGATCCAGCCTTGCCATACGTCCTGGAGGTGGACGCCTCAGAAACGGCAGTCAGGGCAGTGCTCTCTCAGAGAATGGGAGCACAATCCCTGTTACATCTAGTTGCTTTTTTTCCACATAAAATGTCAACAGCAGAGCGGAACTATGATGTAGGGAATCATGAACTTCTAGCGATCAAAGTCACACTAGAAGAATCAAGATACTGTTGGAAGGAACTGCACGTCCAATCCTGATCTATACGGATCATAAGAATTTAGAATAACTCAGAGCGGCAAAAAGATTAAAACTCTGACAGGCCAGATGGGCGCTGTGTTTCTCCAGACTCTCCTTTCACATTACCTATAGGTGACTTCCCTGCATGTTTAACAAATCCGAAGAACCTGTACACCGAGATACTATCCTGTCTGTGGGAAACTTCCTGTTGCTTCAAGGAGATCTGTTTTCACAAATCAGATACACTTCAGTAGGAATCCCTCCACCTACCCAGGTTATCTTGCAGGCAAAAGATGGATTGCTATTGCATAAGGATAACATTTTTGTGCCAGAAGACTTACGAGTCCTTATCCTGGCCATGCCATGACCATATTCTAGCAGGACACTTTGGGATCAGCAAAACCTCAGAACTTGTGCAACATACATTCTGGTGGCCGCAGGTGGAGAAGGATTGTAAAAACTGTGTTGAATCCTGTACCACCTGCATCAGAAGCAAAAACAGCAAAAAAGGCATCAGGTCTGCTGAAACCGTTACCTGTCCTGGATAGACCCTGGAGGATGATTTCTATAGACTTAATTTTCGAACTTCTTCCATCAGAAGGCTATAGTACCATCTTTGTGATGGTGGATCGGTTGTCTAAGATGGCACATTTCTTACCTATGAAGATCACTCCATCCGCTCAAGAGACTGCACAAGTTTTTATTAAAGAAATCAGAAGACTTCATGGGGCTCCAGCAAATATTGTGTCAAACTGTGGGGTACAGTTTACTTCCAGGTTTTGGAAGGCCTTGTGTGAGATCCTGATGATTGAACTATCCTTCTCTTCTGCCTACCATCCACAAACAAATGGACAAATGGAGAGAACTAATCAGACACTGGAGCAGTACCTGTGCTGTTTTTCTTATTTCTCACAAGATGATTGAGTGTCGCTGTTACCCTTGGCTGAATTTGCCTACAATAATTCTGTCCATTCAGCCGCAAAGCAGTCCCCGTTCTTTGACAATTACGGCTTTCACCCCTCCTTCCTGTCCAATACAGTGCCTGAATGCTCAGTACCAGCTGTCCTTGAAACAGTGAAGATCTTTGACACCAATAACAAACCGCTACAGGAAACAATGGCCAAGACTCAGGCATACAACAAAGAGGTTATAAATAAAGCAGTAGTGAAGTGCAATCCTACATATAAATCATAAAAAGCTATCACTAAAAACTATATAGTGCCACCTAGTGATCAAAGGTGAATAAAATCCATATAATAAAAAGTGCATACATGTATAATCTGTGACATATACATATTAATAAAACGTAAATGTGACATAAATGTGCAACATAGCAAAGTCCATAGATTGACTCATTAAAGTGCATTCAGTGCTAAGAGCAGTCCTGCTTGACAGGGATATGAAGCGCCTCTGACAGCAGCGATCAAAGTGTGGCACACAAATTCAAACAATAAAGTGCTTCCAAAGCATGCAGGCACTCACCACCACCCGGTGTCACTAAGCGCTCACCTCAGGGAGCGACCCCCACCTGGGCCAAGTCGCACAGTCCCCACTGGGGTATAATCCTCCTCCACAGGTAGATCTCAGCAATGGTTTAGATTCATAAAACAGAGAAAGGATCCAACATAGCGCTGAATTGTTTAAATTAAAATGATTTTATTAAAACAACAATGGATACACTCACATGCTCCTGTGTACAGACACCGGTACACTCGGGTATTGCATTCCATATAAAACAGTGTGGTAATGTGCATCTAGTTTGCCCACGGCTACTGGAGATGCTGAACGTCACCTAGGCTCCTCCCAGGCGCGTTTCGTCACTGGGTCATGTGACTTTATCAAGTGGTGTGTTTGAGGTGATGTCCCAATCCTTTTATAATAAGTACGGCCGCTAAAATGAAGCCGCTCCCACCATTACAAGTAAGGATACTAATCAAATGAAAAATCGTATTAAAAAAGTCTGAAATAAAACAATTCAAATCAAAATCCACGTTCAACCCCTTAGGTTTAAGGGATTGCATCTCATAAATCCACCATGATTCGCGTTGGCTAAGGGTTTTGATCTTATCTGACCCTCTCCACTGCCTATGATACCTCTCAATTCCCCAGAAACTCAATCCCAGCGTACTTTTATTGTGGAAGTCCCTAAAGTGCCTAGATAGATGGTGATCTTTAAAACCTATCTTAATGTTATGTATATGCTCTTGGATCCTTTTGGCCAGTTTCCGTTTGGTTCTTCCGATATATTGCATCTTGCACGGGCACTGGATGCAATATACCACTCCTTTAGTTTCGCAAGTGATCAAATCCCTGATTGTGTACTATCTGTTCGTGGTAGTAGAGGAGAAAGTTTTTCTTTTCTTCAAGTTCCCTAAGGTGTTTGTACACCCTGCACAGCCCCCACATCCGAAAAAACCTTGGTGTTCGAGAAAGGTGGGCTGTCTCTTTTTAGGTGGATCCATAATACTTTTAACAAGCCTATCTTGCAGGTTGGGGGCCCTCCGATAAATAAATTGTGGCCTAGGTGGCAGTAGTACTTTCATTTCACTATCCTTTAATAAGATCGGCCAATGTTTCCGGATAATGTGTTCAACTTATTTTGCCTGCCTGTTGTAGTCCAACAGTATTGCCCCTGAGAAATCCTTTGTGTCTTTTCTATTCGTCATCTGGCCCTCCTTCTCATTTTGGATCAGTCGTTCTCTTTCCATATCTCCAACCTTTCTAATTTGTTCTTCTATTAGCTCTTTCTCATATCCTTTATCCATAAAATGTTTGCCCAACGCACCAGCTTGTTCTTTATACGTGTCTTGTTGCGTGCAATTTCTTCTGAGTCACATGAATTGGCCCCGAGGTATGTTATCCAGCCAGGAGTGATGGTGACAGCTGCCCTTGGGGATGTAACAGTTTCTATCTGTTGGTTTGAAAAATGTTTTGGTTACCAATCTGCCACCATTAATTTCAATTTCCAGATCCAGGAAAGTGATCTTCTCATTGCTGGTATGCCAGGTGAGTTCTATGCCTCTACTGTTTGCATTCAGCTTTCTTTGGAATCTCCCTAAACTCTCAACGTCACCTTGCCAGATGAAGAAAATGTTGTCTATGAATCGACGATAAAGGACCAGTTCTGAAGGGCCATCATCAAAAACTTGGTCTCTTTCCCAGCTGTCCATAAACAGATTTGCAATGCTTGGGGCAAAACGTGCTCCATAGCGATGCCTTTGACCTGTTGGAAGAATTTGTTATCGTACCAAAAGAAATTGTGATTGAGACAGTAATCTAAGCACTTCCGAATGTATCTCCTCTGTCTCCTACATAATGTGCCATCTCTATCTAATGCTAAAACATCTACTACAGCTACTGGAGCGAGTCACCATTAAGGGACCGAGCCTATTGATAATAGCAGATATAGCCTCTTTGTATACCATCATCAAACATGAGTGAGACTAGCATTAGATAGAGATGGCACATTATGTAGGAGACAGAGGAGATACATTCGGAAGTGCTTAGATTACTGTCTCAATCACAATTTCTTCTGGTACGATAACAAATTCTTCCAACAGAGTACGCTGGGATTGAGTTTCTGGGGAATTGAGAGGTATCATAGGCAGTGGAGAGGGTCAGATAAGATCAAAACCCTTAGCCAACGCGAATCATGGTGGATTTATGAGATGCAATCCCTTAAACCTAAGGGGTTGAACGTGGATTTTTATTTGAATTGTTTTATTTCAGACTTTTAATATACGATTTTTCATTTGATTAGTATCATTTTTATTTGTTTTTGTATTTTTGTTTTTAATTAATTAATTAATGTATTTATTTTTTTTGCTCTACCATGTATTTTTTTGTATTTTTTCATATATTGGATATTGGGAATATAGATCTGGCTACCACTTGGTTTGTTCCTTTTTATATTGTATACCCCCACGGCTTCTGGCAGGAATTTGTGATGGTTTTTTTTTTTTTTTTTTTCTTCTTGGATTTATTCATTTCCTACGTTTTTATCCCTTCATTGTTAATTTTTAGTAATTGCCTTTTCTTGTATTCTTTTCATTTTTTTCACATCCCCATGGGTCTCGTGTATAATAAAGTATACTTTTTTTAAGAAATTATTCTCTCTCACATATGGCTCTAGTCTCATTCACCTATGGTATAGGATGGGACTATTGTTTACTATGGCGACTTTTGTCATCATGGCACCAGGACACATCCGTGGATCATGCACGGCGGTTGTCTTGGATTCATGTCCCAAACGTGGGGGCGTGACTCCGCCCCCGCACGGTTCGGGCGGGCTGTGCTTGGATGACGGCGCACCTGCCCTTTTTGGCTATGGAAACGGAGGCTTCAGGGCGATGGGCATGGTACACACATCCGTTTCATTTCCATGCAACGCTTGTAACCTCATAGGAATCTTCTGATTTGCATCATTTTTCCTCCGTTCGGTTCACATTTTATGCGGTTTACATTGACGGCTTGGGATACTTATTTTTTCTTGTAACTTACTAAAGTTGGTAAAACTTATTTCTCTTCCGTTCACTGACAGACGCAGCATTCTTATGACACATGAGGTTATGCTCATCCTACTAGGAGTAGCCTAGGCAAAACAAACAAAAGTGTAGGTTGGCCCCTCCCAGGGGGCCGTCCTCACCTTAGCATATAATCCCCCTGCTCTGTACAGCACACCAGTTTTTATTTGCCTAGTGCAAGGAGTAGACCTGGTTCCCTATGGGATCTGCGGTCTCCTGAAGATTCATCTAAGGAAGACTGCTATCAAGAAGCTGGCTAGTGGTATAGAGGATATCTCGAATCCTATTCTTTCCCCAGTCCGGCCGACACTATGCGATCCCCCTTAGGGGGGCCCACCGCATAGCGCCCGTTCCGTGCGGGCGGCCAGTGGCTAAAACCCACTAGAGCCCAGTGACTGGTTCGCCTGTCCAGTGGCCTGGCCAGCAGCATGCCTCCTTGCGGGGAGGTAGGTCTGCTCCAGGTGGCTACCCACTGCGCCCGTCGGATTGGTGAGTGAACCCCTCTTCCGCCCTAAAGGCATGGAGAGTGGGCACTTGGGCAGCTCTGTGGCGGCCAGCCAGTGGGGGTCTGTTAGAGGCCTTCCCCCCACTCCCCCTCCCCCCTCAATCCCCCGCAGGCACCTTTGCACTAACTGTTCGAATCTGCACCGACCGTCAGGAGCAATGTGTTAGGTGGGTCGTGGCCATTGGATTTTCGAGCACCGCTCGTTCATGGTCGACCGCATGTGTGTAATGGCAGCGTCCATTGTTTGAGAACCATGTGGTTTCCAGCCTGCTCTCTGGTGGCCTCCAGTGGTCGATTGGGAGAACTGCAGTCCTTGTGCAGGAAGTCCTTAAAAACAGGTGTGGGCTTCCGGTTTTTGCTTAGACAGCATGGCTGACACACTGTAACAAGCTCCTGACGTGCAGCAGTTCGTGGGCATTGCTCTTCGGTTGGAGTGCTGAGGCATCAAACAGCAAGTATAGCTGGCGCTTCCTGGGTGCCGGTAGCGGTGGGTGTAATCCGCCCGGGTCTCCCTGGCTGATTTGTGGGGTAGAGGTGGTGGTCACACAGCGGGGGTGCCGGGCTGAGATGTCAGAGGCCGGCAATTCAATGGCAGGTATACCTGCAGATCTACAGTCCACCCCAGGATCATTAGTGTCCTTGGAACAGCTGAGGGCGGTGTTTGGGGAGTTCTTTCCCCGGGCAGGGGTGCCCGTTCCGAGGGGCCCCCAGAAGCGCCCACCCCCTCCTCTTTCCTCAGGGGAGGATTCAGATCTAGAAAGGGCCTCAGTGGTCACACCTGTGGATCTGTCAGAGGGTGAGCCGCCCTCAGAGGGCGAAGAGGATCAGGAGGCTCCTAGTTCGCGGGATAAAGCGATAGTGGAAGCCCTGATCACTGATATTCGCGACTCTATGCGACTGGACCAAACAGGGGAGTCGCATGAGTCCGCATATGTTTGTGGACCGCTTAGACCCCCTAGGTCCCCTAGGGCTTACCCTTATGATCAGGTGTTTGAACAGGCAGTGTTCAAGGAATGGTGGAAGCCACCAAGTTCCTTGACTTTGCCTAAAAGCTTTGCTGTTCGCTACCCCTTTGAGGAAAGCTTTACTAAGAGATGGGCTTCCCCAGTGGTGGACCCTGCTGTGGCTCGTGTGAATAAGGCAACCACCATCCCCTTGGAGGGGTCTCCATCCTTTAAAGAGGTGGCCGATCGCCGCACAGAGACAGCATCTAAAGCACTATTCTTGTTGGCTGGGTCAGCCATGCGGCCGGCGCTAGCAACTGCTATGGCGGCACAGTCTCTTCGCGAGCACGCTGCCGCTCTGTGCACTAGTTTGTCTAGTGAATGTGCACAGGCTGAGGTACAGCGGATGCAACATTTGGAAGAAGGTCTCCGCTACATATGCCATGCGACTTTGGACCTTCTTCCCATATTGTCAAAAAAAAAAAAAAATTTTTTGTTTTTTTCAATTGTTATCAGGCGGATGCTGTGGCTCTGCTCTTGGTCGGATGACCAGGCTTCAAAGAAAGCTCTGGCAGACCTGCCCTTTCAGGGAGAGCATCTGTTTGGCCCACAATTGGATAAAAATATTAAGGATTTACGGGAGGGAAGAGTGCTTTCCCTCCAGAGCGAAGCGGCGAGATCACCGTCGTAGGCAAGGTCCTGTCTCTTCTGGTCAGGAGAAGGTTTTTCGGGAGCCCAGCCCAGCGGGCAAGGCCGGGAAGGCGTTTACGGGCCGCAACAAGGTGCCCTGGCAGCGTAAGCCCGAAAAAGCGGAGGACAAATCTGCCTCCGCATGATGGGTGGCCCCCACCTCAAGGGTGAGGGGCCGGTGTCTGGGGGTTGCAAGCAGCTCTCTGCCCCCAGAAAAGTCCTTCCCCTCAAACGGGAGGCTTCCGCAGAAGCGTCAGGAGGCGCCTCTAGGCGCCAGTCAGGCGCTCAGCAGACAGAAGTCATCTTGAACGCCGGCTTGCCGGCTGGAGTACCTGGGTCTGATTCGGACACGGTACAGGCTGGGGTGTTCCTAACACTGAGCAAGCTTCTAATGCTTTAGGCAGGGCGAGCCCTGTGATCGCGCCAGTGGTTCTCCTTACGGTTCTGTATACGGGTGTTGGGGCTCAGGAGGTCGACTTGCGAAGCGATAGGTACCGTAACTGGCTGACTTGGTCTTGGCCCGCCGCGTCGAGATGACAGGGTGCCCTGTCAGTCTCGAACTAGCGAGAGTCAAGGCCATGGATGTAGCTGGTTAACTCCCCTTCTTTCGAAGAGGGGGGAAAATCCCGGCCTTGGACTTAGGGGGTTTGGTTCCCAGGGGTCCTGACTGTGAGGCTGGACTAGCCGGACAGGTCCCTATCTCCTCTAAACAGGGTGGCGCTGATTTAACGGAAGCCGTCCTCGGCTCACAAGACCCGCATTCCATAGCGAAGCGTTCAGCTGGAGGACTCGGGGTTGTGGGCATATGTCTTGGCATTCCTCTTGGTGACCGCGCTAGTGTCCCGAGCGGGACGGATTTCGTAATCTTCGAACGAGTCACAATCCTTGTGGGGTCGGACATGGCACAGGCTT
>BLSH010418402.1:524882-538591 GCA_018402905.1 Glandirana rugosa | reverse complement strand
TGATCAATTTTCAATGATTGGCACCAGAGCTTGTAGACTCTATAACTTTCACAGAGACCAAATAATATCCACTAATTTGGGTTATTTTTACCAAAGATATGTAGCAGTATAAATTATCGCCCAAATTTATGAAGAAAAATTACTTTTTTGCAAAATTTTTCAATACAAACTAAAAAAAAGTGTTTTTTTTTCAAAATTTTCGCTACTTTTTCGCTTATATTGAAAAAAATAAAAAACCCAGCAGTGATTATATACCACCAAAAGAAAGCTCTATTTGTGAGAAAAAAATGATAAAAATTTTGTTTGGGTACAGTGTTGCATGACTGAGTAATTGTCATTTAAAGTGTGAGAGTGCTGAAAGCTGAAAATTGGTCTGGTAAGGAAGGGGGTGTAAGTGTCCTGTATGGAAGTGGTTAACTGAGTGGAAAAAAATAAAAAATAAAAAATGTTATTCAAAGACTGATCAGCTTCACTGTGGTGTGTCTATTCCTTTATTCGCACTGTGTGACGTGTCCCGTTACTTGTTTGACGTCCTTTTTAGCGATTCAACCTAATGTTCGGAGGCCCTTTCTTTTGCATGAGGATGGAGTGTTCCCCTCACGTTTCCAGTTCACACGTATCCTTCGGCATTGTTTATCTGAATTCAGTCTGTCGGCGTCCGAATATGGAACACACTCCTTTTGCATTGGGGCTGCCATGGAAGCTGCCAGGTTGGGCATGTCCAGGGAGGCAGTTCAGAGGATCGGCCAGTGGGAGTCTTCTCGCTATCGCACATTGTGAGGCCTCACAGACTGGAAATATGACCAGTTCAGAGGGCGACTTGGGAGACTGCTGCCATTCGGGTACTATCTGTTGAGTTATTACGTTTCTTATTTGTTTTATTTCTTTAGGTCATTGGTGATTCTTAGTCTGGATCATGGGCCATTCCTTTGTCATCTGGGAGGCTCATAGAGCGGAACTTC
The DNA here is from genome assembly GCA_018402905.1 of Glandirana rugosa. Taxonomy (NCBI): domain Eukaryota; kingdom Metazoa; phylum Chordata; class Amphibia; order Anura; family Ranidae; genus Glandirana; species Glandirana rugosa. Next base: position 537,629 of record BLSH010418402.1, on the reverse strand, counting down.
AGAAAAGTGGTCTGCCACTGGGTCTTCCAGCATCCCAAGTCAAATTGGTGTGGCTGGAGGTCTGGGGTATGCTTTGGGCCGAGGTTCCGCCATTAATTCAGATGTTTTGCTGCTGCATATTGGGGGTAACGATCTTGGGGTTGTTCCCTTCTGAGCACTTATTTTAGCAATGCGTCATGACTCGACAGCCTTTTTGGATGAACGTGCACAGTGCTATTTCCAAGTTTAACGTGTCAAGGAATGGCCTAGTTGCTCATCATGTGGATTTGGAGGGCAGGCATTGTTATTTTTGAGACAATGAGGTTCATCTAAGTGATGTGGGAGTTGACATGTTTAATCTATTACTACAGGACTGGATTGAATGAATTCTATCTTTGTGGCGGTCAGGGAGTCGATAAGGGAATCATCAATCTCCTGACGGTGGCGGTTATCCCTTTTGCAGGCTGAGGTGGCAGATGGCTGATAGAGTCGGTTTGAATGGGGAGCAGGAAGCCCTTAGTAAGCCCCTGAGCCTAACCTGGATGGCTGGAGGCTGAATTGGCTCCTAATAAGTAAGGAAAGTTGAGATATGCCACTCAGCACTGCTAAAGGCATCTGGTGTTTGGCTATATATGTTTACTGGTTTGATGGTTCATTTACAGTTCTCAAGCTGTGACCGATACCTAAATAATAAAAGTATCAACCCAGTCAAAATAATTTTGTTGTCCGTGTGATTATTTAGAATAATCTTAAGGAGAAGTGAACAGTGGACCAGTCATGACCATCAGTAATCGTCACGTGTTTTAACATAGATCAGCATGCAGAGGTGGATTTGTAAATGACTATATATATCAGAAATCATCTGAAACATCTGATAAAAGGAGAGAAGACCTGACTATCGGGTATACAACAACTGTACATATCCTTAGTGTTCAAAGGACTATTCAGGCAGTTCGCAATTTTTTATAAGAATCAGAGTATTTGAAAATGAACCATGTCCTCCATAGTTTATGAAATTTCTCTGTACTTTCTCTGGCAATGGCAGCTAACTCTTCCATTTTGTATATTGCATCTGCAACATGTAACCATCCTGTTACTGTGGGAGTTCGTGTAATCTTCCAATGTTTAGGGATCATATATTTTGCCGCATTCGGCAAATGCCGCACTAGTGATTTTTTTATACTGACACAGGGGTCACATTCAGTATACAGCATTCTGGTGTGAGTTTTAGTTTTGTCTCAGTTATAAGGCCTATCTGTTTGAAAACATCATTCCAAAATTCTTGTAGAAGTGGGCTTTCCCACCATATGTGGAGCATAGTGCCAGTATCATTGCCACAATGCCAGCACGTCTTCAGCACGTCCCTGTACCATGCATGTAACTTGTCGGGGTTAAGATAACAGTTGGTGAGGAGTTTGTATGAGGTCTCCTGAATGCAGGAGCTAATAGAGCATTTGTGGGCAAGAATGCATGCATTAGTCCATTGTTCGTCAGTAAATATTGTTTTGAAGGGTAGTTCCCAGATCCTCCTATGCTTACCCAGAGAGTCTCCAATATTGGATTATAACCAATTGTACATCAGAGATATTGCTTTCTCTATACGGGTCACCTCTAGGCATAATTGCTCAAAATATGTAATTTGTCTCGTAAAGTGTTATCGGTTAGCCTGTCGGTGGACATAGTTGTGAAGCTAAGTGTAGTGCCAATGTGTGAAGTACTTGGCTTGTATTTCATTCCTGAGTTGATCAAAGGATTTGAGTTTGCCTTTATTTATACAATGATATACAACTGTTCTAACCCCTTGATAGACACATTTCTGTTTACCTGTCTGGTACCATTGTATATCTGCACTGGTTCTGAGAGGGTGCCATTAATCTTTAGCCTAGCAGTCGGGTTTTGGTATAGCGCCTTGATCCATGTTAGCATATTGGTCTGTAAGCCAATGTGTGTGCATACGGAAAACATAAAGTCCCACGCAACCCTATCAAAGGCCTTCTCTGCATCTGTGAACAAAAGAAGGCCTTCTTCTGTGTGGTCTCTAAGTAGGTGGATAAGGTTTAGGGACTTTGGTTACATTATCACGCGCTCTCTTCCCGGCATAAACCCCACTTTTTCTGGGCCAATAAGATATGGTAAATGGGTGTAAGTCTAGTGGCAATAATTTTAGCGAATAACTTGACATCCAAATTCAAGAGGGAGATAGGCCTGTAACCTGTGCAATTAGTTGGGTCCTTGCTGGGTTTGGGGAGAACGGTGATGTGAGCCATGGAAAAGGAGGGTGGGAGCATCTATGGAGAATTCAAGGAGTTCAATGCCCTAAGCAAGGATTTTACAAGTAGTGGTGAAAAGGTTTTGTAATATATGGCTAAAAAACCATCGGGACCTGGGCTCTTGCCAGGTTTTAAATTTTCTATTGCCTGTAATAGTTCCTCTGAGTCTTTAGGTTTGTCTATTTCTGCTGTTGCAGAGCTTGACAGGCTTGGCATACCACTGTGCTCCAGATATTGCCCGATGATCTGGGGTCTAGCGCCTCCAACTGAGGTTGGTTTATGGGAAGGGGGTAAATTGTAGAGGTTAGAGTAAAATTTATGAAATTCTCACGCTATTTGTTCAGTGATATGTACCATTTTTGAATTTCTAGTTTTGATCTGGGTACTGTGAGTGGAAGAGCGAATGGCCCCTATTGCCCTAGCTAGGAATTTGCTGCTTTTATTGTCATGTTCATAAAAGAACCCTCATCTGAGGAATAAAATGTGTCTCGCTTTAAAGTCAAATTTAGATTGTAGTTCTTCTCGGGCCTTTAAAAACTCAGCAGCAGACTGCACTGCTATTGATCTTTTATGTTGCGTTTCCAACTTGGAGATTTTGTCTAGCAAGGTTTATAGTTCTATTTCCGATTCTTTCTTTCCATGTGAGGCTATACTGATTAGTTTCCCTCTTACTACACACGTATGTGCCTCCCAAACAGAGAAGGGTGTCACATCATTAGTGGCATTCTTTTGGAAATAGGTGTTTATGGTATCTGTAATGGGTTTTAATGTCTCAGAGTCAGTCAGTAAGGTCAAGTTTAGTCGCCACATACATGGCTTCCTTGGTGTGTCATGTACATGTAACACCACCGATGTAGGTGCATGGTCTGAGATTGTCTGTGCCCCATGCAAGCTTTTTATAAGGTCAGCAGGTCTGTCTGTGAGATAAAAATATAGCCTATATGTGAGTATTTGTCATGTACCTGAGAAAAATAGGTATAGTCTCTGCCATGTGGATTATTCACACGCCAGGAGTCTACTAATGTTAGAGTTCAACATTACTCTGATTCTCTTGAGAATGCGAAATGTGATGGCTGATTTGCCATTGGAGGTGTCCTGGAGAGGATCCAAGGGAATATTGAAATCCCACCCAAGGACAATGCATCCAAGAGCAAACCATGAAAGTTCATCAATCATTTTGCGGCAGAAACATATGCAGTATTAGGAAAATAGACATTGGCTAATGTGATAGGCATTGTTCCAATTTTACCTTTAAGAAAGAGATATCGGCCCTCGGGATCCGCAAGTTTTTGGGAGAGTTTGAATCTGGAGTCTTTACTTATTAAAATGGAAAGGCCTTTGGTCTTTGCCTCTGCATTGGTGGCATGGAAGGCTTTGGTAAACAGCTTATCTATCACTTTGGGTATGGAGTTAGTCTTAAAGTGTGTTTCTTGCAGATAGACAAAGGTCAGCCTCTCTCTCCCCAGGGCACATAACAATTGTACCCTCCTCTGGGGTATATTTAACCCTCTGACATTATGAAAAATTACATTAGGATGTTTACCTAGAGAAGAGTAAATCATAGCTGGTATAGGGTCAGGTAAGGAGGAAGAGAGAAAAAACTCTCTTAGAGAAAAAAGAAAACAAGATGGAAAAAGTGTTAGTGGAGTGATGATGTACCCATTATCAAAAACACATGAGAGTGGGAAAAAAAGAGATTCTGTAATCTGCCTCTAGGAAATGACCCCCAGAGGTATTAGAAAATGTTGGACCAAGTTCAGTAATAAGGAAAAAGTAACAATATATAACAATATATCTGTAACTGTAGGAAGCTTTTCCATCTCTCCCCAGCTCTTAATAAATATGCAACTAGTGAACATAAAGTTAAAGTATACTGACAACAATTATAATTAGAACCCTTTAAGGGGGTTCAATTTGTTGCAAACCTGTGGGCTCAGCCTATGATTTTTTTCTGTTAGCCAACTGATCAGGTGATGTCATATGACATGTAGGGTCGATATTTATAGTTCCACTGGGTCCCCAAAGAGGACCTAGGACAACCATGTTACTTCAAGCTCTGGAGAAAGTCCAAGATTAGTTAGCTTTATAGCCTCTGGATAGTATATGTTGTTTTATATTCGGGCCTTTGACCAAAGAGAAGTGAGTCAAATGCAGTTCTTGTGACCCATATTTAAAAAGGCCCAATCCATAAGGTGAGCATAGACGTTGCAAGGGAGTAAAGAAAAAGGCCAAAGGGCAGCCTTGCAAAGTCTATATGGGTGCTCGTAAGGTTGTTGTTTAATTCAAGATAAAGACACTCATGATGCCTTGTCTTGGGTCTATATGCTTTCATGCAACAGGTTGTCCTATTTGTATTGCTCCAGTTAAGCCTTTTGGCTGAGACATCTAGAGCTCCCCCTTTGCAATTATGCCCCAGCTTATATTGATGCACAATTTTGTGTAGGAAACAATGAGGGGTCATTTTGTGTATGGCAATGGGTAGGTCACATAATAACAGTGTGGCCTATGGAGCTTATCCGATGGATGCACAAAATAAACAAAAATTATGAACATATTCCAACTATGGCTTCCGTTAATGGATGATGTCATCAAAAGAAAGTAGTGATGAGCCCATCCATTGCCCAATCAGTCACATTCTGTATCTTGTTCCAGGGCTGTAGACACTTTTGGGAACAATGAGGTGGTATGAGAGCCTGATACAGATTGTTTATTATATTTCCCCTTCTTGGTAGGAGGCTTGATTGGTGTGGAAGAGAGGGATCCTTACATACTGTGGGCTTGTGACGGGTACAGAACTCTCTATACCAATCTGGTAATTCAACCAGTGGAATTTGTATGTCCTCACAGAAGGCTTGAAATTCATTAGGTAAGCATAGAAATATTGGTTTGCCCTGGAATGTTGGATTTAGAGTGAACTGGAACTTCCACCTGTATGGAATGCCTTGTTTGCTGATTACCTCCAGCAGAGGTTGCAGCACCCTGCGATTATTCAAAGTGATTGGTGAAAGGTCCTGGAATAAGTTTATTACATCTCCATTGAATGCAATTTGCTCATGTTGGCATGCCTTTGTCATAATTTCATCTTTAAGGGAGAAATTTGGTGGACAACAAATGATGTCTCTAGGGGATGCAAAGTCCACTCATCTGGCTCTTAAGACTCTATGTGCCCTTTCAAATTCAATCTATGTGTCAGCCTGGCGATCCAGCAGGTTGTTAAAGACTGATTGTAAGACCATAATAATGTCTTTCAGTTTCACAGTTTCAGAGATACCCGAATTTTATGTCTCCTCCCTCTATTATCCAAATCTTCAAGGTGACTCTTTATATCAATAAGATGAGTAGAGTGTGTGTCTGTGATTTTCTCCAGGCGAGTAATGGCTCTATCTCATCTGTTCCCCACTCTCTCTCCATCCCCTCTAGTTTTTCAAAGATGGAGAGGATATCTGCCTTTAGCATGGTCACGGCCGATGCAAATGTGCCCTTAATATCCGCTGCTATTTTCATCATAGCAGTGAGGGTAAGAGGTGGATCAGATGTAACCTTGTATCTTACCCCATCCTCGTACACCTGCAAAACCTCACTAAAGTCCTCATCGTCATAAGGCTGCGCAATCTTGCTTGAGGCCTTGCAGCGCCACAACTGGGATTTGAAGAGCTCGGAAATGCTCCGGGACAAAGATAGGGAAGCAGAACAGTGGGCACGATTGCCGGAGTTACAATGTGTAAGCCTGCTCATTTCACGGCTGCCGGGCCGGTGTTGTCGGTAAACCTTTAGGAGCAGGTGGATCAGCAGAGCTCCTCTATCTAGCCGCCATGCATGTTGTGCGCCAAGCCACGCCCCTGAAAAGATAATTTTTTTAAGAAAATGTAACTCAATTAAAATATGGAAATGCACATACCTTAAACGTTTTTGTCTAGATTACCCAATATTATACATTATGTTTGTAAATGTAAAAGGTGCATTTTAAGAACTAATGAAAATTAAGTAAGGTACTTAAAATATCAAAGTAAATTAGTTAACATGTGTTTATTTGTTGAAAATGGTAACAATTTTATGTTAAAATTACAAGCCAACAGAATCATTTTTCTCAGTGTGGTGAGGTCAGTGACTGGTGAAGCACAGGCTAGTATCAGAGTCAGATACACACAGGTTACTTATTCACAAGTTATGTATTTGATTCTCATTACGTAGGTGATTGCATTTCTACTAGTTATACTCATTTAACAAAAATGTTTACAAACGCTGTCCCTTTAAGATGTTTTTCAGTCACCCTTTTTGTTGATGCTGGGAACAATATTACTAGCGAAGATAACCATTTAGTGAACAAACCCCACATCACTATTTAGTAAATAAACCCTATATCACCATTAGTGAATAAATCCCCACATTATTTAGTGAATAAACCCCACATCAACATTTAGTGAATAAACTCCCACAGCATAGCGCTGTGAGATGAAACATTTCATCTTCAGTCAATTGGCTTACGTTTAAAAACCAGTGCGTCAGGATGCAGGCAGTTAATCACATTCCCCCAGAAAAATAAGCGTCTGGTTATTATTATTATTATTATACAGGATTTATATAGCGCCAACAGTTTGTGAAGCGCTTTACAAAATGAAGTCTGGTGAAAGGAATCTATTGGACAGCAGCTTTTTATTTTTTATTTCTGCATTCTGTAACAGCCCTGTAAATGCTGAGATTTCACCGGTCAAGTACAGGGCTGTTACAGAATGCAGAAATAAAAGATAAAAATTACACTGTGCTCTATATAGCTACCAATAGTCCTGATTTTATTAAAACAAGTCCTTATGTTACATTAGTAAACTATGAGAACTAATGAAAGTGCCATATATAATCTATTTAAAAAAATAATATAACCTGAAACATTCTATGATTATATAGATTATATACAGTATAGTAGTCTCATTAGTTCTCATAGTTTACTAATTTAACCAACATAAGGACTTGTTTTAGCATATGTAAACGGTAGAGTTGAGCGAACCCGAACTGTAAAGTTCGGGTCCGTACCGGACTTTGGGGTGTCCGTGACCCGGACCCGAACCCGGACATTTGAAAAAAAGTTTGGGTTCGGGTATTTGATCACGCATGTTGAATAGCTGCAGGGCAGCCAATCAACATGCGTTTCACTGGTTTGCCCTTAAAAAGCCATCACAGCCATGCCTACTAATGGCATGGCTGTGATTGGCCAGTGCATCATGTGACCTAGCCTCTTTATAAGCTGGAGTCACTTAGTGCTGTATGTCACATGCTCTCTGGCTAGTGTAGGGAGAGGATGCTACCGGCGCTGTGAGGGACAGATTGCAGATATAATAACATCTCATCCTGCATTACAGAACGATCTGATTGTGGACTAGGTAGAGATTACTACTACTACTGCTTTTAGGGACAGATTGCAGATCTAATAACATCTCATCCTGCATTACAGAACGATCTAACTGGACTAGGTAGAGTCTACTGCTTAGAGGGACAGATTATTGTTCTAAAATCATCTTCTAGTTCTATAGGGTCAGGTTCCTACTGTTGCTGTAAGGGACAGATTATTGTTCTAAAATCATTTTACTTCCTTTTGCAGCCCTCTAGCACTTTCCAGGACTTTTTTTACAGTCATTTTTGTGCCGAAAAGTTTGGGTCCCCATTGACTTCAATGGGGTTTGGGGTAAAGTTCGGGTCAAGTTCGGTACCGAACCCGAACTTTTTCGCGAAGTTCGACCGAACCCACTGAACCCGAACATCCAGGTGTTCAACTCTAGTAAACGGCATTCAAACTTCACTGCGAGTTATCTCCACGAACGCTAGTGCCAGAGCAATAATTCTAGCACTAGACATCCTCTATAACTCTAAACATGTAACCTGTAAACATTTTTAAAGTGTCGTCTATGGAAATGTTTAAGTACTGAAGTTTGGCGCATTCCAGAAGTGAAAAATCCAGAAAAAAACGGGCTAACTTTAGTGGGCTTTTTTCTATTCATGAAACTGTTTTTTTTTTTTTTTAACCACTTGCCGACCACCAACCGCAGGTTGACGGTAACAAGATGGCTCTATTAGGAAACCGCCGTCATATGACGGCAGCTGCCAGATTGCGCACTGTGAGCGCGCTCACTGTGTCCGGGGGGGCCAGGGAGCGGTTAGGGCGGACTTGATCTCCGCCGGCTACCCGCGATGCCCCCCCCCTGCAGTGAAAGAATGGAGATCCGGGTATGTAAACACAGATCTCCGTTCTGTGAGAGGGAGAAGGACTGTGATCACAGCCTTCCTGTATATGGAAGCCGTGATCACCTCCTTCCCCGAGCCAGGGCAGCCCACACACAGTTAGAACACGCCCAGGGAACACAGTTAACCCTTAGAGCGCCCCCTGCAGGTTAACCCCTTCACTGCCAATGGCATTTACACAGTAATCAGTGTATTTTTATAGCACTGATCGCTGTATAAATGCCAATGGTCCCAAAAAAGTGTCAAAATGGTCCGACATGTGCTCCGCAATATCAGAGTACCACTAAAAATCGCCACCATTACTAGTAAAAAAAAAAATGAATAAAAACCCCAGAAATGAATTCTCATCATCCGTAAACATGGCAACTTTTGCGCAAACCAATCAATAAATGCCGATTGCAATTTTTTTTATCACAAATATGAGGAAGAATATAAATCAGCCAAAACCGTTGAAAAAAAAAGTTTTTTTATATTTTTTTTGGATTTGTATTTTAGCAAAAAGAAATTTGGGTTTTTTTTTTGCAAATACCTCCAAAAGAAAGCTCTATTTGTGGGAAAAAAGGGACGCAAATTTCATTTGGGTACAAAGTCGCACGACCGTGCAATTGTCAGTTAAAGTGACGCAGTGCCGAATCGCACAAAGTGCTCTGGTCCTAAAGTGTGAAATCCTTCCGGGGCTGAAGTGGCTAAAACGCATTTGAAAAATTGCTGTGCAATAACCGCGTGACATAAAAAGTTGCAACAACCTTCATTGTATTCCCTAGGGTGTCTGCTAAAATATATATATATATATATATATATATATATATATATATATATATATATATATATATATGTTTGGGGGTTATGGGTTTTTCTAGCAAAAAAACAATGATTTTTACATGTAGAAGAGACATGTCAGAATTGGCCTGGGTGGCAAGTGATTAATTACCATAAGTAATATACAAATAATTATTATTTATTGTTTTTAAGGTAATTTACTGTATTTTCAAAAACTGTACTAAAGCAGGTGGCTTCAAACCAGTAATTAGATAAATAATAAATTATTATGTTATAACATATAGCATAATAATATAGTATTTAGCTTGATTAAAAAAGTACTTTTTCAACAGCAGCAAATTCTCCCTCTTAAACTGTGTGAGAAAAACATGGGATTATGGGTAAACCTTATACCCACAAACCCATGTTTTTTTCCTTGTAGATAAGAGGGCTGGGCTGGAAGGGAGCATGTGTCTTTTAGACAAATACTCCCTTCTATGACACTGCAGTGAAAGGAGAGCCTCCACTGCAGCATTTTTATTGGACAGCTTGGACCAATGGTCCAAGGCTACAAGCTGTCCATAGAGCTCAGTGCCTCTGACAAGAAGTCAGAGGTGCTGTGAGCTCATCCTCTCAATCTGCTGCAAATAGAATGTGCCAGCTTGTATTTTGGCAGCGCTGTATATAGCTTCTGACAGGCTGTGCAAGGAGACCCGTATCTCTGGAACCATAGGTGCTAGGAGCCCCAAACTTTGACTAGTGGTGGGGTGGGACTTTGGCTACCTAATTTGGGGTATCTATGACCCCAGGTTGTTGAGCTATGACCCTCGAAGCTTGATCATTTTTTTGTTCATGGCACTGCCCATCCCTGGTAAAGATGCATGTTGGAAATCCTTTGCTTTTGAAGGTTAGCTGGTGTTTACTGGTTTCAAAGCATATTACACAAGTCTTATTTGGAAATAATAAAACCAGCTTTTTCTAGGCTCAAGGTGGGAGGAAATAATGTGACCCATCTTTCTTTTAACCAGTTCTGTAAATCCCTTGTTTGCAATCCCCAGCAGTTCCAGTAAGGAACACAAAATGCCTTAGAGTAAGTTGTGACCTGAATTGAACTTTCTATCTCTGGGACTCATTCAACCTTAAAAAAAATCCATGATTCCAAAATTAAAAGATGAGAATATATCTATTTCTTCATAATGGTCCTGACATTGCCATTGTTTGACAGCAGAAAGGAACAGTTTCAAGGTTTTCAGTCAAAAAATATCACTGTTTAAAAACCATAAGGGGGCCCATTCAGGTAATAAAGTGTAACTGAAGACATTTAACAAAAGAGTGCAAGTAGGCAGGTTACTATCACAGAAGAAACATGCAATGTCTCTTCTGTAATAAAATACACATACCTGCCTGCTTGTAGTGGCCTGCAACAAGCAAACTGAGCTGCAAATGTGCAGGTCAGTTTACATCACTAGTGCAGTACCTGTGAGCCAGGATGACATAACTCCTGCGCATGCAATGGAGATTCCCAAAGACCAGCACCTAGGGAAAAGATGCCTGCATCAGTGAGGGACCTGGACCATTAGAAAGTAGGTACATTTAGTGCCTTTAGTTCTGCTTTAAAAGCCTTCATTCACATATAATTCCCCCCATCTTTCATAGCCTTCTTTTGTCAAGGAGACTTTCTTGCCTCAGTAAACATCAAAGAAGCAAACTTGCATGTCCCGATCTTTCCAATGCATCAACAATACCTCCACCCAAAGGTACTTAACACTACCAGTTTGTAGCCCTACCATTTGGCCTGTCCTTTGTATGCTGATTGCTCACCAAGGTTATAGCCCCTCTAATAGCCTTGTTACACTTTCATGGTAACCCAATAGTCAGATATTTGGATGATAACCTCTAGAGGGGACATTCAGGATGAATCCTGACAGATATGTTTTGGATGGTCCAGAGACTTCAGTATTCAATGCTGGCATTGACAAATTGCTTGGAATATCTCGATACAGCTCAGGCCAGAGGGTTTCTTCTTAAAAAAAAAACTTCCTATTCTCCACTGTCAGGTTTCACTCCAGAACTCCAAGTGAACATTCTGTCATCATGGGACAAATTGGTTCAATCTCTAGACAGACTGGTCCAGTGGATCAGAAATCAAGCTCTGGAGCTGAGGAAAACATTACTCCCAATACCTTGGAAGATTGTCATGATGGATGTTATGCTAACAAATCTAGATAAACTCAATACAAGTAAATCACCAGGACCAGGTGGCTTATATCCGAGAGTTCTCAGTGAACTCAGTCAGGTTATAGCCAGGCCATTGTTCATAATATTTGTGGATAGTATGACGGGAGTGGCGCCAACGGATTGGAGGAAAGACAATGTGGTGCCAATATTTAAAAAAGGGCAGGGACATATTCCTGGGAATTACAGGCCAGTCAGCCTAACATCAATAATGGGTAAGTTATTGGAAGGGATAGTTAGAGACTATATCCAAAAATTAACTGAAGAGGGTAACATCATTAGCAGTAATCAGCAAGGGTTTATGAAGGGTCATTCCTGCCAGACAAACCTGCTAACATTCTACGAGGAAGTGAGCGGCCATATCGATAGGGAGAGTACAGTGGATGTGGTGAACCTGGATTTTGCAAAAGCTTTTGACACAGTTCCCCATAAACACTTGATTTACAAGCTAAGATATGCAGGTATAGACCATAAGGTTTTGTTCTTGGGTAAAGAACTGGTTACAGGGGTGTGTCCAAAGGGTGGTGATTAATAACATGTACTCAGACTGGTCTAGAGTGATGAGTGGGGTACCCCAAGGATCCGTTTTGGGACCAATATTATTCAATTTATTCATTAATGATCTAGGGGAAGGGATTAACAGCTCTGTCTCAATTTTTGCTGACGATACAAAAATAAGTAGGGTAATAACATCACAGCAGGATATTGACATTCTACAGAATGACCTGAACAAACTAACGGAGTGGGCGGACAAATGGCAAATGAGGTTCAATGTAAATAAATGTAAAGTAATGCACTTGGGGGCAAAAAAGATAAAAGCACAGTACTCTCTATGGGGAGAGCCTCTGGGGGAATCGAGAATGGAGAAGGATCTGGGGGTCCTAGTAGATGACAGAATGAGGAATAGCATGCAATGTCAAGCAGCAGCAACCAGAGCAGGTAGAATACGATAAGGAGTAAGACAGTAGATGATCCTGGGGGTCTAGGAAGAGGTAAGAGCTAAGGGGGTCTCCGAGAGGGGTATCTCTCATGACACGAAAATAGAAAAAACGGGGGTTCACGTAATGAAATGTAAATAAATGTAACTTGGAGTAAACGGTAAACAGGCGGGTGAGGCAATCAAACAAGTCCAGTAAGACATCTTACAGTTATAGGACGACACTACAATAATGGGATGAATAAAAACATAGCAGTCGTTTTTAACTCTGTCTCGACAATTAGGGAAGGGGATCTAGTAATTACTTATTTAACTTATTATAACCAGGGTTTTGCC
>BLSH010418402.1:512546-522764 GCA_018402905.1 Glandirana rugosa | reverse complement strand
GAAGGGGGGTACAGAGGTGGCTGTGGAGGGGGAGTGTACAGAGGTGGCTGGGGAGGGGGGGTACAGAGGTGGCTGTGGAGGGGGTGTACAGAGGTGGCTGTGGAGGGGGGTACAGAGGTGGCAGGGAAGGGGGATACAGAGGTGGCGGGGAAGGGGGGTACAGAGGTGGTGGGGAAGGGGGGTACAGAGGTGGCTGGGGAGGGAGTGTACAGAGGTGGCTGTGGAGGGGAGTACAGAGGTGGCGGGGGAGGGGGTACAGAGGTGGCTGTGGAGGGGGAGGGGGGTACAGAGGTGGCTGTAAAGGGGGAGTTAGTGACAAAGTGTGAGTCCTCAGCTGTGGCTGAGGGATGCTGGAGGAGCAGGGATGGGGGCCTGGCTCTCCCCCATGTTGGTAATAACTGGTTGCAGAAGGGGGTTGTGGCAAAGTAGCCCTCTATCTCTCCCTGCAGCTCCGGATCCCCCCCCCCCAGCCGCTGCCCTGATTGACAGCCCCAGAGAGGGGTGGCCCGCACAGCTCTTCTCTCTTACATCCCGCTGCTATTGGCTCGGTTCCATCCAGCCCTGGCGATTCTTCCACCCCGGCTGGACCCTCCTCTTCCCCTCCCTGCCACATGCTTCCTCCGGGTGTGCGGGGAATCAGGATCGCTCCACAGATCACTAAGTGGGGGGTAACAACGGGGGGGATTTGCATGTCCGGCCACTGAGATGAGTGGCCTGCCCATTCTGCTGCCTCGGCTCGGACAATACAGTGCTGGTCCCGCCCCCTCCCCAAGTAACAGCCACGGCTTCAGTTTCTTTCCCCACTGCCTGGCCATGGAGCTCACAGGCAGACGCAGTAATACAAGCTGTAGACCGGAGCGCAGTCCTGCAGGCATTGTGTCAGCAGAGTCGGCTCTTCAATTAGGCGGTCACGAGGGCCCCTGTGAGTGCGAGGCCTTAGGCGACCGCCTAATTTGCCTAATTAGAGAGCTGCCTCTGCATAGAAGCGTTTTGTTCGATTGTATATGTAGCCCAAAACAACTTAGCTGTCTGTGTAGAATTTGATGTCATCTATTTGAATGTCTAGCTTACGCAGTATAAAATCTGCAATTTCTATGGCTAGTACAGTCCCACAAAGTTCAAGTCTGGCTATTGTGTGCTCAGGCTTTGGCGCTAACTTAGCTTTGCCAAACAGAAACCCTACATGAGTTTGATTGTGAGAGTCTCTTACCTTGAGGTAGGCAACAGCTGCTATGGCCTCTGTGGATGCATCTGAGAAGATATGAATCACTTTTCTCTGACTTGCAGCAAGGGAAGCTGAAGTGTAGCAGCGTGGTATGTCAATTCCATCTAAGGCATGTAGAGATTGTTTCCAGGACTTCCAATTTGAGTATTTGTCTGTTGGTAGCGGAGCATCCCAATCTTGAATAGTCTCTGATAGTTGTCTTAATAAGGATTTACCTTGTATGGTGATGGGAGCCGCGAATCCCAGTGGATCGTATAGACTGTTCACCACTGACAGGACCCCAGGTTTGGTGATTGGCTTGTCTGCAGAGCTGACTTGAAAGCCAAAGGTGTCTTTAAATAGGTTCCACCGTAAGCCCAGACTTCTCCGGACAGGCGGCATGTCCATTCCCAGATTTAAATATTTAAAGCCTGTGGCATGATCACCAGGCTGAAAGGCTTTCATCACAGCAGCACTGTTTGAGGCAATCTTGTGAAGCCTGAGGTTGGCCTCAGAGAGCATACCTTGAGTCCTTTGGAGCAGGTCTATGGCTTCTTCATCTGTGGGTAAGGATTTGAGTCCATCATCCACGTAGAAGTCTCTCTCAACGAAGTGTCAAGCATCTGCACCATACTCCCTTTCTCTATTCAGGTCAGTCCTTCGTAGACCATATGTTGCAACAGCAGGTGAGGGACTGTTTCCGAAGACATGTACTTTCATGCGTTATTCAATTACTTCATTGTTTATGTTGTTGTCACGGTGCCACAGAAATCTTAGGAAGTTCCTATGGTCTTCTCTTACTATAAAGCAATGGAACATTTGTTCAATGTCAGCAGTTATGGCAACTGGCTCTCTTCTGAACCTCATAAGTACCTACAAGGTTGTTGGTTAGGTTAGGACCAGTAAGAAGAACATCATTCAGGGATACACCTTGATGCTTGGCACTGGAATAAAACACTACCCTGATTTGCTTTGGCTTACGTGGGTGATACACTCCAAAGAAAGGCAGATACAAGCATTCGTCATGTTCAAGAAGAGGTGGAGGTGGCTCAGCGTGATCATTGTCAAAGATCCTTTTCATGAAAGCAATAAAATGTTCCTTCGTTTCAGGCCTGTTCTTTAGTGTTCGCTGAAGTGAGTTGAATCTGGATAAAGCTTGTTCATGATTATTCGGAAGTCTTACTCTTGTAGCACGAAGAGGTAATGGTGCAACACAGCTGTAGAGTCCACTGTCCATTATTGCGATGAACTCTCTATCTTCTACTGACAAGGCTATTCATCGCGTGTAGTACAAAACACTGTGTTACCTAAGTTGTCATCATAGGGGATGGGAGTAACATCAGATACCTGGATGATGTCAAGAGGCTTCTCCTTTACTTCATAATGATGAGGGCATGGTCTAAAGTGAGATGCACATCCATTTCTTAGCATGTGAGTCTTGAAGGAGTTAATTTCAGATGGCATTCGCATTCTGCTTAGCCACTTAAGGACCGGAAGGATTTCACACTTTAGGACCAGAGCCCTTTTTGCGATTCGGCACTGCGTCGCTTTAATTGAAAATTGCGCGGCCGTGCGACGTTGTACCCAAACGAAATTTGCGTCCTTTTTTTTACACAAATAGAGCATTCTTTTGGTGGTATTTGATCACTGCTGCGTTATTTTTGATCACCGCTATAAACAAAAGAAGAGCGACAATTTTGAAAAAAAAAAAAAAAATGTCTTACTTTTTGCTAAAATACAAATCCAAAAAAAAATATAAAAAAAAATTTTTTTTTTTTGGCTGATTTATATTCTTCCTCATATTTGCGATAAAAAAAAAAATCGCAATCGGCGTTTATTGATTGGTTTGCGCAAAAGTGGTCGCGTTTACGGATGATGAGAATTAATTTCTGGGGTTTTTTTTTTATTTTTTACTAGTACTGGCAGAAATCTGCGATTTTTAGCGGTACTGCAATATTTCAGCGGACATGTCGGAACATTTTGACACTTTTTTGGGACCATTGGCATTTATACAGCGATCAGTGCTATAAAAATGCACTGATTACTGTGTAAATGCCATTGGCAGTGAAGGGGTTAACCTGCAGGGGGCGCTCTAAGGGTTAACTGTGTTCCCTGGGCGTGTTCTAACTGTGGGGGGACTGCCCTAGCTGGGGAAGGGAAGCGATCACAGCTTCCATGTAGAGGAAGGCTGTGATCACAGCCCTTCCCCCCTCACAGAACAGAGGTCCGTGTTTACTCACACGGACCTCCGTTCTTTCACTCCGGGGGGGCATCACGGGTGGCCGGCGGACTCCGCCGCACCCGCTCCCTGGCCCTCCCCGGACACAGTGAGCGCACGGGCGCACCTTCGGCGGCGCGCGCGCGCTCACTAGGCTCGATCTCGCAATTTGCGCTACAGAGCCACCTTGTCGCCGTCAGATGCCGATCGGCAGTCAGCAAGTGGTTAAGCATACATCACCCACTATTACCCAGCCTAGATCAAGTCTTTGTGCGTATGGAGCATTGTCAGAGCTGTTGCACTGCTGGCGCACTTTGTGTACTCGGAGAATATCTCTTCCCAGCAAGACTAGTATTTCCGCATCCATGTCCATTGGTGGTATTTCAGTAACCAGGTGCCTTAAGTGGGGATGGTGATATGCAGCTTCTGGAGTAGGAATTTCTTCCCTGTTGTCTGGTATTTGGTTACACTTGACTAATGTTGGCAAGGGTATGCCCTTCCTTGCCTTGATATGGGAGACCATGAAGCCATCGGCCCTTCAGCCGGAGATTTCTACATGACCAGAACAAGTGTTGAGAGTATATGGTGTTGCATGTCCCTTTATGCCAAAGATCTCAAAGAATTTAGGCTTGACCAGGGATCTGTTGCTCTGCTCATTTATAATGGCATACATCCTGGTAGCTTTCTCAGGTTGATCCTTTGGATATATTTTGACTAGACATAACTTAGCACAACATTTGTGGCTTGATCCTTCTCCACAGACCTCAGTACATGAAGAAGAGATGTTTGTAATGGCTGGAGCATGGCTCCATGATCTGATGCAGGGTTCAATGTAGACGGCTGCTGTGGATTGTCTGGAAGTGGAGCAGGATGCATAGCTGTAACATGTTTGTCACTACTGCATTCTGTGCACTTGATGGCAACTTTACAGTTTTTAGCAAAATATAATATAAGAAGTACAGCACCTATAGCATATTCCAAGTTTTTGGAGAATCTCCCTGCATTCTTGGACAGTCTTCGCCCTAAGCCCACGACATTTCCTTAGAGTGTGAGTTTTTTTGTGAATAGGGCACTGACGATTTGGATCTTTATCTCTATCACCCGAATCACTCTGGTGAGCAGGAGAGGATACGGGAGGTGAGATGTCTGTCTTTTTAACAGATACTGCTCTATATATGTCTCTGTGTTTAGCTGCTTTGTTATCATACCTTGATGATGATGACGCAGGCAAGCTAGACTCACTGAAGCTGAAGCTGGGATCATTTCTCGCCCAGGCTTGTTCACTGATGAACCTGCAAAAATATGAGAATGGAGGAAAGGATACGTTATAGTCTCTTTTATATCTTGAGCCCTGTTGTGCCTATTTCTCCTGCAGGTTGTATGGCAGTTTAGACACCACTGGGTTCATGCCATGGGCGGTGTCTAGGTAGCTTAGCCCAGGTAGACGAGGGTCTGCCTTTGCTAGCTGTAGCTCCATGAGGAGGTCACTTAGTTCTTGAAGCTTGCAGTGATCTTTGTTTCCTATTTTTGGAAAGTTATGCCGTCTTTTGAATAGAGCACTTTCTATGGCTTCAGAGCTACCATAGGTTTGTTCAAGTCTTGCCCACGCAGCACGCAGTTGGTTGGGAAACCAACATGCACTACTCTCAGTCTTTTAACACGACCCGCAGATTCTGGCCCCAGCCACTTTATGAGCAAATCAAGTTCCTCCTTAGCAGTAAGGTTGAGATCGGCAATGGAAGCCTTGAAGGTTGATCTCCACGCTCTGTAGTTCTCTGGACAGTCATCGAACCTTGAGAGACTAATGTTAATAAGCTCACGGCGAATCATATATCTGGCAAAGTCAGACAGGTCTGATTTTCCACCTTTTGGTGCCAAAGTAACCTGTGGGACCCCTTGGGTGTGAAAGTTCTCTGGTGAGTAAGTGTGAGGTTTACCAGGATAAAATTATGTTGCAAGAGCATCTAGCTTAGTCTCTAAGGCTTCTGCTGGCTGTTGCTTGAACTGTGGCTTCTCACTGGCAGTTACCTTGTCGTTGGCAGGAGGTGGTGTGGTTTGCTGTGTGAATACGCTTGCTTTGTGGACTTGAAGAGGCTCAGGCTTGTGTCCTCCCTTTTTATTTGCAGAATCTTTATTTGGGATTCCGCCTTTGCTTCACGAGCTTTGCTTTGAGCTTCTATCTCTGCTTGGCGAGCTTTGGTCTGAGCTTCTATCTCTGCTTGGCGAGCTGTCATCTCTGCTTGGTGAGCTTTGTTCTGAGCTTCTATCTCTGCTTGGCGAGCTGTCATCTCTGCTTGGTGAGCTGTCATCTCTGCTTGGTGAGCTTTGTTCTGAGCTTCTATCTCTGCTTGGCGAGCTTCCATCTCTGCTTGAAGAGTTTTGTTTTGAGCGTCTGCTTCAGCTTGGCGAGCTTTGCTCTGGGCTTCCATTTCAGCTTCTTTTCTAGCAAATGAGCTTCACACTTTATTTGCTTCTAGACTTGCACAGGCCTCTATTAGCTTGTCACTTAATGTTGAGCTTCTAGAGCGAAAAGATCTAGAAGAACGTGTTGTAAGCTTTGTAGATGAGGATTTGTGAGATCTGGTCTCCTGTAGTTTAGTGATGCGGAGTTCTGCCTTATCCTTGGCATCTTGCACTAGGAGATCTCTTTGTTGGTTTAGTTCATCAGTCTTAGACAGTTCTGCTAAAGAGCCCTCTATATTAGAGTCCTTTAGGAAAGCCGTGTATTTTACAGACAGCCGTTGGTAGCGCTCATATGCTGCAGATAGGCGATCTGTAGAATTTCTTAATTCAGCTTGTTGATTGCAGCGTGGCAAGACTGACATGCAGTATGTAGCTTTGTTCCATAGTTCAGACAGATTGCTGGAGAACTCATCTCTAGTGGTTTTGTAGTTTTCTCTAAGTTTCTGTGTTGGTATTATTGTGCGACATTTTTTCAAGTTTTGCAAAAAAATGGTTACTGTCTCTTTAAGAAGACGAACAGCAGCTTAGACAGGTGGGATAACACAGTCCAATGCAGAAAAACAGTTTTTAACATTCACAGGGGAAGTGCGGTAAGCTTGTGCGGCCATGTGCTTTTAAAAGATGGCGGATGGCACTGAGTTTGATTGCAGATTAATCATACACAGCTACGCAGCAAGAATTCTAGCACATGTTTGACTTCACATCCACGCAGCAGGCTGAAGGAATCCTATCATGTTTTTACTACATATCTACAGAGCAGGCATTAGGAATTCCACCATGTTTTGACTATTCTGACTCCAAACTGTTGTAATAGCGACTTATCCCTTGCTGATACCTCTATGTCTGGCCTGTATAAGCAGATATGATCACCACAGACAGTTCTCATCTGATAGTGACTCACCAATACCGATTTCTTCCATGAGCATTTATTCATTGGAAATAACAGGTACTGCATACAACAAATGTGGCAGATGGTTGAAAGATGGTAACTGCAGGTCAAAACATGGTAATGTGTCCTAGGATGCAAGCAGATTGAGTGAGGCCTACAAGCATGTAGCCATATTCTTTCCTCATGAGACAGAGAGAGGACACAGGAAGAGGAAGTTGCATAGCAGAGTGCACCAGGAAAAGGAAGTTACATAACAGAGTGAACTAGGAAGAGGAAGTTAGCTCACAGAGGATGGGAGGTACACACTTAGAAACACAAAGGAAAGGTGCAATATCTAAAACAACCACAAGATGGCATTGTAACAACCAACTATACAAACATTACTATAGCTATGCACAGGTATATGTTACATGACAATCATGTAACAGAACAATAGTCCTCACTTACAAGGAATGACTGCAGGAGCTAAACGTATTCTCTTTGGAGCAGCGACGCTTAAAAGGGGACATGATTGTGATCTATAAATATCTCAATAGGGATCCTAGCATAAAAGAAAAACTGGTTAGTCTCAGGGAATGTAGGACGACAAGGGGACACACACTGAGACTGGAAGAAAAGCGGTTTAATCTGAGAATGCGTAGGGGGTTCTTCACTGTTAGGGCAATAAAGTTGTGGAACGCTCTTCCACAACCAGCAGTGGCTGCGGGTAGTATGGGCATATTCAAAAACTATTGGATGTTTATCTCAATGAGTATAACATATAGGGATATTGGTACTTACTGACAGGAGTACACCTACAAGGGTTGAACTGGATGGACTATTGTCTTTTTTCAACCTTGACTACTATGTAACTATTTAACAGGCTGGGGTGGAGTACTGGATACCTTGACATTGCAAGGGACTAGGACACTGGAGGAATCCCATCTCACAATCAAAAATATGGAACTGTAGGGGGTTTGGCTGTCCTGCTGGACATCCTGTCTAAATATTTACCTTAGAACGATGCCCCCGCAGCCTGACACGATCAGTGCTGAGGGAGCCAACATGATGTCCCTCTTCTTTCTTACGGGTATGCGGCTCTGGCGCTGTGAGTGGCCGGAACCATGAGACATCACTCCCACGCAAAAGCTCTTCATTCCGGCAGCGAGCTCTGGTTTTCCGGCAGCTTCTGCCAGATCATCAGAGAGCATCGCCGTGACGTCTGCATTCAGAGCGAAATATCTCTTAAACCAGGGATATGCAATTAGCGGATCTCCAGCTGTTGCAGATCTACAAGTCCCATGAGGCATAGCAAGACTGACAGCTACAAGCATGACACCCAGAGGCAAAGGCATGATGGGACTTGTAGTTTTGCAACAGCTGGAGGTCCAATAATTGCATATCCCTGTCCTAAACCACATGGGTTTAGGAGATATTCAATTTACCTACAGGTAAGCCTTATTATAGGCTTACCTGTAGGTAAAAATCACATTAGGGGGTATACAACCACTTTAAATATTACACTATAGTTTTTATTTCAGCATAAAACCATCTTTTTCTCATCTAACATTGTGGCCTCAAGAAGCTTCTTATAGAGTATATTGCCTGTTCACTGTACAGTGTGTGTGGCTATTGTCCCTTAAAGCTGAATTACAGCCTTACCTTTGCTTTCTTACATAAGCAGCCTGTCCCCTCCTCTGTGTATACTTGTTACTGCCTTTTTCCTGCACACTTTTGATTCCATATTACTTTAATGAGAAGCAGAAGGAACCACCCAACTTTCACCCCCAATGACTTCCAATTATTAAAAAGCCCTATGCTACACTAAGCTCTTGACAATGGCCCACCCCTTACTCCCGTTGAATGCCTCTATCTGCCTTCATTGCTTGTCTCAATCTGCCAATCCTGTTTTCTCTGTTTTTTGTGTAGGTGTGTTTTCCTTATGAACACGTCAGACTGGGGGCAGAGTTTTTTATTATTTCGTTTTTTTTTAAATTATTATTATTTATACATGGGCATTACCTTTTGAGGGCAGATTGAATAAAATACAGTTGTAAAATGTGCTCTGTTTAGAGTGTCTGGCTTCCAGTGAAGGACAACTAACTCTTAAAAATAAGGGTTTATTTACAATAGGGAAATAAACACATTATTGTTACAGGTACATAGGATATAGGGAGATGGATAGGGAAGGTTACAGGTAAAGAAGTGGGTAGGTATCTATCTACTCTCATCCACACATCCTCACTTTCTGAATCTCTCATACCAAGGGCCCTTTTTGTCCAGAGTTGAAACACGCCCTCCAGTTGGGGGGTTGATAATTGCAGTCAGTGAAGATATCCGGTCATAACATTCTTGTCCCAGGCTTACAGTTGACTTCTTGATCACTACATCAGCTGTCTACATGATGTTCCAGCACAGGAGGTAAGCTGTCATTTTAGGCAGATTTGGGCAGTAAACTCCAGCAGGGGTCCTGGTATTCAGAATGTCCATTCCATCCCTCCCCCTTCAATAATCCAAATTGTCTAATTTTGGAGGCAGGGGTCTTAGTGAAGTGTTAATGAATGAATGCACTCATATAGCCCTCTTTGATGTTAGCCAGATGTGTAAATGTCATATTGCAGTTTGCTTCTACAGAGAAGCAGTATTTCAGTTCATGTCTAAACAGCAAGGATATCAATTTTCATCGAATATGACAACAGTCCTTCTGAGAACGTCCCAGTATGTGGAGTTTCCTAGCAGCACACAGACACTACTACTACGACTCTACTAGAGGATGTAATTATCTCTTGCATCTTGACACATACTTCTTAAACATATCTACTGTTATTAATATTGAGCTACATAATAGTAATTACGTGTATCTTTAGGATTTGTTTTATGCTTTGTAGTGATAGGGTTTATTACATTATGCAACATACAGAGCTCATTTTATGCTTCTTTCCCAGCATTTTATTAATCTTATTTCACTGTATTTATGATATGAAAAATGAGATCATGTGCTTATGTGTAGTGCTAATTATTATTATTCCCAGTCATGGCATTATTCCTGGTCTTTCGTCATGGTTTAACCAGAGAAGTGCTTGAGTAAGATTACATGCAGAAAAGATAGCTTCTTTGTATTCAATAGGAACAATGCGCCAATTGACATTTGCAATTTGCTTTCTCCACTACTGAACACTGAACATTCCTCACTAATAACTAGTGCATTCTGTGTTTTAACTAATGACCACTGAACTCTGCATTCCTAACTAATGGCCATTAAACTCTGCTTTCTTAACTACTGACCATTGAACTCAGCATTCTTAACTACTGACCATTAAACTCTGCTTTCTTAACTACTGACCACTGAACTCTGTATTCCTCACTACTGAGCTCTGTGTTCCTCCTTACTGACCACTTAACTCTGTGTTCCTCACTATTGACCATTGAACTCTGATTCCCTCACTATGGACTAGGGATGAGCCG
>BLSH010418402.1:480919-506290 GCA_018402905.1 Glandirana rugosa | reverse complement strand
GTGCTTACTGGTCCATGTATCAGTGGTTATGTGGACCTTGCCACTGATGGCGTTGCGCAGTGCACACCTGATCTTGTCCCCGACTTGTTTGTGCAGGGAAGGGATGGCTCGCCTGGAAAAGTAGTGGCGGCTGGGTACCACGTACTGTGGGACAGCCACCGCCATCAGGTTTTTGAAACTGTCCGTGTCCACCAGACGGAACGACAGCATTTCAAAGGCCAGGAATTTTGAAATGCTGGCATTCAGGGCCAGGGATCGCGGGTGGGTAGGGGGGTACTTCCTCTTTCTCTCCAGGGTTTGGGAGATGGAGAGCTGTAAGCTTCCATGGGACCATGTGGAAATGCTTGGGGACGGTGGCGGACATGGTGGTGTTGCTGTCATATCGTCTGTTTGCTGGGTGGCAGGTGACACTGTCACTGTAGAGGTGGAGAAAGAGGCCGAGGCAGCAGCAGAAAAGGAAGCAGGAGGAGGCCGAGACCTTTCTTGGATTTTGAGGTAATTATTCCAATGCAGCTTGTGCCTTGAATTTAGATACCTGGTCATGGGGATTGTGCTCAGGTTGAGAACATTTATGCCCCGGCTCAGGCTATCATTGCACATCTTGCAAACCACTCGTGTCTTGTCATCAGCACATTGTCTGAAGAACTGCCACGTGGGGGAACACCTTTGAGCTGCCTTTGGTGTGCTAGGTCCCTGGGTTCGGTGGGTAGTAGCAGGCCTACTGTCTAGGGGACGCTCACTCCGCTTTTGCAACCTGCTTCCTCTTTTGCTGTGCTGGTGCCTCTGTGCGACCACCACCTCTTCCTCCAAAGTCCACACGTCACTCGCATGACCCTCATTCCATGTGGGGTCTAGGACCTCATAATCCTCCACATCATCTTCCACCCACCCTTCACCACTGCCCTCCTTGTCAGTCTGCACACTGAGGCAAGCTATAGCAGTTGGCACCTGTGTTTCATCATCATCAGAAATGTGCTGCGCTGGTGTTTCCATGTCCTTATCCTGCAACAGAAGTGGTTGGCCATTGGTGCACTCAATGTCTTCCACTTCTGGGGCAGCGCTATGTGGATGGCCCACAGAAAGCACACCAGCAGAGTCATCAAAAAGCATAAGAGTCTCTTGCAGGACTTGGGGCTCAGACTGCTTGGCTAATTTACAAGGGGCTGAGGTGAAAGACAGATGGCCATGGGGTTCAGGTGCCAACTCTGAGCTTTAATCAAGGGACCGGGAGGGAGACAATGTGAAGGAACTGGAGGCATTGTCAGCCACCCAATCTACTATCGCCTGTACTTGTTCTGGCCTCACCAATCGTTGAGGGTCATTCTGGCCTACTATATACCAGTGAAGGTTCTGTTGGCTACCTGAGGAAGGTGTTTCCCTTGTGCATGTAGCTGGCACACCTCAACCACGTCCTCTCCTTCCAACAGGAGGTTCACCAACACCACCAACACCAGCAGCACCAGCATCACCAGCAGCACCATGACCACATCCCTTATTTTCTTTCCTCATTGGGCCCGCAAATGTACTATGTATCCCTATGTAAGTATTTATTAATACCAATTGATACCTTTTTTTAAAAAAAACACCAACGTAGCCGGACTTTTTATTTTGGTGCAAGAAATGCACTGCTCACACCTATAGCTGGAAGCTCTCCCTTTAGAACTAGGAGATGATTTTTGAACAATAAATAATCTGTCACTTACAGCAACAGCTGGAACCTGGCCCTATAGGAGTAGGCAATGGTTTTTGAACAATAATCTGTCCCTCTAAGCAACAGCTGGAAACTCTCCCTTTAGAACTAGGAGATGATTTTTGAACAATAATGTGTCACTTACAGCAACAGCTGGCCCTATACTAGTAGGCAATGATTTTTAAACAATAATCTGTCCCTCTAAGCAGAAGCCTCTACCTAGTGCAGTCAGATCACTCAAATCAGCAGTATGTGAAATCTCAAATTACTCCCACAATCTGATCGTTGTGTACGATCGTAACGATCGTTATGTTAGGCAGGGTTTTATCTGCAATGTGTCACTCAAAGCAGCAGTATGTGAAATCTCAAATTACTCCAACAATCTGATCGTTGTGTACGATCGTAGCGATCGTTGTGTTATGCAGAGTTTGATCTGCAATCTTCAATCTGTCACTCAAAGCAGCAGTATGTGAAATCTCAAATTTCTGCAATCTTTCCCTCAGAGCAACAGCAGTAGTAATCTCAGGATGCAGGATCAGGTGTTAAAATGTCTGCAATCTCTCCCTCACAAAAATGCCGACAGCTTCTTCTCCCTACACTAACCCAAGAGCATGTGAAATACAGCACTGTTACTCCAGCTTATAAAGAGGCTGGGTCACATGATGCACTGGCCAATCACAGCCATGCCATTAGTAGGCATGACTGTGATGGCTTCTAAGGGCAAACCAGTGAAACACTCGATTGGCTGCCCTTCAGCTATTCAACATCTGTGATCAACTCCCACAGCCCAGAACCCAAACGTTTTTTGAAATGTTCGGGTCCGGGTCCCGGACACCCGAAAGTTCGGTACGGACCCAAACGTTACAGTCCAGGTTCGCTCAACACTAGTTCTGAACCCTCCAGCACCATTGAATGTATGTTCAGAAAGAACGCTGGATGCAGGACAGGCCAGTGGTCCATCCTCAAGACCCAGTAACTAAGTGGGTGCTCAGTTGGAAAGGTCTCCAAATCTGCTCTTGCCCTTATGTATTCCTGCACCATATAATGCAGATGCTGACAATGGTTGCTTGAAATCAGGCCTGGGTACTGAGGACAGAAATTTTTTTTAAAGGCATCGCTCAGCCAGCCACCTTTTCCACCACTCTGCCTCTGAATTACCAAAGCTTAAGAAACCCGTTGTCCAGGACCAGCAGCAGGACATGGTAACCTCCCAGGGTCTGGAAAGGCATTGCACAAACTTTTCTTCAAGGTATCCTGAAGATGTTTCATCCTCTGCACCCTCTGCACAGGCAGGGTGAGTTCTGCAACTTTACCCTTGTAACGTGGATCCAGAAGGGATGCCAGCCGGTAATGATCCCTCTCCTTGATACCACGAATCCTAGGGTCTTTACGCAGGCTTTTCAGAATCAGAGAGCCCATGCAGTGTAAATTTGAGGAGGCATGAGTGTCCTCTGAGTCACTGAAGATGACATTATCAGGAACCACCTCCTCCCAGCCACGTACAACTCCTTGGGTTTCTGGGGTCTGAAAACCATGATCCTTTGATCATGCGTATTATACTCCACATCCATGCTGACACAATCCTCCTCCTCCTGTGTGTTTGGTGGCTCTGCAGGAATGTTCTCTGCATAAAGGGGGCCTTGAAAGGAAAGGAAGTCCTCCTCTTCCTCCCTCTGTTCTGCCTCAAGTGCCCTGTCCATGACTCCACGAAGCGTATGCTCCAGAGGGAATATTAGTGGGACAGTGTCACTGATGTATGCATTGTCGCTGCTTACCATTCTTGTGGCCTCCTCAAATGGTGACAGGACATTGCATGCATCCTTGATCATTAGCCACTGATGTGGTGAAAAAAAGCCAAGCTCCCCTGAGCCTGTCCTGGTGCCATGCCCACAGAGGTACTCATTGATGGCCCTATGCTGTGCTTGCAGCCGCTGCAGCATTGACAATGTTGAGTTCCACCTGGTGTGCATGTCACAAATGAGGCGGCTGTTGGACAGGTTGAATTCCCGTTGGATGTCAGCCAGCCGGGCACTAGCATTGTATGAATGCCCGAAATGACCACAGACTTTTCTGGCCTGCCTCAGGATATCTGGTAAGCCTGGGTACCTGGTCAAGAAACGCTGCACCACCAAATTCGAGACGTGTGCCAAGCATGGAACATGCGTCAATTGTCCCTGTTGGAGGGCAAAGAGATGGTTGGTGCCATTGTCGTATACAACCATTCCTGCCTCAAGCTGCCATGGTGTCAACCCCCTCTGAGCCTGCCCCCTCAGAGCTGAAAGAATCTCTTCCCCAGGGTGGCTCCTGTCCCCAGGACAGACTAACTCAAGCACCGCATGGCATCTTTTAGCCTGCCTGCTTGCATAGCCCCTTCCGCTTAGGGAGCTCTGCATGTTCAGAAGACAATTCTGCAGAAGAGGCGACAGAGGTAGAAGAAGAGGAGGGGGTGGAGGAGGCGGATGTGGCAAAATCACCACCAGCTTTATGGAGGCATGGTGGCGGAACTATTTCCAAAAGTGAACCATGTCCTGCATCCTTCCCAGCTGCCAGCAGAGTTACCCAGTGCACTGTGAAGGAAAGGTAACGTCCCTGACCGTGCCTGCTGGACCATGAGTCCAACAAGGCCAAAACATTGCCTTCCACATGACGGTAGAGAGCTGGAATGTCCTTACGTGAAAATAAATGTCTTTTGGGAACCTGCCACTGTGGGACAGCACATTCCACAAATTCACAAAAGGGGACAGAGTCTACCAGCTGAAAAGGCAGCAGTTGGAGTGCTAGCAATTTGGCCAAGCTAGCATTAAGACGCTGAGCATGTGGATGGCTGGGACAGTAGTTCTTTTTACGGTTCAGCAACTGGGGTAGGGATATTTGCCCACTGAATTCACCTGGTGGTGTACCGCTAGCAGATTGGCTACAAGTACTAGTTGTGGCACGCATTGCTACACCTTCATTCCTCTCAGTGCAGGTTTTGGAGAGGACTGCAGGTACAGTAGGGGTTGAGATCCCAGATGAGGAGCAAGGAGAAGTCCGCCTTGTTATCTGGTGTGGGTTTTTCAGGTATTCTTGCCAACGGACTGCATGGCTGATATGTCTTGTCAAGACAGTAGTGCCCAAGCGGCTGGAGTCCTGGCCGTGCTTGACCCACTTCAGACAGATTGCAACTGGCAATGGTGCGATATACTGCACATATGCTGAAAAATGCACACACCCAAGAAATTTTGGAAGTTGGCGGGGAGTCAGCAGCACCCTGCACCTGTGTAGCTTTGTGATCTGATGCAACTGGGTGGCTGCCCTTAAGCTGGCCCTTAGAGGACATGCTGCCTTATTGGAGTTGGGTCTCCTCTTTCTCACTTTCCTCCTCTCTTCTCTCAGGCACCCAAGTACATGTCCTCATCATCCCCTCCCTCCTCGTTACTGGAGCAAACTTGGCAGTATGCTGCAGCTGGGGGAACATGACTGCTAGTTTCTTGTCCTTTTGCGGCACCCCCTGTCTCTAGACTCACGCTACTCCCTTCCTCAACCTGGGAACCAACATCTGAGCCTTCAAACTGCTGCACGTCCTCCACCAGCATGTAACCGACACTATGGTTGAACAACTCAGGTCACTCCTCCGTGCATGATGGTGGGGCTACAGAAGGAGTAACTGTGGACAAGGATCCGATGAAATAGGCCGCTTTGCCAGATGCGTTGGAAAGCAAACTTGTACGAGCCTGGGTGACAGAGGGTGGGGAGGATGAGGATGGCTTTGTTATCCACTCCACCAACTTTTCTGCATGTTGTGGTTCAATAGCACGTCCAACAGCAGAAAAAATGACAAGCGTGACCTGTCTGCAGAGGATGCACCACGTCCCCCACCACAACTTTTCACTGAAAACACAGAGGCTGCCTGCCCTCTTTTAGTGGCCCGGGAATGTCTGCCTCTCCTTTGTGGCCTTCCTGACATCGATGGGTATTTTTTTAAACACCACACTACACTGTACTATATACCATACACCCCGAATGCACTGATATATAGTGTACACTCAATACACTGCATGTATATCTGGATACACTAGACTGTATATATTTTAAGACACCACTTCAAGTAGTGTGCTATATACCGTACACCCCCAAAATGCACCGATATATAGTGTACACTCAATACGCTGTGAGTATGTATATATATATATATGTATATATAAATATATATATATATATATCAGGCTGTATATCAGGCTGTATATATTTTAATACACCACCTCAAGTGTACTATATACCGTATGTACACCCCGAATGCACTGATATATAGTGCACGCTCAATACGTTGTGTGTGTATGTATATATGTATATATATATATATATATATATCAGGCTGTTAATATTTTAATACACCACGTCAAGTGTACTATATACCATATGTACACCCTGAATGCACTGATATATATGTTATAATGTACACTATGCATATATAAATATATATATATACATATATATATATATATATATATATATATATATATATTCATATTCTTGCACTGCCTGACTATATACAGATAGCGCTATGTATATAGTATATATTTCCTTACACTAACCTGCTTGCACTAACTGACAGATATAAGGATAGATTGTAGATCTCCCTATCTATCTATCTATCTAGCTAGCTATCTAGTTTTTTTATTTTTTTACATGTCAATAAAGCTATCTAGCTAAACTGCCTGCAATCAGGAACCTAAGCTCTCTCTCTATCACTGCCATCCGCCACCAATACACTACATAGAGCTGCTGTGTAAGCGGCTTTACATAGTGTGGGGCGTGGATTGAGGCTGCTGTGCAGTGATTGGCTAAAGGCACCCTGCCTTTAGTCAATCAAAGCCCTCACAGCAGTCCACCCGCTGATTGGCCAAAGCATGCAGGTCATGTGCATGCTTTTGCCATTCAGCGGACGGCATTCTGCCGCCATTGGAATGCATTATGGGGCGTGCAAAGTTCCCACGAACGCCCCATAATGTTCGGAATGGCCCGAACAATTGAACATCCGATGTTCGAGTCGAATATGCGTTCGACTCGAACCGGGAGCTCATCCCTACTATGGACCACTGAACTCTGCCTTCCTGACTGCTGAACTCTACCTTCCTCACTACTGATCACTGAACCCTGCATTGCTCACTACTCACCAGTAAGGATGGGCGAACGGTTCGGCCCGAGCATAAGTTGTGGCCAAACTTCTGTTGTTCGCCTGTTCGGCGGACAGCAGAACAAACGGGCCTTTCGGCCATTTGTTCGCCCCCCCAAACGACCTACAACCTTATGTGGTGACTTCGCTGCCGAGGATTTCCCCATAATGCATGGTGTGCAGACGGCATGCACAGCTCTTCCCCATTGGGAGGGCTCCCGCCGTCTACCCGCTGTTTATTATGACATATTATTCATATGGCAGGATGGGGCCATCCGGCGACGTAAGCGCGTGACCAAGTCCCTTCCAACGTCATGTGGCGTCAGAGGGGGTGGGTCACATGCGTATGCCACCGGGTGGCCCCTCCCTTCACTATAAACTGTCATAACAAACAGAGCTCAGTCGGCGGGAGCCCTCCCATGGAGGAGGAGTGATTGCCCTTTTTTTTTCGGGCCCGTCGCTCGCCATGATTGACAATGGATTACAACGGGGATATTTTTTTTTTTTTTTCAGGGAGCCGGCAATATACATTACAGCCACAATTTTAAAAGACAGTTTTTCCTATGGAAATGTCTTTTTGCTCTGGCTATGTTCTATACATCAAAGACATGCACCCTTTTACAGATAGACTAAGGAGACCCCCCAGGCACATTATGTAAAGGAATTTTTCATTTTTTTTTTTCAATTTAAGCATTATTAAAATCACTGTCATTTAAAAATAACATTTTTTGCAAACTTTTTTTTCATTGATACATGTTCCCTAGGACAGGACCCGGACCCCCATAACCATTGTATGCCCAATTACTTCCATATATGCCTTTAAAATGCGCACTTCTGATTTTTGACGTTCGGGTCCCATTGACTTCAATAGGGTTCATTGTTCGGGTCTGAACTTTTGGGATGTTCGAAAGTTCTGGTGCGAACCGAACAGGAGTTTGTTCGGCCCATCCCTACTCACCAGTGAACTCTGCGTTCCTCTCCAACCACTTGCTGCCAAATCACTTACATGTACATGTATAGCCAATGCCCCCCTTGGGGTGGCTAGAAGTAGGGGTTCACCTGCTCACAACTGCCCGCATTCACACTCCTGCTGGCATCCGGAGTCAGAAAACAACCTGGTTCTTTGTTTTTTGTTTTTTTTTATTAGGGGATTTGAACTTGGATGGGGTAGGGGTAATTATGGGATACCCATATATCAACAGTTCCTTACACAGGACATCTATATACACTCAGTATATACACTCTCCTTCTTCCTCCAGCACAACACTTGCTTCTCCTTGTTCCTCTCTCCTGCACAACACTTGCTTTTCCTTGTTCCTCTCTCCTGCACAACACTTGCTTAACACAGATGAGGCCTGGGAGGATATTTACTAGGCCTCCAAACCGTCTTGTTCTGCCTAGCTAGCACATATGAGACCTGGTGTAAAGTTACCAAGCCTCTGGACCACCCTTTGCGGGCTTGGGATTATGGTTCCCCTTGTGTAGAAAGTTAATTTGTTGGCGCTAGCTAGCATCGATGGACTACAACTCCCAGCCCATTAACACACTGTCCATGACACCAAGTCCCAGTCCATTTTTGCACCTCTTCCAGACTGTCTTCCTCCCAATCTGCTTTGTGCATCTCCACTTCCCTGGGCTGTGTCACTGTGCCTGACTGAAAACAATCTTCCAGTCAGGACTGACTAAATTTACCTACTCTAACACCGAAAATCCTCAGTTAGCACCTACCTAATGTAGAGGGTGCTACACATTATTGACTTCAAGTGGTTATACCGGGATGATGCATGCAGTTAAAGGCATTGTCCCAGGATTGTTTTTTTTTCAGGAGGCAACCGCTTTTATGTAAAAGCCATCGTAGTGGCTAATTAGCTGCCTGCTGATGCCTCTCTGGGCTCTACTGTCCCAACAGCAAGCCTGCCAGCTTACCATGGAGCTCATCAAAAAATGATAAGTTCCAGGTGAGCTCTATGGTAAAGGAAACCGGAAGTGATAAATATTGTCATCACTTCTGGTTTCCCCAAAGCACCAATTTTAAATTGTGAAAGCTTTAATCACACTGATCTTTGTGTGATCAGATGCTTTTAAGTAAGGCCAGAGGAGACATCTGGGGTATAATAGAAGCACCTGTCACTGCCTATTACTGTCACATGGGATGTTTATATTCCTTGTGACAGCAATAAAAGTCATCAAAAAATTAAAGGAACAGTGTAAAAATAAAAAAAATAAAGTGTCCATAACACCCCACGCCTGCGCTCACTTTGGTCCTGCATGCATATCTAAAAGGCAATTACACCAAACATGTGAGGTATTGTTGCAAATGTCAGAGCGATAATTCTAATAATAATAATAATAAACTACTGTACTAACCAGTGAAGGCCTTTAAAGCATCACCTATGAAGATTTTTAAATACCGTAGTTTGTTGTCATTCCACAAGTTTTGCATGTGGGAATGTGAGTTCCTGCTATGCAGAGATGTGAATGGGGCTTGAGAGCTGAGTGTTCTATCCACTCCCGCCTATGTACTTGTATAGAGATGCCCATACACCACAGGTGTCAAACTGGTGGCCCTCCAGCTGTTGCAAAACTACAAGTTCCATGAGGCATTGCAAGGCTGACAGTTACAAGCACAACTTCCACAGGTAGAGGCATGCTGGGACTTGTAGTTCCGCAACAGCTGGAGGGCCGCCAGTTTGACACCCCTGCCATACACTATGCAATCTGATTGTATATTGTGGATTTAGTGAGAAGGATGAACACTGATTGATTGCATCTCATTTAAAAAATGTGCACCTGGAGACGGGCGTTAGGGTAGGAGAGTAGATGATGCAGGGTGTGTGCTAATGAGGTCAGCTGGTCAACTCCTTCCTGTGTCATGACCTTCAGTATGCCCAGGGAGTAAGACAGAAGCAACAGTTATGTTTGGAAACATGGATGTAGGACAGTAAGGTAAGTGTCTATAGATTTTATGGAAAGCGTTAATATTTTTGCAAAAAAAGTACATGAACGCTATACTGGTAAATAGGGGAGCTGGAATTTAAAAAAAGAAAATAAAAAAAAAGGTGAACAAAGATTAACTTATCCTTTAAGTAACCTTAAAGGATAAGTTCACTTAAAAAAATACTAATTATAAATGCACATTTTTTTTGCAGATAAAAAAATAAGCATTTACCATTTTTTTGGTAGGAGCCTAGAAAGCATTGCACCCGCAATCAGCAGATCATGGGTGGCATGCATGACTCCTAAATAGTGTAAATGTAAGCTGTCTGCCCATACATTGTACGGGCAACCAGTTTCACACTGAAATGGAAGACTCAATGAACTACTCAAGCTCTCAACAGCGCCCTTGTGGTTCATTGAGAACTATAAGCCAACAGCTGCAAAAGCTATCGGTACTAGCTATACGATAGGGATCTGTGAATCAATGATGGGGCCATGAGGGCGGAGCATCACACAACCACGCTCTTTTCCAATAGTGATAGCAGGTACGGGGAGAAGATCCCATATCTCCTGTCACAGGGAATTGGCTGCAGGATCGGGAACATGTTACATGTTCCACCCTAAAAACAGGTGGAACATGTAACATGTTCCTAAAGGTGAATGTATCCTTTAAAGAGTAACTCCACTTTTGTTAAGAAAAAAACATTCCCCTCTCGATGATCTATGTACATTACAAAGATTCTGACACACTTTTTTTGTAGATTCTTACCTTTTGTTATTCTGACGAAATCACTGTGTGTTTGTCTGTGCCCATGTGCATAAGTGAGTCTATTGGAAGTGATTTCTTAATTATCAATCAGCTTCTGCACCTGCAGTGCTCTAATGATGAAAATTGAAGGGTCTGCATCCGTTTAGATGTGGAAGAAGTGGGTATGTTCCGCGCAAACGGATAGATATAAATAAATATAAACTATTATTCTAAGAGCTGCTGCCTCCACCGAACTGCACAGAAGTGTAGTTGTAATAATATGGTGTAATTAAGGTGGGAATGGCGCTGCTCTACTTCTATGTGGGATGGTTAACTTAGTCCTATAATGGTTGTTCCATATGTAGGGGGTAAACCAAAAAATGCAATATGAGAGGTGTGGAACCCCTGGGGGTGTGAAAAGATGATCAGTAAGATTATATGTAATGGTATTGTGGTATAAAAGTGATAGAAATATATATATATATATATATATATATATATATCTGCCCCATGGTTGGGGGTGAAAAATCTAGTGGATATATGTAAAAATGTGATAACCAATGAATATATCAATCAATGATTACTGTGCAAACTCTGAAATCAATTATGGGTTAAAAACAACAAACTGATATTCCATCAACCCCTTATTAGGTGCAAATAAACAATACATTATATAAATACAAATATCAATAAACATTAATGATAACATTCCAAAATTAAGTATAAAATTCCAAAATTAAGTAAATATTAAATAATTCGTGAAAAACAGGTGATAAAGTGCAAAGTGCTCCGTCAAAACGTGATCCATAAATATTGGGATAGTGCAATCAATCCTTATTAAATATCCAACATAGAGGACAGAGAGGGTGGAACACTCTTTTAAAACCAAAGTGCAAAGGTGAAAGTCCACACTAAGTCTCTTGTGATGCTCAGATGGGTATGGTAATACCACTACAAAACGCAGTGCCTCCGGTGCTTCACTCCATGTGTTTCCTATTATGCATCCACTCACCGCACAGCACTCCCCACTGAAGGGGTATGCACTCTGTAGAAGCAGCCACCTCTGGTATCCCCACCTCAATTTAGTTCCAAGTATGTAAAGGTATGTAAAAGGAAAAGACAGACCAAATCTTTGCGCAGTATGTGAACGGCTCCAGTTGACGTCCTATGACGAAACACGTAGGGCGGGGCTTCTACGTCACACGTCACTTCCGGTACGGGCCGTGGAACGCAGGGAACACGGTGTCCTTTTTTCCTGTTCTTGTTTTGTGCACAGCTATAGCGCTACTCAACGCTGGACATCTCTTGCTTATACGTGAGTTATTTATAGCTGATTGATTAAACCTGTATATACATACTGCGCAAAGATTTGGTCTGTCTTTTCCTTTTACATACCTTTACATACTTGGAACTGAATTGAGGTGGAGATACCAGAGGTGGCTGCTTCTACAGAGTGCATACCCCTTCAGTGGGGAGTGCTGTCCAGTGAGTGGATGCATAATAATAGGAAACGCATGGAGTGAAGCACCGGAGGCACTGCGTTTTGTAGTGGTATTACCATACCCATCTGAGCATCACAAGTGACTTAGTGTGGACTTTCACCTTTGCACTTTGGTTTTAAAAGAGTGTTCCACCCTCTCTGTCCTCTATGTTGGATATTTAATAAGGATTGATTGCACTATCCCAATATTTATAGATCACGTTTTGACGGAGCACTTTGCACTTTATCACCTGTTTTTCACGAATTATTTAATATTTACTTAATTTTGGAATTTTATACTTAATTTTGGAATTTTATCATTAATATTTATTGATATTTGTATTTATATAATTTATTGTTTATTTGCACCTAATAAGAGGTTGATGGTATATCAGTTTGTTGTTTTTCACCCATAATTGATTTCAGAGTTTGCACAGTAATCATTGATTGATATATTCATTGGTTATCACATTTTTACATATATCCACTAGATTTTTCACCCCCAACCGTGGGGCAGATATATATATATATTTTTCTATCACTTTTATACCACAATACCATTACATATAATCTTACTGATCGTCTTTTCACACCCCCAGGGGTTCCACACCTCTCATATTGCATTTTCTGGTTTACCCCCTACATATGGAACAACCATTATAGGAATAAGTTAACCATCCCACATACAAGTAGAGCAGTGCCATTCCCACCTTAATTACACCATCCGTTTAGATGTGATTTCCTATTTTGAGTAGCTTACCAAAAATGAAATTTTTTTGCAGGGGATGCCTGAAATCTGACTTGCATCTTAGTGCAGACTTCTGGGAAAACAGTGAGCCAATCACACAAGCAGGAAATTACATATTTGGGTGGTGTTCTGCACACACTCTGTGTACAGAACACCTCCAGGTAGCCATATTGCATTGCACTTTACAGAAAATTACAGAGCTGCAGATTGAAAATGAAAAGTAATTTTTAATAACATTAAATTACAATATGACTTGTGTTGCAATTGTATATGCTATATTATTTTATTTGCTATTTTTTTTCATGAAAGTAGAGTTATCCTTATAGACAAGCACTTAATGTTAAAACTGCAGTCTAGTCCATAGCTATAGCTTACTATAACCTAGTGTGTTTACTTATAAAAACAATATAAAACAAAATGTTGTTAAGATGACATGGTGTAAAGTGAAATATCTTAAACAAACTGCATGTTGCTGTAAGCATGTACTGTATATAATAAGACTATACAAAGCATTAGCATGGTCAGTGCACGTTTCCATTTACATTTCACTAATGAAAGTAATCACTTTATTTAGAAAAGGAGATCACTTCCGCTTCCGGTGCAGCATGTAGTAGCTGTCCCTCTGCACAGCTCTCGCAGCGTGGCTCAAAACTCGGCTTGTAAAGTCTGCCCAGTTGGTCACAGCCATCACAAGTCTCCTGGGCGGCTCCCCTGGCTCCCCCTGAAAACATGGATCACTTTCTGGAGAAAAGCGCTACGCACTCTCACCCTCCCCAGCCGGAAATTGAGGCCACGGCTCCGGCCTGCACAGCCATAATAGCGGACACACCAGAGATGGAACTGGGAGGCACACACGCTACTCCTCCACAACAGCATGGGGATACTGACACCAAATTCAGGGCTCAGAACAAACCCAGGATAAAACAAGCCAATTCATCCTCCAGAAATTAGAGGACTTACAAAACCGATCAAGACGCAATAATTTGCATCTTGTGGGGGTCCCGGAGTCATTGCAGGCCTCAAATCTGGTAGACTTTTGCGCCCAGTGTGTTCCGAAAGCACTGGGCGTCACAGACTAGGCTATGGTGGAACAAGCTCATCGCATGGGATCCTACACCGCAGATTGATCCTCCCTGCATCACATCATCACCAGATATCTGAACTACTCTGAAAAAGAGACTATTCTGCAAAAAATTAGGCATTCCAGATCCTTACAGATTAATGATATCAAAACCCTGATTTTCTCAGACTACTCCATAAAACTATCCAAAAAGAGGAAGGCCTTCCAGAGTGTCTGCTCACAACTCAACCAGTGACAAATAAAATTCTTGCTTGCATTCCCTGCTATATTACGACTCAAAGCAAAAAACTGAGATAAACTCATCTTTCACAACCCATCAGAAGCAGAAATATTCATACGCTCTCACCAAACTTATTCTCCTCCAAACACGGCAACTAAAACCCACACAACACCTCGACCTCTGGACCAACAGAGCCCACGCAAAGATTCACCCAAACACCTGAAATACTGCAACTTGAATAACCACGCTGCCCAGCGCTGATGATATATACCCAAACACCGCCAAAGGGATGCATAGAAATGCCTACATTTGGGTAAATATACCATTGATCATAAACCTGTCCTCAATGGCCATCCAAGGTTTGAGTATGTTACGGATAATGTTTGGGTATGGACTATAAGACTCATATCCACCTGTTTGCCCTTTCAGTCATTTCAATTTCCTCATGAGCTTAACTGCAGTCAGCCGCCACCCTCTCCCCTCT
Organism: Glandirana rugosa; assembly: GCA_018402905.1. Classification (NCBI taxonomy): domain Eukaryota; kingdom Metazoa; phylum Chordata; class Amphibia; order Anura; family Ranidae; genus Glandirana; species Glandirana rugosa. Next base: position 491,747 of record BLSH010418402.1, on the reverse strand, counting down.
TGGCATGAGGCTGCTGAAATCTATGCAGATTTTTGCATTTGCTTAGATGGGCGAAAGGAAATCTCCCTACTTGGGCCACTCCAAAGGCCACTCCATGCGGAAAAAAGAGAAGTTCTACGCTAGCTTAGCTATATGGTTTGCTTTTGTTTTCCCTGTCTACAACCCCTCCTACGTACTTCACTCAGCTCACGCTTTAGGCTCATATGATTCAGTATACATCTTATATCATCTCTCAATGCAAGTCTGGCATGTCAGAGTAATGTCTTCCCACCATCAGGCTGTCTCTTACGTACACATCTCACTCTTGCAAACCCTTCCTACAGCTCCCACCCATGAAAATCGTATCTTGGAATGTAAAAGGACTTAGGTCCCCCTTCAAAAGGATTAAAATATTACGTCACCTTAAAAGACTTAAAACAGACACCGCTCTCCTAAAGGAATCCCACCTATCTTCCTCTGATTATCACCACAAACTCTGGGTGGGCATGGTAATAGGCTCTGAGGCTATTGGCTGCAAGGCTGGTGTGCTCATTCTGCTCTATAAAAACCTCCCCTGCAAAATTATATCTGTTGACTCTGATAACCAGGGAAGAATGGTCACTGCACGCATCCAAATAGCCAACAAAAAGTACGGTACTTAATATCCAATGTTTACACCCCCAATAGCCCAGGGAAACAGTTCTTTGGAGACCTCTCTACTACCCTGCTTAAACTCCCACACCTCCCCCACATTGTAGGCAGGGATTTCAATACTATAATTCATAAGACTGATGACAGATCCTCCCCAAACGATGCCATGTCCCACAAGAGGAGCCTGAACAAACACATTTTGCATCTCAATGAACTCATTACAATTCATTGATATATGGAGAATATTCCATCAGACGGACAAGGAATTTACTTTTCTTTCCTGTCCACACAATGTTTTAACTAGGATAGACTACATTTTCTGCACAGACTTGATATCCAAGATAACTGATGCAGAAATACACAACATAGCTATTTCAGACCACGCCCCGATATCTATTTCCCTCCACTTCACAGACCATCAATCATCGGCTAATCTTTGGTGATTCCCTTCCCTCCTACATAACAATACAGATTTTAAAATCTTGATTGAAAAGGCCTAGGAGGATTACAGTTATCATAACTCCCCCCATATGGACAATCCGAATTTGTTCTGGGAAGCTGGTAAAGCTTGTCTTCGTGGCCGAATTATATCCCATGCAGCCTCATTCAAAAAGCACACATTGCTGAATTACAAAAAAGTCAGCGATAGGCTCCGAACAGCTCAGCGCTCCCTATCCAACTCAAATACTCCTGACAACAGGAATGAATGGATCTCGGCAAAGAGCCCTAGAACTAATACAATGGGCTCATTTAGATGCCACACTTCACAAATTCGGCAATAAAGCCGGCAAACTAATGGCTAGACTGTGCAAGGGCCCCTATAGACCTACACATATTACTTCCTTACGTGACTCCTCTGGCAACATCACAATCAAACATAAAGTGATAAATCAGACAATGCTAGATTATTATACTTCACTTTATGCCTCTGACCCTATAAATAAAAATGTAGCACAAAATTTCCTGGCAAAGATTCTACCCAAAATCTCCCTATCCCAGCTAGAGATGCTCAACGCACCTATAACTAGCTCTGAATTATCTTTTGCCATACATCACCTAGCCCCTTCTAAAGCTCCTGGCCCTGATGGGTTTACCAGTGAATTCTTTAAAACCTTGCAAGATATCATATCACCCACCCTCCTTGCGCGTATCTCACCTCTGGCAATCAGGCTATTATTAAACTACTTTCCAAGAAAGGCAAATACCCATTAGAACCTGGCTCCTATAGACCAATTTCTCTTTTAAATCTTGATGTAAAAATTCTCTCAAAAATCGTAGCCTCTAGACCACCATAATCCCGTCTATAATTCACCCGACCCAGTCAGGCTTTGTTAAGGGCAGACTAGCCACCCTTAATATCAGGAAAGTGCTGACTGTCTTGGAAATGGCTAAACACAACACAGGGGGGACTACCCCATCATCACCCTGGATGCAGAGAAAGCCTTCGATAATGACAGCTTTGAATGGCTCCATATGGTGTTGTCGAAAATGGGCTTTGAAGGATCATTCATACATCTGATGAGCTCAATGTATTCAGCAACCGCGGCCAGTCTGGTGGTGGCAGATCTCCTTACTGAGGAATTCCGTCTATACAAAGGCACGAGACAGGGTTGCCCCCTTTCACCACTCCTGTTCAACTTTGCCCTTGAACCATTGTCCAAATTCATTAACGGTCTAGCCCCTTTGCATGGCATACACTGTGGGGGCGTTGAGCTTCACTCCTCACTGTTTGCAGATGATGTCCACGTCTTTTCAGCCAATCCGAGGGATGACATGATCATGATTAAAAACATCTTCGATGACTTTAAGCTATGCTCACGTCTATGCATCAACTACCACAAAAGTGAGGTCCTCCCTATAGGACCCTAATCAAACCCCCCCATGGATTCCCCATTCTCCCTTTACTGTAGTGCAGTCATACATCACTTATCTGGGTCAAGATAAGCAAACTACCATCCTCACTCTATCCTCTAAACTATCCTCCTTTAATCACAAAAATCACTCAAGAGCTCAACAGCTGGATGGATCTGCCTCTCTCGCTCATGGGGAGATGTCACCTTGTTAAAATGGTCAGCTTCGCCCGTCTCCTTTACCCCCTCTAAACCATTCAATTACTCTTAAAACATAAAGATATTCAAGTGATCAATAAAACCATCTTACAGTTTATTTGGCAAAAGAGGCGACCATGCATAGCTCTGACCAAACTATATCTCCCCAGGAGCGAGGTGGGGGCTAGTCTCCTCAACATTAGACTCTACAATATAGCATGCCTCCTCAGATTTAGTATGGACTGGACTCAGACATCACGGTACTCCAACTACAACCTCAAATCTGCGATGGTCCATCTACATTCTTTAGTAGCTATCCTGCATGCCAAATGGAAGATTTTAACTTCCAGTCTACAACACAACCTCCTACTCAGAGACACAGCAATTGCATGGAGGGAACAAAGGAAACTCACCAAACTTTCTCCATTTATATCAAAATACCTTCCGATACCGAGAGATCTCAACTTCCCAGCATGGAACATGGGGTTTTTCTCCAATGGAAACGACATGGACTCACAAAATTTTCCTCTCTTTGTGATGGGGTAATAGGACTACTGCGGTCTTTTACAGCAGTAGCGGAAGAATTCTCCATCCCCAAATCTCATATTTTTCATTTCTGGCAATGCACCAGCTTCATCCGTACCTCCTATCAGGAGGCTCACAAAATATTCTGACTCCTAACTGTTGTAATGGCGACTTATCCCTTGTTGAGACCTCTATGCCTGGCCTGTATAAGCAGATATGATCACCGCAGACAGTTCTTATCAGATAGTGACTCACCAATTACCGATTTCTTCCACGAGCGTTTATTCATTGGAATAGCAGGTACAGCATACAACAAATGTGACAGATGGTCGAAAGATGGTAACTGCAGGTCAAAACATAGTAATGTGTCCTAGGATGCGAGTAGATTGAGTGAGGCCTTCTAGCATGTGGCCATATTCTTTACCTCATGAGAGAGAGGACACAGGAAGAGGAAATAGTATAGCAGAGTGCACCAGGAACAGGAAGTTACAAGTAGAGTGAACTAGGAAGAGGAAGTTAGCTCACAGAGGATGGGAGGTACACACTTAGAAAATACAATAGAAAGGTGTAATATCCAAAAGAACCACAAGATGGCATTGTAATAACCAACTATAAAAACATTACTATAGCTGCATATTTATGTTACATGCAAATCATGTAACAGAACACAAAACATTCCATGAACCATGAAAACAAAATCGACAACTTAATCCAAGAAGGCACCTACACCATTTTGGATATTTATAAGCCATTTCTGCGTCAAGTTACACCTTCCATTGTCTCTTCCTCGGTGGCAAATTGGAACACAGACTTTCCAAATACGGAACTAGTGGATAAAATTCTAAAAGATTTCAACAAAACACTCCAGCTGACTCCAAACGAAGTATGGAGAGAAACTCACCTCAAAATAATGCACCACACCTTTATACCTTTGCTTACAGAAAAGGCAAAACCCCAATCCGCCACTTGTCCGCTATGTATCCAACAAAGACCTTCACTAACCCACCGCCTCTGGTCATGTAGCTACATTGCAGCTGTTTGGAATCAAATCATCCCCTATATTCAAGATATTACTCATCTCCAACTTCCAAAAGATCCACTACTCCTTATATTTCGATACTGGGACAAATATCTCATTCATTGGTCCGCCAACATCGAACCACAGATCAAAAACTGGTCACTAGCCTTTTGGTGGCCCGCAGAGCCATCTTAAAGAACTGGACCTCTGCCTCAGGTCTGACAGTATCACAAGTCAAAAGGGAGCTAATATCTCTTCTCTATAAGGACAAACTTAATAATTACTTACCTACGCTAGTAAGCGTTTTTATCAGAGATGGCAGGCATTCATAAACGACACCCTACCTCCTGAGGAAATAAACGACCTTGGAAACTCCTTTTTATACCTCCTAAGACAGCTGTCCCTCTTCATCCAGGATGACATTGCTTAACTACTATTTCCTCCTAGGATATACCAGGAACCTAAGTTCTCTAATACCTGCAAGACTTTTCCTCCCCCTCTTTCTTCAGTTATCTCAGATAATCTCAGAATGTGCAGGATATGTGAGGGGATTTTGTTAAGGAGAAGTTGAAACTGATGCAGCAACGTCGGTAGGAAAGTCCATGATTCCATGAGCTAGGCAAGATTTCTTATTAGCACCAAATAATTTGCCACATAGTGTTGTAAAAGTGTACATCGGTCACTAAATATGGCAGATGACTCTGTTCCCAGTGAAATGACGGAGGGGAGGGGGGTATGTACTGTAGATGAAGTAACAGATTAGGGGCAGGGATATGTTTAAGGTCAAGCATTTATGATTATTGACCTGTAAGCCTGAGAAACTTCGGAAGAGAGGTACAAGGGATAGTCTGGAATAAGAGTATGTCATCTGTGATCCTGTGGGCCCTGTCTTAATGTTTGTGACACATGCTTGATTGATAGGGTGAAGAGGGGTGAGGACAAGGGGCAGTGAAAGCCTAGTTATGTAGGCCTTGGGTTCATTGTATAGTGCCTCACCCATTTTCTAAAAAGGGGACTAAAACCCCAGCATTCCAACAAGAAAGTAAGGCAGGGCCACAGTACTGAATCAGAATGTTTTTTATTATCCAAAGCTAATAGACTATAGGGCAATGTCTCTTCTCGCATACAGGTCTGGAGACGGGAAGTGAAGGCCTAGTTACTGTATGTAGGCCTTGGGTTCGTTGTAGAGTGCCCACACCTGTTTTCTAAATCGGGGACTACATTACCAGAATTCAAGCAAGAAAGTAAAATAGGACCGTGGTACTGACTCAAAGACTTTTTAAATATCTAAAACTAATAAGAATACATGGCAATGTCTGTTCTTGGAGTGATAGATGAGATATAAGATGCATCTCCTGCCTGCTTTTAGGGCATAAAGCTCACCTGATCTCTACCAATCAGATTATGATACCTGTTTTAAGGTGGGTAGAAAAGATCTTAGCTGAGATATTGGCAGCAGAGAGATGGGTCCTTAATAGACCAGAAGGTATTGTCTGTATTTTCTTCAGGCAGCAGGCTGATTGCCACAATAAGCATATCCACGCCTAAAGAGCTTTAATTTTGAGGTCAAAAGTGTTAAAAATCGAAGTGCTAGCATGTCTACATATTTTTTGTGTTTTGTGTGAAGCCACCTGGGCCTCTGTTAATGTAATGAGATTCTTCAATGCCTGAGAAAATTCCTCTGAGAGTGGTATGTGAGAGAGGTTGGAGAAACAAGCTCCTGTGGACTCACTATGAAAAATATTGGTATCCCAATAGAGCGCAGAGACAGTAGTTTCACTAGGGTTGGTGTCACCTGATGCGGAAAAACATGGTGTCACCCTCCCATGGGTGACACCATGTTTTACCGCACCGCCACATCGGCTCGGCTCTCCCCCCTAGCCTGCGACAATGATGTGTCCTGCCACTGCAGAGAAACGGCAGGAGCAAGACAGAGCATTAGATACTGACCAGGCTAGCGCATCAGGCTCTCTCCTATCTAGCCTGCCACAGGGCCCCTCCCAAGGTGCTGAGCAGGTTTGTTTCAGGTCAGCAGTGCGTGGTCATGGTGCACAATCCAAACCGGCCCCTGTAAATGATGTGGTCGGTACTAGCATGCCAATCTGTGGAATGGTGACACCCCTTTGGTAGGTGTCACTCAGGTGTGGTCCACACCCCTACACCCCCATAGTGATGCCACTGTGCAGAGAAATGTTTATGAAATCTGTGAAGAATATTAATGGGGGTGCTCGTATATTCATATTGACCAAATTTTAGATGCAGTGTTTTTTGTTTTTCAGAGGTTTATAGAGATTTAATTTGTTTGAACACTGGATGATTTTTCAAGCCTTAGGTGTTGTTTCTTAATTTGAGAAGCAGTCTGAATTATGTGACTCCTGGTGACTCCCTGTGGGCCATCAAAAGAGTATGTAAAGAAGTATCATCTGTGGAGTTTAAGGTTATGTATTCAGTAAGGGAATCAGGGTTTTTTATGGATTTCCAGGTTGATGTGACCATGGAATGGCTAGGATATCGCAGGCTTAGAGTAGGGGGATAAGAGAACTCTTAAGTAAGATACAGTATCTCACAAATGTGAGTACACCCCTCACATTTTTGTAAATATTTTATTATATCTTTGATATGTCATGTGACAACACTGAAGAAATTACACTTTGCTACAATGAAAAGTAGTGAGTGTACAGCTTGTATAACAGTGTAAATTTGCTGCCCCCTCAAAATAACTCAACACACAGCCATTAATATCTAAACTGCTGGCAACAAAAGTGAGTACACCCCTAAATAAAAATGTCCAAATTGGGCCCAAAGTGTCAATATTTTGTGCGGCCACCATTATTTTTCAGCACTGCCTTAACCCTCTTGGGCATGGAGTTCACCAGAGCTTCACAGATTGCCACTGGAGTCCTCTTCCACTCCTCCATGAAGACATCATGGAGCTGGTGGATGTTAGAGACCTTGCACTCCTCCACCTTCTGTTTGAGGATGCCTCACAGATGCTCAATAGGGTTTCTTTAGCAAGGCAGTGGTCATCTTGGAGGTGTGTTTGGGGTCGACCATATTGGAATACTGCCCTGTTGCCCAGTCTCCAAAGGGAGGGGATCATGCTCTGCTTCAGTATGTCACAGTACATGTTGGCATTTATGGTTCCCTCAATGAACTGTAGCTCCCCAATGCCAACAGCACTCATGCAGCCCCACCCCAGACCATGACACTCCCAGCACCATGCTTGACTGTAGGCAAGACACACTGGTCTATGTACTCCTCATCTGGTTGCCGCCACACATGCTTGACATCATCTGAACCAAACAAGTTTATCTTGGTCTCATCAGACCACAGGACATGGTTCCAGTAATCCATGCCCTTAGTCTGCTTGTCTTCAGCAAACTGTTTGGGCTTTCTTGTGCATCATGTTTAGAAGAGGCTTCCTTCTGGGACGACAGCCATGCAGACCAATTTGATGCACTGTGTGACGCATGGTCTGAGCACTGACAGGCTGACCCCCCACCCCTTCAACCTCTGCAGCAATGCTGGCAGCCCTCATACGTCTATTTCCCAAAGACAACCTCTGGGTATGATGCTGAGTACATGCACAAAACGTATTTGGTCGACCATGGTGAGGCCTGTTCAGACTGGAACCAGTCCTGTTAACCGCTTAATGGGAATCGCCATATATATACTGTGGCTGCTTTAAGTGGAGGTATCAGGATAATGCCTGCAGCTGCAGGCTATATACCGGTACAGTTTTTTAGAGCGGGCGATCGGCTATCTGCTCGGGCATTATCCCGGGGGGGGGGCGGGAGGGGATAATCCCCCCTCCTGCCACCTTCCGCCGCTCTTCTCTGGCTTCCTGTCCCATCGGGAGAGCGGAGCTCTGATCTGGTGCATCTGTCGGCTAGAAGGAGACCTGAAGGAAGCTGAATCGGCTCCGATCGAGTCTCCTTCATCAAATTCCGGAAGCGACGTCACAACGGCAGGCTAACGGCACCAGTTTTAAAAAAAGACAGTATTCAGAATCACCGTTTTTGGTGATCTGAATACTGTGAAGTGTAAAGGAGGGATGGGGGGTCTTTTAAACCCTCGATCCCTCCATAAAGAGTACCTGTCACCACATATTACTATCACAAGGGATGTTTACATTCCGCAAGTGTGCGCAATTTTCATCCGTAAAATGTGTGGTATCTATGTACTCAGCGTAACATCCTCTTTCACAATATACAAAAAAATTGGACTAACTTTATTGTTGTCTTATTTTTTAACAAAAAAGTGAATTTTTTCCAAAAAAATTGCTCTTGAAAGACTGCTGCGCAAATTCCGTGTGACAAAAAGTATTGCAACATTGCCATTATATTCTCTAGGGTGTTTGAAAAAAATATATATAATGTTTGGGGGTTCAAAGTAATTTTCTAGCAAAAAAAAATGTTTTTAACTTGTAACCAACAAGTGTGAAAAAGGGCTCTGGTGGGTAAGTGGTAAACCACTGTATGGTCTTGGCCACCATGCTGCAGCTTAGTTGGCAATCTTATTATAGTCTAGGCCATCTTTATATAGAGCAACAATTATTTTTTTCAGATCCTCAGAGAGTTCTTTGCCATGAGGTGCCATGTTGAACTTCCAGTGACCAGTATGAGAAAGTGAAAGTGATAACACCAAACTTAGCACACCTGCTCCCCATTCACACGTTAGACCTTGTAACACTAACGAGTCACATGACTCTGGGGAGGGAAAATGGCTAACCGGGCCCAATTTGGACATTTTCATTTAGGGGTGTACTCACTTTTGTTGCCAGCGGTTTAGACAATAATGGCTGTGTGTTGAGTTATTTTGTGGGGGCAGCAAATGTACACTGTTATACAAGCTGTACCCTCACTACTTTACATTGTAGTAAAGTGTCATTTCTTCAGTGTTGTCACATGAAAATATATAATAAAATACTTACAAAAATGTGATGGTGTACTCACTTTTGTGAGATACTGTATGTTCTATACAATGTTCCATGAGGGTGTGAGAAGTGTATGTAGTCATGTTTAGCTGGGTGTCATTCTTGCCAAGCATCTGAAAATAAGTATTGTTGCAGAAGAGCATTTAGGGTTCTGTAATAAGATCTGGCATGGCTAGAGGAGGGGGAATTGGGCAGGATTTTTATGTCTAACAGGAGTGCGAGAATAGGTGTCCCTTTGAATATGTTGCAGTAGGTGGGTAAAAATGGGGACTTGTTTATCACAGCCTTGTTAATTTGCCTGCCCAGAAGCAGATACCTCCCCTCTGTTTCTGCAATACAATGGCCCAAAGGGAAACCTATGAGGATCCTCTGTTTGGTAGAAAAGTTGTAGATACCTTTGGGCAGGAGAAGTTAAAGTATTTGGGATAGAGAAGGTAGAGAAGTACATCTCTTTTAGGCAAATTAAGCATTTATCAATCTGGGGAGAGTTTAGGCCTTGAACATTGGCAATGTCAACTACCTAGGAGGATGGGCAAAACAAGTCCATAGAAGTTGGTACATTTTCACAGTCAGAGGGATAGAACTATAGAGAGCAGAGGCGGCTCTCTAATTAGGCCAATTAGGCTGTCACCTAAGGCCTCGCTCGCCCAGGGGCCTCGCGGCCGCCTATTTTGCCTGATGTCACTTGTGTCAGTGAGATAAAATGGAAGGGAACGTCCCCCGGTTGTTGTCCCCAGCGCTGGCATCTTTATGTCCACAACCAGCTTTCCACAGCCAGGGGGCGGACTGACCAGTAACTTGAGCACTGCCCGAGCTCTCAGGGTCAGTGGATCGCTCCATGTGCTCCTCTCCCCCAGCTCCTCCCCTTCTGCCGGGCTCTGCTCTGATTTTCTGCCATGTGCTGCGGCCGAGCTCTTCTCTCTAGAGTCCAGAATGCACAAATCTGTAATGGACGACCTGCCAGAGCTGGTGCCTGGTGATCATCGGGGAGGCTGTTCTTCCAGAGACTGAAGGTACAGCATGAGGACTCCTGCCCGACACAGACACACCCTGCAATGTCACCTCCTGATGGAAAATCACTGCTGACAGCTGCCCCCCACACACAACCCTGAATGATATGTATGGCATCCGGTATATGAGGCCAGCTACTGACCCCCTGTCACCATTATCCTCCTCATCTCCCTGTGCTGGGCATCCTACCACCCCACCTTCACCCCCATACCCCTCTGCCAGCTTCCTACCACCCCCTGTCATCTTCGTCCCCCTGTACCCCTCTGCTGCCAGCTTCCTACCACCCCACCCCCTGTCATCTTCATCCCCACTGCACCTCTCTGTCAGTTTCCTACCACCCACCCCGTCATCTTCATCCCCACTGCACCCCTTTGCCAGTTTCCTGTCATCTTCATCCCCCTGTACCCCTCTGCCAGCTTCCTACCACCCCCGTCATCTTCATCCCCACTGCACCCCTCTGCCATGTCATCTTCATCCCCCTGTACCCCTCTGCCAGCTTCCTACCACCCCACCCCCTGTCATCTTCAACCCCACTGCACCTCTCTGCCACCTTCCTACCACCCACCCCCTGTCATCTTCATCCCCACTGTGCCCCTCTGCCAGCTTCCTTGCACCTCACCCCTGTCATCTTCATCCGTTCCTTCGACCGTCTCCCCGTGT
>BLSH010418402.1:431202-475997 GCA_018402905.1 Glandirana rugosa | reverse complement strand
TCTTCATCTCTCTGTACCTCACTGCCAGCTTCCTACCACCCCACGCATCATCCCTCTCTACCCCACCTCTGGCATTCTATCACCCCACCACCTGTCATCATCCCAATCATCCCCCTTTACCACACCTCTGACATCCTACCACCCTGCCTCCTGTCATTCTCATCCTCTTGTCTCCTGCACCCCACCTCTTGCATCCTATCACTCTACCCCCTATTATTATAGGGGAGATATGATCTCAGCCTCTCACCCCAATGCTGCCACCATCACCACAAACTGCATCCTGTCATCCAACTAACTGTACTCCAACAGTTGCATCACACACCACAATACTGTCCTGCTACCCAGTGAGAGGTAATGATATGCTGTAAACCTCTAGTAACCAATCAATGAGCGGTAATGATGTGCAGTAACCTCTAGCAACCAATCAATGAGTGGTAATATTGTGCAGTAACCTCTAGCAACCAATCAGTGAGCAATTATGATGTGCAGTAATCTAGCAACCAATCAGTGAGTGGTTATGATGTGCAGTAACCTAGCAACCAATCAGTGAGCCTGGAGCAATCAGTGAGTGCGAACCAGATGTTTAGGTTTACATTATTATTTATTTTATTTTAATTTATTTCAGGTACTTACATAGTGCTGTCAATTTACGCAGCGCTTTACATATACATTGTACATTCACATCAGACCCTACCCTCAAGGAGCTTACAATCTAAGGTCCCTAACTCACATTCATACATATACTAGGGACAATTTAGGCAGGAGCCAATTTACCTACCAGCATGTCTTTGTAGTGTGGGAGGAAACCGGAGTACCTGGAGGAAACCCACCCAGACACAGGGAGAACATGCAAACTCCAGGCAGGTAGAGTCATGGTTGGGATTCGAACCAGCGACCCTTTTGCTGCCAGACAAAAGTGCTATCCACTACACCACTGTGCCGCCCATCATTAAAGTTTTTTTAAAATCTATGTGTGTGTTTGTTTTTTGGATATTGGGGTGGACAGCAAAATTGCTAGGGGTGGGGAAGGGGGCCCAGAAAATGTTTGCCCAGGGTCCAGTCAATATTAAAGATGGCCCTGGGTGTTCCCACTGCCGGCACACACTGGGGTAAAGCCACAGAGATTCCAGCCAGCTGTAACACCCCCCTCACACTGAGAACATCTCACCAGCTGCAGCCAATGGCAGGCTCTTATGCTGTCCTAGCCTTCTCCAAAAGCCAGCACCACATTGAGTTGTAGTTCTCCACACCACACACTAGACTTAGCCCGCCAGTGCCTGTGCTCTGCAGATACTGCACCTCCCAAAATGCACTGTTGGGTGCTTAAAGCAAATGTGATGGCTTCTCCTGCTTGTAGTAGGGGATGGAGGAGTGTATAGAGGGATTATCTGTCTGCACCCTGTCTGTGGTTGTGGCTCTAGTGTTTGGTGGCTGCTGCAGCAATGTGGTATCATGTTAGCCGGGTTGAGAGTCTACTTGTCATTACCATAATAAGACCATCTCTTGTGTCATGTCCGCACAGTCTCTGACCATCTCTTGTGTCATGTCCACAAAGTCTCTGACCATCTCTTGTGTCATGTCCACACAGTCTCTGACCATCTCTTGTGTCATGTCCACAAAGTCTCTGACCATCTCTTATGTCATGTCCACAAAGTCTCTGACCATCTCTTGTGTCATGTCCACAAAGTATCTGACCATCTCTTGTGTCATGTCCACACAGTCTCTGACCATCTCTTGTGTCATGTCCACAAAGTCTTTGACCATCTCTTGTGTCATGTCCACAAAGTCTCTGACCATCTCTTGTGTCATGTCCACACAGTCTCTGACCATCTCTTGTGTCATGTCCGCAAAGTCTATGACCATCTCTTGTGTCATGTCCGCAAAGTCTCTGATCATCTCTTGTGTCATGGAATCAGGGCCACACAGTCTGACCATCTCTTGTGTCATGGAATCAGGGCCACACAGTCTCTGATCATCACTTGTGTCATGGAATCAGGGCCACACAGTCTTTGACCATCTCTTGTGTCATGGAATCAGGGCCACACAGTCTCTGACCATCTCTTGTGTCATGTCCACACAGTCTCTGACCATCTCTTGTGTCATGGAATCAGGGCCGCACAGTCTCTGACCATCTTTTGTATCATGGCTCCAGTCTTTGGGGGGGGGGGGCTACAGAGGAGTCAGAGGACTGGGAGAGCTGCTAGGACAGGGGGTCATGGGAGAAGTGTGAACTTTACACCAAAGTCTGCAGCATTCCCCCTTACATCATGATCTGCAGCACTCCCCTTAACATCAAAGTTTCCCTTGCAACGTAATTGGTAATCCTGCAGACTCTGATGTAAGGTGGAACTCTGTGCTGGGTTATAGTAACCTGACCTTCATGGAAATGGAGAAATATGTTTTTTGACTTTTGTTATAAATTAAACACATTGCTAGTAGCAGCTGCACAAATTTTGTCTATATTCGTGTACGTGTAATATATAATTATACGGTATTCCTTATGTTTAATGATATTTGATTAAAGAGTAATTGGTTAGAGTAAATTATAGACACTGTGGATTCATAGTTCACAGGATTTAAGGCTCTAAATATATGCAATTTATACAGTTAATTTTTATTTGAATTATTTGTCCCATTATGGGCGTGAGTGGGGCCTCATATTTAAGATTTGCCTAAGGCCTCACAAAGCCTAGAGCCGCCTCTGATAGAGAGGATCCAATACAGAATGCTGGTAGAGGGGTCAGGGAGTGGTCATATACAAGAGTGGTAGTAAACATATCAGGGCAGTCCGATCTTGTAATATGGAGATGGGCTAGGGAGAAGGCCAAGACATAAAGGGGTCAAGCCTCAAAAAGGGTGGATCCTATATGGGCAAACTAAAACTATTGGCCAAGAAGAATCAAACATGTTGGTTCATTTAGTCAATAATATAATTTCAAACCAGAGATAATGGCCTTATCAAATATGCATAGTTCCACTAGAAAATGGTTAAAGAAAATTACAATAATGATGGTCAGGTGTCTCTATGTCCAGAGCAAGAAAACATGTAGGTCTGCGACAGACCTGAGAGAAAAGAGATAAGGCATGCGCCTAGCATGGCCCTATTTGGGGTGGCACCCAAACCCTTACCACTTTCACTGAGCAGGGTATTCACACTTTAAGATATGGAATAGATCAGTGATCCATCTTATGCAGCAAGGTGCCTTTTTCTATTGGTGGTATCATGGGACAACTTTAAGCAATCTCTTTACTAGGCTAGATGGATTTTTTTGGGTGCTGATGGGTTAATCTTGAGTGGCTGTGTGGAGGATTCTATTCTTTCAGAGATTAGAATAGGTGTAGGCTAAAGAGCTGACATCTGATCCTGGGCCCCACAGTATAGTTAGTCACTAACCCAGAAATTTGTATTTTGAGTGTCCCATACCTTACTTGCTGCATGTTTATTCGGGGTTAGCAACTGGCCAAATAATGGAGCACATATCCAAATGGCAGAGAGCTTAGGTTCACAAAAACAAAAAAAGGAAAAGATTTTAGAAGCCTAAATAGAACTACACTATATTAATACATTCAATTATTATCCAAGATAAAACGTATCAAATAATTAATAAAATATATTGACCATAATACATAAAAATATAAAACATATTAAAAATCTATTACTAGGTGATAGACTGAAAATAATTAAAATGTACGAGGAGTGTAGGATCTTGTTTATAGAGAATCTACAATGTAGAATACTCACAGGAACAAGAAATAATGTTCTTATGTATACACACTATAACCCTAAATTGGTCATACAGCATAATGAAAGAAAGCATAATACAATCCATCAAAATATACTACTGCAAAGGGCATAAGGGATACCTAATGTTGATAGATATTAAATAAAGGGATATGTATTTAACTCAGTTCATATATTAAAAGAGAATGGTCAGGGGAAGCAGTCATTTATCCAATATTAGAAAAATAATGCCAGTGAAGGCCCCCACAAGTAGTAGATAAAGCAACAGAAACAAAACCAATGACGCACAGAAGAATATTTTATTGTTTGCTCACAATCCCAGAATTATACTGAATTCCAGATTCCAAGGAGACATTAACTAGTAGTAAGACTGCAGTATATACAAAACAGGATTCTTAAATATTGTTAACACCATAATATAGCTGAATCGGTGCTGAAAAAAAGTAAATCCTTGGGTATGTAGGAAATATGCCAGAAGTATCTCCATGTTTTAATATAACTATATTGCACCGAGGGCCAAGTAAAACAATGTACAGCAAATCAAATTCATATAATGCTTTTCATATACTCCACAAAGGAATGTATGCAGTAGGCTAATCACAGCCAGTCAGTGCCGGGACTAGGTCATCCAGCGCCCAGTGCATAGATGCCAAACTGCACCCTCCCATTTCCTTAGGGATAGGGTCATGGCACCCTGATACCTGCAATAAACCATGGAGCCCAGGGCAGCCGTCCCTCTTGCCCACCCCTTGTCCCGGCCCTGCAGCCAGTCATCATCCTAACAGATACAGCATAAAGTGAATGTACAGTGATTCCCTGAATCACTGTACATTGTTATGTTAAGTTGTATATAGTCTCAACTATGGTACTGGTGTGGCATGCTTTATAGGAGCCCCAGAGCAGTGGGATCAACAGATAGTTTAAAACTGACCGGCATTGCACCCATATACTTCATTGACTGCCAGTGCACCCATACTGTTCTTCACTGAGTGACCACCACTGCAGCTGTGCACTTTTATGTTGACTTCTGCTGCACACACATACACCTTCAGTACTTACCTTTGCACCCAATCCTTTCATTTACTGAATGCCTTACGGCACCCACATGTATCTCCACTGCAGTAGACTACCCCACCTACCACATACCTCAAAAATGCTGCACTGTGCATTATATATGTAGTAAATGTAAAGGCTAAGTTCACTTTTTTTAAATTCCAGCTTGTACCCTATGTACCAATATATCATTAATGTACTTCTGTTGCAGAAAAGAAAAAGCTCACTCTCTCTTTTTGGACAGGGCTTACCTCAGCCTCCAGTGTCCTATAGAATACTCCTTCATTACTTCCTATTACCCATCCTGGTATTAGGTATTTGGGATGTGAAAATAGTTTTTGAACTAAGGAAGTAGTTCAACAGATCACCTCATTAAAGTAGAACTATAGGCAACACTTTTTTTAATTTTGGATAGAGTATGGGAGAGTTATAACTCCTGTCAGGTTTTTTTTTACAGCTGTGTCCCATTGGGGAGATTTCCCCTCACTTCCTGTCAGATAGCCAAACAGGAAGTGATAGGAAATCCCTGCAAATTAAAGGAATTCCTTGGGGATCCCCAGGTCACCAGAACTAATGTCCCCATTGGAAGATTTCCCCTCTATTACGTTTCTGGGGACAACCCAAATTGTGGGATTTTCTTTTACTTTCACTTTCAATGATAATGGTAAACAGGACAAATAGAGAGGGGGGTCTCCCTAACAGGGGCACTGAGAGCAATAACAATGTACTATGTGTGCTAATCCATCCCCACTCTGTCCAAACTAATGAAAAAAGTTTTGCCTTTAGTTATCCTTTTTTTTTTTCCAAATATAGTTTATTGGATTTTAAGGGATTACAAAGTAGGGGGGAGGGGGTATGTTGCATTTCAAAAACCAATAACCATTTTGATTGAGAAAGGGGGGTTAGAGAAAGAGAGAGGGGGGAGTAGAAGGAAGAAAAGTAGAAAGGAGATATAAAATAAAAGCGAAAAGATTGGGAGGGTTGCCCGAAGTGAGAAGGCCCTTATGGCCTCCCCCGCGGTCACCCCAGGGGTCAAAGAAATGAGTCCTAAACCTCCGATACAACATAGAAAAGTGGCTCTAGTTCTCTTGTCAGTAGACAGAATATCGGTAAAGTGGGAGCCTATCCCATAGTTCAAGGTGTTGAAGCTTTTATGCATCAGAGGGGGTGTCGACCAGCCAAAAGGGCTCAATCAATGGAGGAAGAAGTGTTTGATAAGTAACCGCTTTGTTTGAAGGCAGTGGGAGAGGATAAGGCTGATTGTTCCATGGGGGTTAAGCATTTTTCGATGAAGGAAGACCATCTTTTGTTTAGCTTGTCTGTATCCCATTCCTTTTGCATCGAGAGATCCAAAAGTTTGTGGCACAAAAGAGTTTTAAGAGTGCGTTTAGTTTCTGACAGAGTAGGAGGATGGGGGGAGATCCAGTGCTGGAGGATGTTCCTGTGGGCTACCAGCAGTGTTAAAAGAATCCATTGCCGGTGATCCCGTAAGTCCAAAGGTGGGGATTGTGGAGACATTGTGAGTGAAATGGGGTCTCCAAATAGAA
Source organism: Glandirana rugosa (assembly GCA_018402905.1). Lineage (NCBI taxonomy): Eukaryota > Metazoa > Chordata > Amphibia > Anura > Ranidae > Glandirana > Glandirana rugosa. The sequence continues at coordinate 469,655 of BLSH010418402.1, read as the reverse complement.
GGGGCACAGGATTTTTGTCCAGTTGGCAGTTGGTTACTCCCTGTATGAAGGACAGCAGCTGCAACCAAAAGTCTGCAATAGGGGGGCAAAGCCAGAGTCTATGACAAAGTATGGGTTTTGCTGCTGTACACCATGGGCATGAATATTCCTTTCGAGGGGGGTGTTTGGCTGAGAAAAGAAAGTATGCTCTGTGCATTATCTTAAATTGAGTCTCTCTCCATACCTCGTTGGTAACCAGTTTGCGTACATAGTTGTATCCTTCTAGAATGTTGTCTACAGTGGTGTTTGCCGGTAAATCTTTCAGCCAGGACTTCACAGAGCTGTGGTGTAGGGTTTTTGTAAAGGCAGAGTTTAGTGGGTAATAAAGGTCCGTGATGGCATAAGTGCGGTCCTCTATAAGTCTGTCCAGAAATGTGTGATGGAAACGCCTGGCCTTGTGGGGGCAGGTTTTGCTGATGAATGCCGCTATCTGAGAGACTTGCAGAAAGTGTTGTTGAGGCAAGTGGAAGGCATCGACAATTGAAAGGAAGGGTTTCAGGGTGCACGTGTCTGGTTGATATAGTGATGAGATGTTGACCAGACCCTTGTCTCTCCATTTGGAGAAGGGCTCATATTGGAGCCCTAGCGGGAACATGGGGTTTCCCTGTATAGGTAGATGGTTGGGGACGTATGGAGATAGACCAAGCATCTTTCTGGCTTCTCTCCAGGAGATTATGGTGTCCCTGAAGAGCAAGTTGTGCTTGATATGGTCCGGAATTACTTTCAAAGTACTATGTAATAGTAAGCTAAGCTATAAGGGTGGACTATAGCAGATTCTAGGTCATAGTTGGTATATCTGGAGGCATGGAGAATCCAGTTCAACCCTGCCCTAAGTAGGCAGGAGAGGTTGTATACTCTGATGTTGGGGAAGTTTACTCCCCCCTCGCCCTTTGGGAGACACAGCTTAGCCAGAGCTATTCTGGGTTTCCCGTTGCGCCAGATAAAGACCTTAGCTGCTCTATTAATCTTTTGTACATCCTTGTGTTTTAGCAACACTGGCAGGGTTTGTAGTGGATAAAGAAGTTGGGAAAAGCTAACCATCTTAATTAGGGCACATCTTCCAAAGAGCAAGAGAGGGAGGTTAGCCCAGGTCTCCAATTCACCTATAATCTTGGAGATCAGCAGGGGGTAATTTAAAGAGTAGAGGGATGAGGGCTCTCTTCCAATCCTAATGCCCAGATAAGTAATGGCAGTTTGATTTACGAGGAATGGAGAGGAGGGGAACCAGGGCCTAAAGTTGATGGATCCTAGGGGTAGCATCTCACTTTTATTAAAATTTATTTTAAAGACCCAAGCATTCAAGGAAAGTGGTGAAGGTGGATTGAATGCATTGTATATCTGTGTGGGGTGAGGACTGAAGGTGAATATGAGTATGTCGTCTGCGAAGAGGGCGACTTTAAGCTCTTCTTTGCCAAAAGGGATGCCACGTAGTGGTGCGATCGTGTTTAAGTATTGTGAGAGGGGTTCGATAGCCAAGTTAAATAGAAGTGGGGACAGTGGGCATCCCTGTCTCGTTCCCCTGTGGAGGGCAATGGGGTTCGACTGGAGGCCCGCTGCCACTGAAAACTAACGTTATCAAAGGCCTTCTCGGCGTCTAATCAAGAACACGGGGACATGACCTCAAACTAACTGGGGGGAAGTTCAAAACTAATCTTAGAAAGTATTATTTTACTGAAAGGGTGGTTGATGATTGGAATAAACTACCAACAGAGGTTGTGAGACAGTCAACAGTAAATGGCTTTATACATGCTTGGGATAAACATAAATCCATAGTCAAACAACAAGGTTAATGTAAAAAAAAAAAAATATATATATATATATAAAAAAAAAATAAATAATAATAAAAAAAAAATAAATAAATAAATAAAAAGGGGCAGACTCGATGGACTACTCAGTCTTTTTCTGCCGTCACTTTTCTATGTTTCTATGTTTCTAATGTGATAATTGCAATGTCTTGGGTGTCGCAAAGCTTGGTGTACTCCAGGGCTGCTAATACCTTTCTGATATTGGATGCTGTAGATCTTCCTTTGGTGAAGCCCGCTTGTGCTGTGTGTATAATAAAGGGCATTATGTTGGCAAGGCGAGAGGCCACGATTTTAGAGAGAATTTTGGAGTCGATGTTCAACAGGGAGATCGGTCGATATGCTGCTGGGTCGTGTCCTTGCCCTTTTTGGCTATGAGCTTAATGTGGGCTTGGTGTCCTGTCAGAAGATAGGGTCCTCCTTCTCATATCCCATTGTATACCTTCAGCAAGGTGGGGGCAATCAAGTCTTTAGCGATTTTAAAGAACCCAGGGGAGAGTCCGTCTGGTCCCGGAGCCTTGTCATTTGCTAAGTTTTTGATCGTTACTAGAATTTCATCTAATGAGATCTGGGCATTGAGTGTTTGTAAACTGACTGGGTCTACTTGAGGCAAAGCAGTGTCGTTCAGCAACTTAATTGCCGCCTCCTCATCTATGGAAACATTGGCATATAATTTGGTGTAAAATTTTTCTAGGATATTTACAAGGTCAGGGGGGATGTGGCTAGAGTGCCCTCAGGAGTTTTTAGTGATGTGATATGTGCGGGCAGTGGGGTCCCTTACAGAGCCTGGAAAGCAGTTTTTCCTGCCTTGTTACCAAACTTACGGTATTTGAGTTGATAATGGGAAGTTTTCATGTGCTCCAGAGTGCCAGCCCATGCGTCGAAGAGGCGTTTGGCTTCCTTAGGTTAAGGGGAGTGTATTGGGCATTGGTCCTGGGCTATCCTTAGTTGGGTGCTGGCTTCCTGGTACCTCTTTTGGGATGATTTTTTATAATACACAACAAAAAGGCCTTGAGAGGGTAGGGTTTGTTTCGTGCATGGCATTTGTCATGGCGTACTCAGATCATGCCTCCTGCAACATCTTTTTGAAGTCAGCATTATGAGTGAGGAAACTAGGGAACCTCCACTGGGGGGTTCCTCGGGGGGTTTGGAGGTCATCTAGGTCTACCGTTATGGGAGCGTGGTCCGAGATGACTAGGTCTTGTATTGTGGACTGTCGTATAAGTGGAAGGAGTGTGGGGGAACATAGTAGATAGTCTAGTCTGGCGAAGGATCCATGGGCTTGAGAATGTGAGAATGGAAGGCATATTCCCTCTCCAAGGGGTGGGAGAGATGCCACGGGTCCATCAGATTGAGAGCTTTGGTCATATGGTAGAGATGCATGGGTTTGTCACTGGTGAAGCTGTTTGGCCTTCTAGGGATGGGGTTTCTGTCCTCTCTGTTGTTGAGGACCGTGTTAAAGTCCCCTCCTATGAGATGTGGGGCTTGAGGGATGTTTAAAAGATGGGGGGCTAGGTCGCTAAAGTAATGTTTATCTGGTGAGTTGGGAGCATAGACATTTGTTATTTGCATGTCTCGTGTGGGAAATTTAATGTGAATGGAGAACAGCCTACCTGCATAGTCTGTGTGTTCAGAAATAAGGTCATAAACAAGGTTTTTATTGAGTAGTATGAGAACTCCTGCTTTGCGTCTTTCCGCTGCCGAGCCTAAGACTTTGCCTACCCATAGTTTCTGCATTCTAGGGAAATCAACAGCGGCTAGATGGGTTTCCTGAAGCAGGGCTATATCGGTTTTCAGTCTCCTAAGGTGCCTTAAAATTTGCATCAATTTTTATGGCGATCTTAGCCCCTTAACATTCCAAGATGTTACTCTAATGTAATAGGGGGGTATGAGAATCTAGATAATGGTGGGTAATATCATAGGACCAAAGGTGTGGTTGAAGCTTAAATGGAAATGATACAGGACTGGATTCTCCATATTGTGTTAGTTTCAGTGACCCCAGTAAGTAAAGATAGGGGAAAAGGTAAAGAGAGGTAAGGGTGGGGATGAGAAAAACATAACTCAACATACAGCTAGTGACTTCACTTTTTTCCCGCATGTCATTCCACTGCCAGTATATCCACCAGCCCACATGCACAAGACATGGAGTACGGTGCAAGGCGAGCTTCCCCTCTTGATCAGAGGTCAGATCACGGTGGTTGGTCATAGTCACTGTGATTTTGATACCAGGGCGTAGGCCCTAGCTGAGATAGGGATGTCTGTCAGTGGAGCCATCAGAGCGTCTAGAAACCAACAGATAGTATTAAACCAGGACAAAACTGTTGTCTGACTCTAGAGACATTAACTTAAACAGATAACAGTGTGCAAGATATACGATACCCAGGAGAACGTAGGCAAAGCCTGGAGGTTGGATTGCTCCAGGGTGTGCTGGGATGCGGTATAGCCAGTACTAGGCCTGGAGGAAAAGTCCACTCCCTTCAGCGTATTTCCATACCGTCCTCTGCAAAAGTTGGTTCCAGCCATTTTGCTGCGTCCTTCCTGGGGCTTTGCTGGTCTCATGGTCCCTGTTTGACCTTTTCCGTGTAGGTTTCTGGTGGTGCGTCTCTGGGCTTTAGAGCCCGCAGGAAGGAGCCTGCTTTCTCTGGGGCATGGAAGGTGTATTGTTCCCCATCTGGGGATTGTATCCTGAGCATCACCAAGGTGAAGCATATTCCTCTTTTGAAAAGTTCTGTGCAGACTGATTGGAATTCCTTCCTTTTGCGGGATATCTCCGCCGAGTAGTCCGCAAAAATTAGCAGTTTGTGACCATCAATGGCGAAGGTTCTTGCTTTCCTAAAGCTTTGGAGAATCTCCTGGCAGTCGGTGTAATTGAGATACTTCACTATTACTGGCCTGGTTGTTTGCGATCATTAGTGAGTGCCCCAACACGTTGGGCCCTCTCCGCAATGCACTTGTGACAGACACCCAGGACTTCAGGGAGAGTGTTGGTGCATATGTCCATTAATGCGATGGGCTTGTACGATTCAGGGAGGTCGATGATTCTTAGATTGTTCCTCCTAGACCTGTTCTCTAATTCCTCCATTTTATCATGGAGGTGTTGTTGGGCCTGAGAATATTTTCCATGGCGGCGTGCATTTGGTATTGATCATCCTCCAATGAGGAGATCCGCTGCTTGGCTTCATTAAGCCTTTGTGAATGCTCTCCAAGTTCACGCCTTAGCTGCGTGATCCCAGCAGCTATGGCCCGGTCCATTGCGGCCGTAATAGTGGGGGATAATATGGCCGCCACGGCCTGGGCTATTTTTTCATAAGAGCCCTGGTCTGAGTTCCCCGTCTCCCTGGTATCTATGGGCTCACCTGCCTCTCCTTGGCCAATGGTGCTGCCCTGGAGGTGATGGTAGTCTCCCCTCTGAGGTGATGAGGGCCGCGCGGCAGTGGCCATGTTGGCTGTGGTGAGGGAGGGCGGCGGAGAGGAAGGTCTCGTACAGGAGCCTGACCGGGAGCGTGGCTGAGAGAGGTACCGCTCCACGCGGCAGCTCGGAGGGATGTGTGTGCAGGTTGTCCGGTGGGACGGAGGTTGCTCTGGGGCTTTGTATGCCGATTAGAGGCTGCGGGTATGGCGGAGCACTGGCTTCTTCGCCCCCTACATGCGGCGCTGGAACCGGAAGACTTAGCTTATCCTTTAACACACACCTTGCGCATGCCCTCCCCTTCTAGGAGATTGCTCCTGCCCATCTACAGTTTCATGCTTTTCCAAGCAGACGTTGTCAGTGAGCACTGTTCTCCTTCTATGCGCATCCATCAATTGCTTTGTACCTTCTTTTTTGCATAGATTGTTATTTAGCAGAATGTTCAGGAGCTGAGCGATCACATAGCAGCGTATGTGGAGCAGAGCTGAAGTATTGAAAACAGGACAAGTGTGTCCCTGAAAGTCTGCAAAGCTCACCATACACTATGCAATCTGACTGTTTTATCTCCTTCAGAGCTACCATCAACTGCATAGTGCAAGGGCCTGCCTGATTGGATACAGAGTGAATGGATAGATAGGGGGTCCTCTTATTATATAGTTTTGATAAATATAAAGCAGATTTTACAATCAGATTGTATAGTGTATGGCCATCTCCATATGTCTAAAATTAACTAGTTGTGCCATTAATTGTTAATGGCACTCTGAACGTGTAAGTAAATGGGCATTTTGTTGTGTGCAAAAATGTGTAACAACACGTTGTAAAATTCTGCAAACCTCAATGCACCAAAATGTCCCATGAGCTACATTGCTGCATTCATCATGCATAGGGCAGCATATTCAAAACAATGGGCTTCCCTGAACGTGTGGTGAGAAAAATACACTAAAAAATTTGCTCTCCTACTATTCTGTGTGAACGGAGCATGAAAATTACATTGGTGAGTTTACATCTTCCCCCTCCCTGAGCTTGAGCTGGATTACAAGAATATTGACATCTGAATGTTTCCCTCCTATGTACTTGTATGAAGCTGGCCATACACTGTGCAATCTCATTCTACAGTCTCTGTACAATTCCCTTTAGATTTATCAAAACTATGGAATAGAAGAACCCACCTGAACAACCCATTCAATTTGTATCAAACCAGGCAAGCCCTTGCACTACATAGTTGATGATAGATCTAAAGGAGTACTGGTACAGATCAGATTGTATTGTGTATGGCTAACTTAAAGGAAGAAGTAGGAAAGTGAGTGGAAATTTTTTTTAAAAAAAGGTGATATAGTAATGAGGGAGGCATGGTCCAGAGTGATAAATACATTCTGCTCTGCGATGTAGTAAGGCGGTGCACTATGGGATATGAAATTCCTGGAAGGTCAGATGATGGTACAGTAAGTCAGGTCTCAGAAAGCATGTTTTTACATTTTGGACCAAGAGCTTTCATTGACTACTGACATTTACTCAGTTGTCTCTTACAGCAAAAGCCATGGTCCACAAAGAACTTACAAAGCATCAAAGGGATCTCATTGTTGGAAGGTAGCAGTCAGGAGAAGGGTACAAAAAAAATTCTACGCCATCAGACACACCACAAAGTACAGTGAAGACGGTCATCAACAAGTGAGAACATATGGCACAACAGTGAAATAACCAAAAACTGGACTTTGAGGAAAAAACAAAAAGAAAACTGGTACAGGAGGCTGTCAAGAGGTCTACAGTAACTTCAAAGGAGCTGTAGACATTTCTGACAAGTACTGGTTGTGTACTACATGTGACAATAATCTTTATATGTGTTGGCTGTGTGGCAAGATGAACGTCTTTTCTTACTAAAAAAAAGCATCCAAGCTTGCAAAAACCTATATCAAGTCGACCAAAAAGCATGTGGCATAAACGTGTTATGATCTGTATGTTTGGCGCAGAATCAATACTGCACATCACCAAAAAAACAAAAAAAAAACTATACCCACAGTGAAGCATGGTGGTGGCAAAATGATGCCTTGGGCTGTTTTTTTTTTCAGCTAGAACTGACCTTTAGTCAAACTGGAGGGAACAGAAGAGGTTTTGGAATGGCCCAGGCAGAGCTTGGACCTGAATCCAATTGAAAATCTGTGGGGTGACCTGAAGAGGGCTGTGCACAGGAGATGCCCTCACAACCTTGACAAATTTGAGGCAGTTTTGCAAGGACATGTGGGCAAATATTCCCAAGGCAAGGCATGCCATGCTGATAAAATCCTACCCCAAAAGTAGAGTTGAGCGAACACCTGGATGTTCGGGTTCGGTGGGTTCGGCCGAACTTCGCGAAAAAGTTCGGGTTCGGTACCGAACTTGACCCAAACTTGACCCCAAACCCCATTGAAGTCAATGGGGACCCAAACTTTTCGGCACAAAAATGACTGTAAAAAAGTCCTGGAAAGTGCTAGAGGGCTGCAAAAGGAAGTAAAATGATTTTAGAACAATAATCTGTCCCTTATAGCAACAGCAGGAACCTGACCCTATAGAACTAGTAGATGATTTTAGAACAATAATCTGTCCCTCTAAGCAGTAGAGTCTACCTAGTCCAGTCAAATCGTTCTGTAATGCAGGATGAGATGTTATTAGATCTGCAATCTGTCCCTAAAAGCAGTAGTAGTAGTAATCTCTACCTAGTCCACAATCAGATCATTCTGTAATGCAGGATGAGATGTTATTATATCTGCAATCTGCCCCTCACAGCGCTGGAAGCACAATCTTCCTACACTAGCCAGAGAGCATGTGACATGCAACACTAAGTGACTCCAGCTTATAAAGAGGCTGGGTCACATGATGCACTGGCCAATCACAGCCATGCCATCAGTAGGCATGGCTGTGATGGCTTCTAAGGGCAAACCAGTGAAACGCTTGTTGATTGGCTGCCCTGCAGCTATTCAACAGGCGGGATCAAATAACCGAACCCAGAACCCGAACCCAAACTTTTTTTCAAATGTCCGGGTTCGGGTCCGGGTCACGGACACCCCAAAGTTCGGTACGGACCCGAACTTTACAGTTCGGGTTCGCTCAACTCTACCCAAAAGGAGTGTTGTCATAAAATCATAAGGTGATTCAACATATATTATTTTAAGGGTGTGCATATTTACACAACCATGTAATTGACATTTATTTTTAATTTTTATTTTTTTCCTCCTTTAACCACTTCAGTACCATGCACTTAACACTTCCCTACCAGACCAATTTTCAGCTTTCAGTGCTCTCACAATTTGAGTGACAATTACTCAGTCACACTACATTGTATCCAAACTAAATTTTTATCATTTTTTTTTCTTACAAATAGAGCTTTCTTTTGGTGGTATTTAGTCCCCACTGGGTTTTTTATTTTTTGCGATATAAGCAAAAAAACTGTGAAAATTTAGAAAAAAACAAAAACTTTTTTTTTAGTTTCTACTGTAAAATTTTGCACAAAATTAATTTTTCTTCATAAATTTGGGCCAAAATGTATACTGCTACATATCTTTGGTAAAAAATAATCCAAATTAGTGGATATTATTTAGTCTGTGTGAAAGTTATAGAGTCTACAAGCTATGGTGCAAATCACTGAAAATTGATCACATCTGATCACACCTGATGTACTGACGGTCAATCTCATTTCTTGAGACCCTAACAAGCCAGGACAGTACAAATACCCCCCAAATGACCAATTTTTGGAAAGTAGACATCCCAAGGTATTTAGTAAGAGGCATGGTGAGTTTTTTCATGGTTTAATTTTTTTCCCGGAATTCTTTGCAAAATCAAGATTTTTTTTCACAAAATTTTCATTATATCAGGTTATTTCTTTCACATGGCATATGCATACCACAAATGACACCCCAAAATACATTCTACTACTCCTATGGAGTATGGGATACTACATGTGTGGGACATTTTCACAGCCTGGCCACATACAGACGCCCAGCATTGACATAGCACCTTCAGGCGTTTTACAAGCATAAATTGTACATCTCATTTCTCAACCACCTATTACACTTTTGAAGGCCCTGGAGCACCAGAACAATGGAATTACCAACAAAATGACCACATTTTGGAAAGCTAACACCCCAACGTATAATCTATGAGGCATAATGAGTCTTTTGAATAGTTCTTTTTTTTCCAGAAGTTTCTAGAGAATGTGGGAAAAAACATGAAACCGCATTTTTTTTACACAAAGTTACCCATTTATAAGATATTTCTATCACACAGCATGTACATAGCAAAAATGACACCCCAAAATATATTCTACTACTCCTCCTGAGTATAGCAATACCACATGTGTGAGACTTTTACACAGCCTGGCAATATACAGAGGCCCAACATTGAAGTAGCACTGTCAGGCATTTTAGAAGCATAAATCACACATTTCTGACTACCGATCACATTTTTGAAGGCCCTTCATATTTCTAACACATAGCATGTACATTCTAAATAACAAAAGATTACCTGTGGTTTTAGTAGTGCAGTGGTCAACAGAGGAGAACATTGGTCCAGGCAGCAGGCAAGGATGTGGTCAGCGACAGCAAAAGCAATTGTCCAAGCAGCAGGCAGGAATACTGTCCATAGTTCATACAGGTAGAGATACAGTCAGCACAGCCAAAGCACAGCCAAAGCATTGTTCCAGGGTAGCAGGCAGAGACGTCCAGGCAGAAATACTGTCCATAGTCAGCAGAGGCAGCAGGCAGAGATATGGTCAACACAGCCAATGTATTGGTCCAGGCAGCAGAAAGAAACATGGTCCAGAAAGTCCTGGGTCATTACAGGCAGCAAGATGGTCAGCACAGCCAAAGTATTGGTCCAGGCAGCAGGAAGAAACACGGTTCATAAAGTCCTGGGTCATTATAGGCAGCAATATGGTCAGCACAGCCAAAGTATTGGTCCAGGCAACAGGAAGGACCATCAAGCTTAGGGCCAGGGGGACAGGGGTAGAGGCTTCTCCCACACAAATGCTTTGAAGCATCCGGGATACCAGACCCTGTTCTGGGAACACAGAAAACCAAAAATAGTTTTTCTGTACTCCAAACGCTTTTCTGGAGCCCCTCACATATGTGAGACCTCTGTGTACTAAAGTAGAAGGGCAAAAGATCAGTCCAAGTGGCAGGCAAAAGACATGGTCAATTAACAGGCCGAGGTCAGTGCACATGGATGTTAGAAACATGGTTTAAAAAGACATTGTCGGTAAACGGGCCAGGGTCAGTTAACTTGGAGGGTAAAAACATGGAAGGTAAAAACGTGGTAGCAGACAAATGGTCCCAAAAGGTTGACCATCTTAAAAATAAGGGTAACTAATATCTGACAGATGTGTGATAAATCTTGAAACAATATCCAATGCACAGGCCAGGTTTGGAGGGACAATCAGGGCAACGGAAACTTGTATCTCTTCTAATTCCTCTTCTGCTGCAAATACGACATTTCCTCTGGTGTCTTCTTCCAGATTCCGTGGGGGGGATGTTGTAGGGAAAATGTTGCTCTTGAAACCGGCACACACTATCAGAGTGAATGATTGCTGGGACGGGTCCTTATTGGTAAATGAGGGCAATGAGAAGATCTTCAGTATATTTGAGGTAGGTGATGGGTGGGTCTTGGGATGCTTTTTGGAAGCAGACAAATGAATTGTACATGTCCATGTGAAAAAGTTGAAACACCACCTTCTTGTACCAAAAACGGGACTTTTGGTTTGACATGTAGGCTGCATCATCTGGTCATTTAAATCCACCCCCCCCCATGAACATGTTATAGTCCTGGACACATTCAGGCTTTACAACGGGGTCGTGTCTTCTCTGAACCTCCACCACGGTGTCATTGTGGATGGTAGGGCGGATGTGAACATCCTCTCTTGTCCCTACACTTCATCGCCAACACTTCCTCGTTTCTCATAAAGGCATATTCTCCGTTGTTTAGCCGCTTCGTCAATAAATCTTGTGAGAATCCCTTCCACTTTTTCTTTAAGGTGCCGCAGGCCAGGGTGTCTTTTCTGTAAAGGTGACAAAATAGGGGCAGGCTGGTATAATAATTATCGATGTATAAATGGTAGCTTTTCCAAACAGGGTGTATGCCAGCTCCCTGACAATCTTTCCACTTGTTCCAATATATGTGGGGCAATCACGGGGCTGGAGCTGGGAGTCTTTTCCTTTGTAGATTCTGAATGTGTAAACATAGCCAGTGGCTCGATCACACAATTTGTACATTTTTTAATTTCAATAGTGTTTTATTAAGTTTTTAAAGAAATTACAACTCAGAAAATACCATGTGGTAAATACAAAGGTATTCAACAATCCATAAAATAACAAATAATTGAAAGTGTTCGGTATGCATAATGGCTGATAAAACCAGCAACTAGTCTTTCATTAGTATCAGTAGTTGTCTATTACCAAGTACTGTATGCTCAATTAATAAGCATCTGATTAGCACAAAAGCACACCAGTACCTTCAAAGAGTAATCAAAAGAGTCGGGTATATCACCTTTCTCTAGTTGGAGCAAGAAAGTCTGGTAGAGCAGCCCAGCCACCCCAGAGGGAGCATGCTGTGGCCAATCCACCAAATCCACAATTGCTCTCCTTCCTACTATTTTCTCATCTTGCCTTAGGAATTATATTGGTACTGGGGTGCTTCCACCCATAAGGTCACAAATACTCCATGGTTTCATAACAATTTCTCCATATATAGATGAATATATTTGTGATTAAAGAAGAACGAAGGAAAAGGAAAGAAAGGTAAGATAGAATATAGATTGTCCAAAGATGTTCAGGCGAAGCTCCCCCTGCTGGAAATGAGGGAAAAATAAAAAGAAAAAACGTAAATTATACATTCCAAATGTCAATGCCCACATATGCTGCCCAGGGCTCCCATATGTTTCTGAATTTACCCATTGTATCCGGTATAGTGTTGGCCACTTTTTCTTGTGTCATCAACCACAATATATTACGTTTCGCTTGTTGGTAGGATACTGAGGTGGTTTTCCAACTTTTAGTGATCGTTAGTTTTGCTCCTAGTAGTATAAACATAATAAGGGCCTGAGAGCTCTTAGAAATTCCAGGGGAGTTCTGGTTTAGCAAAGCCACAAGCGGACTCTGATGAATAGTCAAACCTGTTACTCTGCTTATTAATCTGAAGATGAAATTCCAGAATGTCCTAATTTTAGGGCATTCCCAAAGACATGTAGAATAGTGCCCATGTGGCCACAATCTCTGAAACAGAGAGGAGAAGCCGAAGCATACATCTTCGCAAGTCTAGTAGGCACCAAATACCATCTATTTACAACTTTTACATTTGCTTCCATCAAAGACACGTTCTTCATTCCCTTGAGGAATTTGTCAAATATATTATGCCATGTGTCCAGGTCCCACTCCAGCTTGAGATCCTTCTCCCACCCAATCATGTAGGGGGTTTTTCCAAAGGTTCGGCTAAGCCCATGTATATCAGAGAAATCCCTCCCCTCATGTCCATTATCTGTGAGCACCATTGCTCATATGGTGTAATTTGTAATAAATTAGATTTGTCAGGTTGCAGCGAGTTAATATAATGTGATATTTGGTGCAGGCGAAAAAACTCAGAAGAGGGCATCTCTAATTTGTTAACGCAATGTTTATGAGATAAAGGTCCACTAGGGCTGACAAAATGTCCAATCCGGAACAGACCCTTATTGAGCCACCAGGGGGGAACTAGGGGTTGTTTAAGAGGTGTGACAGCAGGTGCCAAGAGGAGATAATCTTATTTTGTTTAATGATTAGGTCATTGACCGCTAGCGAGTGAGAGAGGGTTGGGGCGAGGATCGATGGACGTAATTTCGGAGAATACCTTGGGATAGCATGTCTCTCTATTGTTACCCAGTCCGGTGTAGGGCCTTTAGAGTATATTACAGAGAATTGAGCTAGTTGTGCCGCTTGCTAGTACCACCAGACATGAGGAAGTCCCAAACCCCCTTTCTTCTTAGGTCTGTATAAAACTTGTTTAGAAAAGCGGTGTCCCATTTTCCCCCAAATAAATTTGTTGATCGCTGACTGCAGGGGCTCCAATTGCTTTTTGGTTAATGGGATTGGCAGAGATCGAAATATATATAATATGCGGGGAAGAAGAGTCATTTTTATAGCATTAACTCTACCTAACCATGACAGTCCCAATGTTTCCCAGTGTGACATGTCTATGCGCAATCTGTTGAAAAGAGGGGGGCACTTCCGGTTCCGGTGCCTTATGGAGTAGCTGCTTACTACAACAGCTCCATCTGTGAGACCCACACATCAGCCTCTAAAGCTGGCGAAAACCGCTGAACGACCCTGCCAGACCCTACGATCGATCCCGCGGTCATCCTGGATCGCTTCTTGGACAAAACTGGGGCACGAGCTGCCCTGTCTCCCCCGCCTCAGAAATGGAGGTGAGTGCTCACACAGCCCCTAGCACGGCACCGAACGAACTTAATAGCACCGAACGAATTGCACTGGCAGCCGCTGCTCTACTCGCCCCCACTATTAAGGCATCTGTAGAGAAAGCAGTACAAGAAGGGATGCATGCAATTCATAAGGAGCTGAGAGAGCACAAAGCCAGACTAGCAGAGGCTGAGCAGCACATCTCTCATGTAGAAGATGAGCTTTGTCAAACTCAGGAATCTGATATGGCCCAGGACAGACAACTTAAAGCCATTGTGGAAAAGCTGGAGGACTTAGAGAATAGATCTAGGAGGTCAAATCTCCGTTTTATTGGGGTCCCCGAATCGCTCCACACCCAGGCCTTAGCAACATTCTGCTCTACCAAAATACCTGACGCTCTAGACCTTCCAGGGCAATGTCTTGTCGAACGAGCGCATCGCCTGGGTACACCAACTCCAGATAAACCGCAACCAAGACCCATAATAGCCAAATACCTAAATTATGCAGATAAATCTATGATTCTGCAAAAATACAGGCAACAAAAATCTCTCTCAATAGACGGTGTAAAAATTCTGATATTCGCCGACTATTCGGCTGAAGTGGCAAGAGAAAGAAAATCCTTCCAGGGGATTTGTGCTGAACTCTTTAAACAAAACCTGAAATTCACTTTAGCCTTTCCTGCCATACTGCGACTGAAATCGCCATCTGGAGAACAGCTAACTTTCCACTGCGCACAGGAAGCTGAAAAATTCATACGCTCACTCCAGCCAAACTCCTATGCAGCGGTTGTGAACAGAGACATGCCCACACCACGCGCCCTGGAGATGAGAAGCCCCAGGAAGGACTCTCCGAAAAGATTTAAGCAATCTGGAGGGCGCAATGCGCCCCATCTTCCAGACTGACACCCCTCATCATTTAGAAGAGACTTTCTTCTTTTCCTCTGCTATTTCACTGGCCCGATTTAACAGCTAGTAAAGAGCAAGAAGGACATGCTGTGCGGCCTTCTTGGAACCCACAAAGGTGATAGACTGATAGCTTCACTCGTGGTAACACCGTTCATCTAATTCTCTAGTTCCCCCTTAGAGGGTCAGTAATGTTCATGCTCTCTAATTTCTGTTGTTTACTGTAAATGCACATGTCATCCCATTGCACATGCATTGGGCGGACGCGTGCATACCACTCTACGGTTTACTAGTTATACTGTTTTAAATATGCCTTAACCACAATGTTATACTTTTAAGTTGGTTTGAGCTCTCTCCTCCACATGCCTGCTGCTCTGGACTCCCCCCCCCCCCCCTCAAGCCTGTTGTTGAAAGTTCCTCTCAGTAGGGGAGGCTACCTGAGATTACACACTACCCATCCTACCACCTATGCCAGAAAACCACCTCCAGATCAAGGGTCCTCACCTAAATTGGGAGCTGATCTAAAGCAGCTATACCATGTGGAAGAAAGAGAAGTTCACGTGTGTTGTATGTTCCTCTTCCCCCCCCCTTGTTTCCTCCTCCCCCCCAACATCTCCCCCAAACTGCACAAGACCTTACCATTGTATAGGGATCACTGGATCACCCTCTTACTACGCATCCTTAGGAGGTTTCAATTAATCTATATTCTGTTATACTTCCTCACGACTCCAACTTCACCCACAATTCGACACTGTACCATCAGCCCATACCCGCCTAATCCTACCTAATTATGAAAATAGTGACCTGGAATGTTAAGGGACTAGGCTCCCCCAATAAAAGAATAAAAATCCTTAGACACCTGCAAAGGCTTAAAACGGATATAGCATTGATCCAGGAGGCACATCTCACATCTAGGGATTTCTTCCGTATGAAGAAACTATGGGTGGACACAGTGCTAGGGTCAGAGGGGACCACTAAAAGAGATGGCACACTCATCCTAATACACAAGAATTTCCCAGGGAAAGTCATCTCCTCAGTAAATGACGCCCATGGAAGCATAGTCTCGGCCCATGTACAATGGGGACCTAAAAAATTTAACTTAACGAGTGTCTACGCCCCAAATAGTTCTGACGACCAATTCTTTACAAATCTATCGACTCACATTCTTACGCTGCCAGAGGGACCTCACATAATGGGAGGTGATTTCAATTCCACCATGGTCCCACTCGATGACAAACTCTCTCCCCATCCTCTCCAGACCAAAACACGGACACAGGGACCTACCCTACTCAACTCCACAATGACCTCTCTTCAGCTTATTGATCTTTGGAGACTCCAGCACCCAATAGACAGAGAATTCTCCTTCTATTCCCCCCCACATAAAGTTCTCACAAGAATAGATTATATCTTTGGATCCGACAAACTACTCCCCACATTACAAGGGACTGATATCCACGAGATAGCTATCTCTGATCATGCCCCAGTCTCCCTCACGTTACAGGACCCCACAATTCAACAAGACTGCCATCTATGGCGTTTTCCCTCCTACCTCGCCAAAAATACTGACTTCGTCAATTTTATCACTAAATCTTGGGAAGATTTCGAAATTACAAACCAGAATCATATTGAAAATCCTACCCTTTTCTGGGAAGCAGGAAAGGCTTATTTAAGAGGCAGAATAATCTCCTACGCCTCCTTTCACAAAAAACGCTCCCTCCATAAATTCAAAGAAGCCAGTGCCAAACTTAACAGGGCCCAACAAACACTGGCTGCGGCCAATACTCAACAAAATAGACAATTATGGGAGGAAGCCAAAAGAACCTTTGATCTATGGGCTGACACTATAGAACTCTCCAAAAGGGCTCAGACAGACGCCATACATTACAAATTTGGAAATAAAGCAGGTAAATTACTGGCAAAGCTGTGCAAAGGCCCCTATAAGCCCACACACATTACTGCCCTAAGGGACAAATCAGGCAAAACCCACAACCTACCACAAGACATAACTCAGGTGATGCTAGATTTCTACTCCTCCCTTTATGCCCCCGACCCCATTGACAAGTCCAAGGCACAACTCTTCCTAGACGACCTTAATTTGACTACAATATCCCCAGAACAGTTATCAGCACTCAACGCCCCAATAAACATCACAGAAGTAAAAGACACGATAAGCCATCTCCACTCAGGAAAAGCCCCAGGCCCAGATGGGTTTACTGGCGACTTCTATAAAGCCCTAAAGGACACTCTTAGCCCAACCCTACTGACCGTATATGCTCATATCTGGACGGGGGGCGCATACCCACCAACCAGCAACCAAGCAATCATCAAGCTGATAGAGAAAAAGGGTAAAGACCCGATGGAACCATTTCCCTTCTAAACCTAGACACCAAAATACTCTCAAAAATAGTGGCAAATGGACTGGCAGCAATAATACCTGACATCATTCACCCTGCTCAGTCTGGTTTTGTCAAAGGCCGAACCGCATCCCTAAATATCAGGAAAGTGATGACTATCCTCGAGGAAGCCGCTACGCACCCCCATTTGGAGAGAGCCATCATCACTTTAGATGCAGAAAAGGCCTTTGACAATGTAAATTTTGACTGGTTATTTATGGTTCTGGATAAATTAGACTTTAAAGGACCCTTTATACACCTAATAAAACAGATGTCCCCTTTCACCCCTGCTATTTAATATTGCCCTTGAACCTCTATCCAGACATCTGATATACAAGGCTCCCTTACATGGTGTAAAAGTGGGATCTGAAGAACTACGAACAGCCCTGTTCGCGGACGATGTGCTGATATTCTCAGCACATCCCTCAAAAGATCTACTCACTATTAAGGAGGTTTTTGACAAATCCAAAACCTGCTCAGGGCTACGCATAAACTATGGAAAAAGTGAGGTCCTACTATTAGATTCCTATAAAACCCCAACCTGGGTGTCGGACTCGCCCTTCATATTAGCCAATTCCCATATCACTTATCTGGTTATCAGAATTGGAAAAACACCAGCTTCCCTTTACACTTTAAACTACCCTCCCCTCATAGACAAGATAACCAGAGAACTTACCAGCTGGATGGATCTCCCGCTCAAAATGGTTAATTTCGCCAGACTGTTAAATCCAATGCAGACAATACCCTTGCTCTTGAAGCACAAAGATATTAAAACCCTCAATAGCATCTTTATAAAATTTATCTGGCAAAACAAAAGAGCCCAAATTGCATTGAAACTCCTGTATCTTCCCAGGAGGGATGGTGGTGCTAACCTACCTAATATACGCTTATACAATCTAGCATGTCTATTGAGAATTGGTTTGGACTGGATAACCAAAGCTTCAAAATACTCGAACCATCACTTGGAAGCAACCATGGTGCACCCCCTCTCATTGTCAGCTCTCCTTCACACTCGTTGGAAATCTCTGACCCCCCACTACAACATAATCTTTTGCTAAGGGACACAGTCATCGCTTGGAGAGAATCTCAAAAGCTTTTGGCTTTATCTCCCTTTATCTCTAGGCACCTACCTATACAAGGTCACCCACATTTCACCCCTGCATGGTCCCAAAATGTCTTTCACAAATGGAAGGAAAAAGGCCTAACCACATTTGCGGATTTATGCAACTCCACGAACGGATCCCTCCTACCCTTTCAAGAAATTTCCCAAAGATTTGATCTCCCCCAATCGCATATGCATAACTACAACCAGTGCAGTAGTTTTCTCAAATCCCTCAGCGCGAATGGTCCCAACAGACTCAGACACTCCTTCATCGACCACCTGATAACCCAACGATCCTACTCAATTTCCGAGATCTACAAGCCTCTACGGGTGGCTACCTGCTCCCAACCTACGAACTAAAAAAAAAACCAACTGGTCTAAAGACTTTTTAGTAGAAAACCTGGAAGACAAAATACTGGAAGGATACAACCTAGTCCTCAAACTCACCCCCAGCGAACTATGGAGAGAAACGCAAATGAAAATTCTGCACAGGGCTTACCTACCATACCTCCTGTGACTCGGCGATCTGCCCTAAATGCTCTTAGACTCTCCCATCCCTGGCTCACAGGCTCTGGCATTGCCAGAACATCGTATCTTACTGGGATCAAGTGCTATCCTACATCTCGGACATCACCTCACTACAATTGCCTAAGGACCCTATCCTACTTCTGTTTGGCTATTGGGACGAATCTTCAATAGCAAGCCACACACAATGTCACTGTACTCCTCAAAAGAAATGGATACTCCATACTCTATTGGCTGCAAGGAAAAATATCCTGAAAAACTGGATCCATCCTTTTTCTCCATCGATCTCCCAACTCCAGAAAGACCTACTCTCTCTGCTATATAAAGAAAGACTTTCAATGGATCTTCTCCACCCCACTTCGAAGGAAAGGTTGCTCAAGAAGTGGCAACCCTACATCTTGAAAGCTATCCCCTTAGCTGAAGGACAACTTCTACTTGACCAACCTCTTAACTACCATGACAACCTCAAACAGTTGTATGGGTGCTGAAACCTCCTACCATCAGAATCCCCCTCTAGAAAGGACTGGTCGTCTTCGTCTTTTTTACCTAATCACCTTGTACATAAGGTATATTGTAAGACATTCATCTACCCTCAATATATTTTTGTAATCTCATATGCTACCGCTATGTTCTGGGAGTATAGTCACTATATCAATGTATCATTTTATCATTCCATCAATCTGTCTAGACTAGGCCACCCCTTGAGATCCACCCAGCTGCTTCCCACTGACAGGATCTACATGTTTCACCTATTCAGGCCTTGCATAACCTCCCCCTCTCTCCCTCCCCTCTTCCTCCTCTATACACATCCCTCATATTCATCTTTAAAATGTGCCTCTCCTATACATGAAGACTCCACTCATACCAGATCAGTCATCCAGCCAAGGGCACTAATCTCCAAGATACCAGCTCATATTACGATAAATTC
This sequence comes from Glandirana rugosa, assembly GCA_018402905.1. Lineage (NCBI taxonomy): Eukaryota > Metazoa > Chordata > Amphibia > Anura > Ranidae > Glandirana > Glandirana rugosa. Next base: position 450,144 of record BLSH010418402.1, on the reverse strand, counting down.
AAAAATATGTTGTATCATTACTGTAACCTCGGTTTTTCTGTCAACAAATGTTCAAGCTATGAAACCTGTTTCTGTATCCTATATTGATTCAATAAAATTTCTTGAAAAAAAAAAAAAAAGAGGGGGGTAGTTACTCTTGTATAAAGAATCGAAGGTAGTGGAGAGGTTGACACCCAAATATGGTATGAAAGATTCTGACCATACAAAGGGAATTGCGCCTTCAGTTGCATCAATGTTGGAGAAGGAATATTCACGTTTAGAGCCATGGATTTGGACAAATTAACTTGAAGGCCCGAGATCCTACTAAAATCGTTGAGTAGACGCAATAAATCCGGAGTGGAGGTTAGGGGGGAGGTTATAAACAAAAGGACATCATTCGCAAATAATGCGCATTTATGGGTGGATTGACCTCAGTTCACTCCTTTTATGTCTGGGTTTTGCCTCAAAGCTATGGCTAATGTTTCTATTGCTATGGCGAATAAAAGGGGGGACAGGGGACATCCCTGTCTGGTGCCTTTCGTTATCCGAAAAGTATCCGAATACTGGCCATGAAACCTCACCCATGCACTAGGTTGAGAGTATAATGCTTTCAGGACCCCTGTAAAATTCGGGCCAAAGCCCCATTTTTCCAATAGTCTGAACATATATTGCCAAGAGACGGAGTCAAAAGCTTTGTGGATGTCTACCGATAATAAATATCCTTCCTGAGGTGGACCCCCATCCCACCTCGAGCCCATTAGCGACAAAATGTCAATCGCCCTCCTTACCTGGTCTGGCCCCTGCCTGCCCGAGATAAATCCAACTTGGTCGTTATGAATATAGTTTCCAATAAACTATGCTAGAATGTTGGATAAGACCTTTGTCATAATTTTTAGATCATTATTTATTAACAAGATTGGTCTATAGCTGCTCACCTCGCTCGTATCCTTTCCCAGTTTTGGTATGACTGAGATAAAGGCTAAATTGTTTGCTGGATCCAAAGGTTGACCCCTGCTCAGGGCATTAAAGAGCCGGACCAGGTAAGGGGCAAGTACCGTCTGGAATGTTTTATAGTAGGGATTGGAGAAGCCATCTGGACCTGGGGCAGAATTGGGCTTTAGGTCCTTTATGACAGCTATTATCTCAGCCTCCGTGAACTGTGATTCCATTATCGATCTGTGATCAACCGTGAGGCATGGAAGAGGGATCCCCCCAGGAAGGTTCTAGTTTGGAGTTAACAATCGCGTTATTATTAGAGTATAGTTTAGAGAAAAAATCCTGGAAGGTATTCATATTCTGTGTCAAGACACCAGACATGCATTTAATTTTGGGGATAGAGAGCGATTTATACTTAGGGGTGAGCCTAGCTGCCAGACGCGTACCAATTCTGTCACTAGCAAGATAGAGGCGTCCTGCTGACCATTTAATATACTTCTCCACTGAGGATGTCAATGCCAGATTGAGGGAAAGTTTAGCTTTTTCTAATCTTGATAAGGTTACACATGTTGGATTTTTTTGTGTGCCTTGCTCACTTGACGGAATTTCTTTTCCAACTTAAATATATCTATTTGATATTCATGCTTAAGTTTGGATCCCAACTGTATAAACAATCCCCTAATAAAAGCCTTATGTCCACCCCACAAGGAACTTGGGGAGACATCTGTCGTATAATTAATTGAAAAGTATTCCTTAAGATCCTTTTCGATTAAGGTGCAATGGACCGGATTGGATTATAAAGATTCATTAAGGCGCCACTGTCTAGGCCCGCTATTCGTTGGTGCTTTGTCCAATGCTATTACCACCATGGAGTGGTCCGACCAGGCTACAGCCCGGATTTTTGGCCAAGTGATTTTATGAATATCGCCGGTGGTAATGAAAATTTAATCTATCTTTGCATAGGTGTTATGGGGAGCCGAAAAATGTGTGTAATCTTTGGAGGTGGGGTTTAACTCGAGCCAGATATCCACCAGCCCCAAAGAATGTATAAGCTTGGCTATCTTAAGACTCTGTTTAGGGGGTCTTTTGCACCGAGGCATTCCCAGTGACAATTTGTCGAGCATGGTGCCGAATGCGACATTAGAGTCCCCGTCCATCACCACCCTGCCTTCTAAATGTGGAGAGAGTATTTTAAGCATAGTAGCGAAGAATCCCGCTTGGCCTCTGTTAGGTGTATGAAATTAGATAAAGGAGTATTTGTGGCCTGATATTTCACCTATGACCAGAATGAAACGCCCTTCGTCATCTTTAATCATCTTGGTGACACTGAACGGAACTCTTTTGGGGAAATGGGTTTCTTGCAGCAATAAAATGTCTAGATTCTGTGTGTGGTAGCTCTGAAACGCCTTACGTCTCTTCAATGGTGAGTTTAGGCCTTGTGTGCTGTGAGAACCTAGTTTGAAAACCTCCTTAGGATGGTGTGTGTCAGCCATGGACATGAGGGGGGAATGCTATCTCTACCCCGGTGCCTAGAATGAAGTTCTCAAGATGGGATGGTAGCTCTGGAAGCTTGACGTCACTGCGCCATGGAAGTGAGGAGGTCTGCACAAACATCTGTGGACAAGATACACTGAAAGGAGAAAGAAGACAATGCCTGGTTAGACAAAGAACTTTTGAGTCATACAGAAAGAAAGAGAGAAAAAAGAGTAAAAGTACAGACTGATAGATGAAGTTATTGATTCAAATATATAAATCTACTGCTAAAGTTCTCTTCTCGTATGCTCAAGGAGGATACAGATCCTTAAAAGAATCTGGAACCTCAGGAAGAGGGTCTGGACCGGCCTAGACCCCCTCTAGATCTCCAAACAAGAGATCTGAAGAAGTGGCAACCTCAAGGGGTTGCAGTCCTGATGTCACCAGGGGTAATAAGTCCTCTAGTAACAGCAGGGGGAGGAGCATGTTGTTCCGCCCCGACTGTAGAGGTCTCCCGGCCTGTAATCAAAACACTTAGAATCCCCAACAATAACTTAGGAGGGGTAGCAACAAGTGAGACTAGGGAGAAAGGGGATAAGGAGAGAGAAAGGAGGTAAAAGAAAATATGGTCTCACATGCCAACTATATATATAAAAACATAGGAAACTTAGACTGTAGCCCCCCAGCCCAGCCCAACATTTTACGTTTCAGGTCACTTAAGTGACCTTTGGGGCTGTCGTTGTCCTTGAATGTGGAGGAAAAGAAAAAAAAAACTTTTAGATGGGTAGGAGCCCTGAAGGGGCCTGAACCCCTCGGGCGATTGGTGAACAGCTGTTACCAATAAACAGTAACCTGAGTCTCCAAGTAACTAAAAATTTTGACGGAGATTTGGCCATGAGCCCAAGAAGTCTTTTTGTTGCACACATAGCAACGACCAACAACTGTGGAGGAGTGGATATCCAGCCCTAGGGTGGAAGTTCACGAGAAACTCATCACTGCCAAAAACTTTCCTCCTCAGCCTGAGGGTTTAGAGTCTCGTTGCCTCTTAGGTTGTTGTTTATTCCAGAGTGGGGTGATGAGACTGCCTGGTGGTGGTCTTTTCGCTGAACTTTGACATAGATCCGTGGGTGATGTTCAATGAGGCCCAACTCCTTAAGGATACTCTCTCCCTCCTGGAAATTTGCAAACCCGTGAGTCTTGTTCTGGAAGGTAAATTGCAGCCTGAACAGGAACGACCACCAATATTTCAGCATTTTTTGTGAGAGCATCAACAAAAGCGGTTTGAGGGTCCTCCTCTTTTGTATTGTGGTCGGGGAAAGATCCGCAAACACCTGTATGGAGTGTCCCTGGATCGTGAGGGTACCTGCAGATCGTGACTTTTTCATTACCGTCTCCTTAGTGGAATAATAATGAGCTTTGACTATGACGTCTCTAGGGAGACCTTCCTGTCGTTGGGGTTGTAAAGGCCTATGGGCCCGGTCAAGCTCAAGACTGTGGGATGGAATATCTGGCAGTATATCTTTTATAAATTCTTTGACCGCAGTGTGTACATCCGGTCTCTGGCAACCCCCTAATGTGAAAGTTATACCTTCTGATGTGATTCTCAAGTTCATCTATTTTAGAGAGAGCCACATCAAGCTGGTCCTGAAACGATTGTATGCCAGATGTATTTTGGTTCACTCGTGCAACTGCATTATACACCAACTGTTCAATTACATCTATCCTGGAACCCAGATTATTTAATTCAGCCTTAATAGTTGATGTTATCTGAGCTGCATTTTGAGCTAGTCCAGCTGCCAACATCTCAGAAAATCTGTTGAGGAGATGTCCCATGCCAGATATTTGGCATTGGGGCCCCAGCTCAGCTTCCAATTCATGTAGCAGGCCTAGGGGACTATGTTCATATGGGGAGTGTGATATGTCTCACATAACCCTCTCTATCAGGGATTCCGTGGATGCTGGGGAGGCAGTAATGTCCAGGAATCGGTTTAGGGGTATCCCTGGGGTTGCTGGTACTCCCTGTACATTGTTATGAGTATCAGCCTCAGTATCTGTAATGCCCTCCTCTATCCCTCCGCATGGCAGCGTTGCGGCCGCCATCTTGGAGTCCACAGGCTTCTGTGTGGAGAACAGCAATTGCCTGTTTACCTCTTTTTTCTGCGACTTGTGCGGCTCTCCGGGCATGGGGTGATTGCCTCCGGCTTCCCCTAGCTGCTGACAGGTGATCCTGAGCCCGGGGATCACTGCTGAACAGCCGTGGAGCTCTCCTTAGGTCGGGGTGGCACGGAGCTCCAAGTCAGTGCATCCTTCTCAGAATCCCGCGCATGCGCACTCCAATTTGTACATTTTTTACCCCATACCTGGCTCTCTTGTTGGGTATGTACTCCTTGAATTGCAGCGGGTCAGTGAAATGTACAAGGGACTTGTCCACACATATTTCTATTGCGGATGAACACTTCTGCCAATTTCTGTGAAAAGGAATTGATTAGGGGCTGTATCTTGTAGAGTTTGTCGTGCCTGGGGTGACTTCGGGGAGGGCTCTGCGCAATATCATTGAAATGCAGGAAACACATTATTGTATCGTAGCATGTCCTGGACATAACTGCTGAGAATATTGGCATGTGGTGGATGGAGTTCGTGGACCAATAGGAATGGTGTTCGTTTTTTCTTTGTAAGCCACATATTAAGAGTAAGTCCCAAAAATATTTTTAATTTGTATAGCGTGAGACAACGCCAACGGAATAAACGGGCATAGGAGGAATCTGGGTTGGCAGCAATACATTGTTCTGCATGCAAGTATGTTTGGTCCACAATATTCTGCAGCAAATCCTCAGGTAAAAATAAAGAAAAATATTCAAAGTATCAGGCCTGTGACCTGGGCTGTGACTGACGGGCTGTGACAGATGCTGACGGGCTGTTACTGATGAGCTGTGACAGATGCTGACGGGCTGTGACAGATTCTGACAGACTGATGGGCTGTGACAGATGCTGATGGGCTGTGACAGATGTTGAGGGACTGATGGGCTGAGACAGATCCTAATGGCTGTAACAGATCCTGATGGGCTGTAACAAATCCTGATGGGCTGTGACAGGTACTCACTGATCTCCTTTTCTCACATGATCGGTGTGAGGAGAAGCAGAGATCAGATTGTACCTGACAGTGTTTTGTTTACATTTGTGACCCATTGTGAATGGACACAGCCGGTCACGTGATAAACAGCCAATTTCATTGGCTGTTTACCTTGATCGGGGAAACGCTGTGTCCAAGGGACACCCGCTCCCTCCGATCGCCAACGTGCACCCCTCCGGGGGCACGCTTCACGTGCGCCTCTGCACTCCTTCGTTCTGACATACAGGAAGTGACCGGCTGTGTTTAGACACTGCCAATCACATGGTAAACAGCCAATAAAATTTACCCTGATCGGGGATGGCCCGTGTCCTGGGGAAACGGGCCAACCGCAATCGCAGCGCTGCGCCCTCCCGCAGGCGCGTGCTACGTTGTTATCTTTCTGGACGTCATATGACACCCAGTCTGGATAACTCAACCACTTCCTGGCCCTCATTTTGTATACGCCGGTAGGGAAGTGGTTAAAGATTTCAATGTGTTTTTCATTGAATTTCACAGATCAGAGGTTACATTTAAGGTAGAAAACACACAAACACACACACATTTTTCTTCATATTTCTAATATGTGCACCCACATGAGGGAGAGCACCCAGATGTCCTCTGAGACCAAAATAGTATGGGTAATGTTTGCATGAGACTACAGAGCTACAAAGGGTCAGCCTCCACACTGATGCAGAATGCTGGTTTTAAACACATCAGCACAAACAGACAATATGTGAGTTAAGCAGTGTAGGGCAGTGAAAGTGAACATAAGCATCAAAGCATGTGTAGGGTAATGTATTTTTGCCCATATTTGGATGTTTAAAATGAACATAAATGAGAACATTTTAAATGGATTTTAATAAGAGGGAAGTGTTCTGAGCTGGGGTGAAGTGTCCAAGAAGAGATATGGTGTGAGTGGTGAATGAGGAGGATGGAAAGAAGGCACTTTGAAGGGCAAAGTGGGTTAGATCAAAGCCCTGTGAGTAGGGGTGAGGAGGTAGGGAGCAAGGAGCTGCGAGGTAGGAGTGAGATGGTTTAAGAGTAGGTATTATGAGACAGGGGGTCAGGTTGGTGAAAGGGAAGCGTTTTGAATCAGAGGGCAAGGGTAGTGAGAGGCCAGGCAGGTATGAAGGAAGGCACTGTGGCCAGGGAAGCACTGGGAGGCAGGGGGGTATACTGGGTTGGAAGGCACTGTGAATTGGGGGGGGGGGCTAAAGTTGGTGGTATGTGAGTGCACATGTGCGGGAGCTCTGGAATGGACACTTGAGCCAGGAGCTCCACACCACCCAGAGCCAGTGGGGTCCTGAGCGCCTAATATAGCCACCCAGGACCACCTAGAATGGGGCTTCCTAGCCCCCACAACCCCACTAAGCACCCTAGACTGAGCAGAATGGTGGCACGGCGAAATTTGGAGCCACAATTCGCCGGAGCAGCTCCGGCTGGCTGTACCAAGATGGCCGCTGCTGCGGCCTTGCAACAGGCAGCTCTCCAGGAGGGATCTCTGGAGAACCGACAGTTCATCGCTCCAGCAAATCCTACCTACACTCCAGGGGCACATGTGGGTAACCAACAGCTCCTGACCCCATCTCCAGCATCCACAGAATGCCTGATCAGCCACACCTTGGAGGACTTTGCTTTATCCCCAGTAGGCCCTTTCCCAGTCTGCCACTCTGCAGCCTACCCACCAGGCCCCACAGATCAGGATACCCCTCTAAAAGAAGTTGACCTATTTCAAAAGTTATCCAACCTACTAGACGGGCTTATTCAACACGGCGGCTAAAATTACTGGGGGCATAAAGGCTGACTTTCAGATTGCGCACCAGGATGGAATCCATTGAACATAAACTTGACATTACTGTATCCAGAGCCAATCAGAATCCTGATCATATCCAGGTTCTTCAAAATCAGCTTGAAACTGCCCTCGCAAGAATAGATGACCTCGAAAATTGGTCTAGAAGGTACAACTTTAGGATCAGAGGCCTTCCAGAGACAGTCACAGACATTCCAGCTGCGGTCCAGGATATCATCAAATCGCTGATCCCCAACATCCCACAGCATCGCCTAGAATTTGACAGAACTCATAGAGCGTCCCCCCCCCCCCCCCAGAAAAGAGAGCTCGCCTAGGGACATAATTGTGAAACCTCATTTCTACGCTGTCGAGGAGGAAGTCATTCTCCAGGCACGTCGCAAGACACAAATAACATGCCTAGGGCACCAAATTCAGATCTTCGCAGATCTAGCTCCCTCCACAATTCAAAGGAGAACTCTGAAACCCCTATTATCTGTCCTCTTACAAAAGAACATTAAATATTGATGGGCTTTCCCTTTCGTCATGAAATTCACCTGGAAGAGTAAGACCTAGTCCGTTACCAACCTACCTGATGGTGAGAAACCCCTCCTTAATCTCAAGCTGATTTCACTGGAAGCATCCATGGAAGTCACATACTCCTCGGTGGGCTCCACTAAGCGGCCTCCACTTTCAAGCCCCCTTTCTCCACTGTAGAACAAGACAAAGACCAAGAAATCCAAGGACAACAGACTACCTTAAAAGTCACCTTAACCACTTCAGCCCCGGAAGGATTTCCCACTTTAGGACCAGAGCACTTTTTACGATTCGGCACTGCGTCACTTTAACTGACAATTGCGTGGTCGTGCGACGTTGTACCCAAACAACATACTTTTTTTCCCACAAATAGAGGTTTCTTTTGGTGGTATTTGATCACCTCTGCGTCATTTCTGATCTATAAACAAATGAAGAGCGACAATTTTGCAAAAATACCCAAATGTATTACTTTTAGCTAAAATACAAATCCAAAAAAAATATATAAAATAACATTTTTTTCCATTGGTTTTGGCCGATTTATATTCTTCCTCATATTTTTGGTAAAAAAAATCGCAATCAGTGTTTATTGATTGGTTTGCGCAAAAGTTGCCGCGTTTATGGACGATGAGAATTCATTTCTGGGTTTTTTTTTTTTTTATTGTTTACTAGTAATGGCGGTGATCTGCAATTATTAGCAGCACTGCGATATTGCAGCGGACATGTCGGACCATTTTGACACTTTTTTGGGACCATTGGCATTTATACAGCAATCAGTGCTATAAAAATGCTCTGATTACTGTGTAAATGCCATTGGCAGTGAAGGGGTTAACCTGCAGGGGCGCTCTAAGGGTTAACTGTGTTCCCTGGGCGTGTTCTAACTGTGTGCGGGCTGCCCTGGCTGGGGAAAGGGGATGATTATGGCTTCCATATAGAGGAAGCCTGTGATCACAGCCCTTCCCCCTCTATGAGAACGGAGATCCGTGTTTACTTACACAGACCTCCGTTCTCTCACTGTGGGGGGGCCATCGCGGGTAACTGGCGGCGATTGAGTCCACCCTACCCGCTCCCTGGCCCCCCCGGACACAGTGAGCACGCAAGCTCACTTCCGGTGGCGCGCTCTCACAGCACTAGTTATCGCAGCTGCCGTTGTATGACGGCGGTTTGAGATAACGAGCCACTCTGTCGCTGTCAGACTGCGGTTGGGAACTGGATTCTGACACCTGTAACCTGGGGGTAGCTCCGTAATGACCGCCAGCCAGTTTATTGAAGCAAACAGTCAATTTATTTTAAGCAACCAAAATCAAATGAAAGCTTTCTTCAGCCAAAGTAAATACATAGTCCGGCATCCTGGCATTGATAACTAAAAACAGCAGGCTCACCATTAGTCTCGGTCCCACAACTCGGTTAGGCTCCTCCAGAATCAGGGTGTCATGCCGGCCAGACAGAGGGGTTCAGCAGCCTGTGTCTCAGTTGATACAGAGAGCTCACGCTTGCTGTCCAGCTTGTGAAGCTCTCTCTCTCTCTCACTTCCTTGACACAGGTGCACTGAGTCTCTGCTGCCTTTCAGACCTCCCTCCCCCGGGTCTTAACCCCATAGGTACCAAAGTCCTAGCGATCTGGGTTTGAGACTCTGCAATCGTCCTTCTTAAAGGGACCATGGCTCCAATATTGGGCTGCCTTCTAGGACACATCCCCGGTGTCCTGTACACACCACTTAGGGCTTTGCCCAAGGAGGGAGCTTTTGACTAGCGTAAACCTCAGTTGTTCTTTGTTACTTTTTTTGATAGTCTTGTTAACAAGTTAAATTATTCATTTGTTCATTTTTTTCTTCATAGTTTAGCTGATTTGTGCTTGGCTTTAAGGGCTTAGCCCTCTTCCCTCCCTATCTCTTAGTAGGGGGGGAGTGGAGGGACCGACCCAAAATGGTCCTGGGTTTGAATAATAACCCTTATTTACACTGCTTTAAAAATACTTGAGGGGATGCCCTGGTTTGGGGTGGTCCCCATGCCTCTAGACCTCTGTGGGATAAGGGGTCTGATTCTTACTGGACCGGACCTGTATTTTGTTGGTTCTACGGTTTTCATCGTAGAATGAGAGGGGAATTACCCCCCTTGAGTGCTACCCCTCCTTTTGGCAGAAAATCTCTACTTCCTACTGATTTTGATTCTCTCTGTCCTTTCCTGTCTGTGTCTTGTCTATGTTGAACCTAACCACTTCATCCTTTGCAGATTTACATCAACTTACCACCTTTATGACCACCAGAATCCAGAGGAGACACATTGAGGATTAGTCCCTTGCCCTCTGTGGGAGAAGACATCATGGGGTAAGTGATGAGAATGACGATTGTGACCCTCCCCTCCAATCTCATGGCTAATCTGGGATCATACTCTCTTAAAATAGCATCACATAATGCCCATGGCCTTAATCCCCCCCTAAAACGAAGAAAACATTTAGACAGTCGCAAAGCCCGGAAATTTGACATTGTCTGAGACTCATTTTCTGGTGCGGTATGGTCCCAAATTTCTCCACTCACACTATCCAGACTTTTATCTAGCAAATGCAGAAAGCAACCAGAGGGGTGGCCATTCTTGTAAATGCTCTCTCCGCTCATATTTGAGAGACACCGAGGGTAGATTTATCTTCGTGAAGGGTACTATAGATGACCAACTATTCTCCCTAGTCTCATAAGCCTAATAAGGGGCAAGCAACCTTCTTCAAATTGCTTCTGGACTCCTTACAACCTCTTCTGGACGGAAAGATAATTTTTGGTGGAGACGCAAATGCAGCATTTGACCAAGAGATGGATAAATCGAGACCGCCCACTGATCAATTGACACGACCAACTAAGGCGAGCCTTAAAATAGTGAAGGAGCTAAGACCCTGGTCCCTCAGATTCTCAGCTCCCATATCAGAGACACAACATTATCAGACCATTCCATAGTAGTTATAGTACTTCGCTCTCAATCCCATAGTGTGGGGAGATCACAATGGAGACTCAATGAATCCCTTCTCTCAGACCCAAAGTGCTGGAAGTTAACAAATCTCTACAGGCCTATTTCGAGTTGAACAATGTGGAGGGTACCTCAGCGGAAACTTTATGGACGGTCCATAAGGCCTTTATCAGGGATACATTTATCCGATTGTCCACGCAAATTAAAAGAGAGAGGAGAGTTGACCTAGAGAAACTAGAAAAAGCTTATACAACCCTCAAAGCACAACACAAGCACAATCCTTTTAAAATTCCTGTGGCCGTGTTAGGCAAAGCCAGATTGGAACTTAATCTAGCCCTAACAGCAAAAGCAGAGAAAGCCATTCGTTGGAGTGGTAATAAGTTCAATTCACAAAAGGATAAAATTGTTTCAATGTTAGCAACTAAACTATCCCCATGACATCAGTTTTGTACATTGCATAAGATAAGGATCTCTGGCCAGAACCCTCCCGTCTCCGATTCTACTCCCGTCTATACACATCATCTGCCCTGAGTTACACAGCAATCATTTCCAAGTATCTCAAAGGTCTTCCCATCCAATCCCTAAATAATGAGCATAAGAAGATACTAGAAACAGAGGTTTTGAGGGTGATTAAGGACCTCAAGAAGGGCTCTGCCCGGGGCCAGATGGTTTATCAACCCCATACTATAAAACTTTTTCAGGAACTTTAGTCCGATTTATGACTACGTTTTTTTAACAATAAAACACAGGGGACTCCCCTGGAGGCACAGCTTAACCCTGCTTATATTACAGTGATCCCCAAATCAGACAAAGAGTTGGCAGCTACAGACCAATTTCTCTCATAAACAATGTTCTTAAAATCTTAACGAAAATCATGGCCAACCGCCTATCCTCATTTATCAGCTCTTACATTCATAAAGACCAAGTGGGTTTAGACAGGGCCCCAACCGAATTAGAAGAGCTACAGACTTAATATGGTTACTGCAATCAAATTGGGCTGGGGGACCTAGACAGCAGGGAATGATACTTTCGTTAGACCTACAGAAGGCCTTTGATTCTGTATCCTGACTATACATCTTTACGCTAATGGAACATTGGGGCTTTGGCCAGTTCTTCATAGGTCTCACAAATTTACGGTTTATGAACAATGGTGTGGTCAGATCACAGATTAGAGGGGAGGCATCTCGGTTGTCTACTGGTCGCTTGGCTCACCGACGACGAAAGCCTCCTATATGTTAGCCTGGGAGAGAGACCTGCAGTTTCAGTGGGATCTGGGGACCTGGCATTCTGCTTTTTCTAGATCCTTTAAAGGCATATTAAACATGTCTCTAATGGAGGCCAGTTTGAAAGTAATGACGTGATGGTACCTAACCCCCACCAAATTAGCAGCCATTTACCCTTTGGCAAGCCCACAATGCTTCAAGGGGTTTCATCTTCTGGGCTCAATGGCCCACATTTGGTGGGAATGCCCGAGAATATGCCCTTTCTGGTACAAGATTTTCAGTCTTATTTATAAGGTTACCAAGTGCTCGATCCCCAGATCCACTGCTGTAGCCTTACTTAATGCTCATATCCCGAAAACCACCAAACCAGAAAGGAAACTGATTCACTTTATACTTTTGGGGGCCAAGCTAACAATAGCTAAGGCTTGGAAACAGCAGAAGATATCCTTAGAAGCAGCTAAATGTAAAATATCCTGGCTAATGACCCAAAATTATCCAGCATATTATCAGATACAGTACAGAGATTTCAAATTATCTGGGGGCCCTGGGCTCTATTCAGAGGTATTTACATCATCCTTGGTGTGTCATCCAACTAATACTAAGACCAAGAACCTAGTGACAGGCTAATCTCTTACTTTCTTCTCTTATGTCCCCTTATGCTCTCTCTTTCCTTTTCTTTCAAACAAACTTCTAGATCACTAAAGAAGGTATATGAGGTTAATACCTCGAAGGAAGGTGTATGGTATCTCCACTTGCATGAAAGACTCTTATTGCCACATAACCGCACACAGACAATTATGTTTAATGGGCACTTTTCTTACTTCCTTTTAATTGCAGGGGCCTGGGGAGGAGGGTGTTTACCCCCCTCAGCACAGTTTGTTCCCATGAGGGGTGCCAGGAGTGGGGTGTGACCCCCATGCAAACCACCTCACCAACCCTCAAATATGCTTGCCATAAACCAGTCCATTCAGAAAGTAGTAAATCAAACCCCATTCTAGGCCACACCACCTTGTGAAACAACCAAATTATAGATTATCTTGATGTTAATCTACGCCATATGGATATATCTAAGCTCCAGAAACTGATATAGTGTTACTTCTCTATAAATTGTTATGGCACATGTATGTGCTGATCTTTTTTTCTGCTATATATAAAATAAAAATCTTTTGAAAGTAAAGTTAGTGGTATGTGAACTTGGTGGAAGGGGCCAGGTGGATGAACAGGAAGCATTGTAAGCCATGTAATGAGGTGGGTGGGTGATAGACAGCCACTGTGGGTTGGGAGGGAGAGGCTGTAATCTAGAGGGCAGGGTGGGAAGGCAGTAGGTGCTGGAACCAGAGAGCAAGTAGGTGGGAGGAGGGCACTGTAAACTGGGTTGTGTGTGTGTGAAGTGACCAAGAAAATGTGTTGATTATGGTTCGTAGGGTAGAGGCACAAGGGTATAATGAACGAGAGTGTTGCGTTTTGAGTGGGAGGTGACATGGGCGGGTAAGGTGGTTAGAAATCAGGTGCAGAAATGGGGGATGAGGCTAGGGTAAAGTACTATGAGAGGGGGGTTGAGGCAGGAGGGAGGTGCTGTGAGCCATGAGGCAGCATGGGAGATGGGAGGAAGGAAGGCAGGAGAAATGTGCTGTAAGCTGTGGGTAAAATATGAAAGAGTAAGATACTTTGACCACAGAGGGAGGTTAGCATGATTTGGAGGGGGGACAAAGCATCCAGGGAGAGATGAGATGAGTTGTCAGTGAGTTGGGTGGGAGGTGCTATGATGGGAGGGTGAATGGAAGTAAGGCGCTGTGAGGTATGGGGGAAGGGGAGTCCCAGTGGGCAAGAATGGTAAAGAGGGGGTGCTGTCAGACAGGGAATCTGTTGAGTGTAAAGCAGGGACTGTGAACCAGGAGGCAAAGGGTATAATAGGGCAGGGAGTTAGGTGGGCAGGAATTGCTGTGAACCAGAGGTCAGTGAATGGGAGATTCTGTGAACTGGGAGCGGGATGAGTGGATAGGAGCCTCTGTGAGCCGAGGTGGGATGGAAATAGGCAGTGTGATGTCAGGGGTTAAGGTTGGTGTAAGGCAGGTGCTATGAGACAGGGAAGTGAGGTGAGTGGCAGGTTTTGTGCACTAAAGGGCAAGGTGAGTGAGTGGGAGGAAAACACTCTAAAGCAGGGAGTGCAATGAACAGAAGGGAGATGCTCCAAAAGTGTAAGTTGGGGGAGCAAGGTGCTTGGGAGGGAAATGCTTTGGCCAGGGCAAAGGTGGGCGGGAAAGAAATGTAATTATTACTACCCATAGAGAGGTGCCAGGAGGTGACGTGGGGGTTACTGTAACCAGGTGTCAAGTTGGATGGATGGGAAGCACTATGTGGTGGGTGGAAAGGGAATAGTAAAGGAAAAGCTATGAGCAGGGGGAGGGATGGTTGTGGTCACCAGGGATGAAGGTATGCAAGCAGGGGGCATGACCAGATCTAGAGGAGCAGGAAGAAAGGAGTGAGGCTGATAGTTTGAGATCCCGGTAGGGAAGAGTATAGGAAGGGTAAGTGCCTGGGAGCCATGCTTCTGGAAGTGCTGAGTGTACGAGGTGTCAGAAAGCCATGGCAGGAAGTATGTATGTGAAGGGGTCAGATGTGTTAAGGAGCAATGCTACAAGGAGGTATATGTGCAAGGCAGTGCGGCTGGTGAAGTTTTAGGATAGGGGGCGCCCTTCCCTTTTGACCCCTACTACTTCTAATAAGCCCCACCCCTTATAGAATCCACCCACTCCATCCCCTGTATTCCACATATTGTGTCAGGAGTACACAGCTCAGCATCACAGGACACAGTATACAGCTCAGCATCACAGGACACAGTATACAGCTCATCATCACAGGACACAGTATAAAGCTCAGTGTCACGTACCTGGTGGTAGAGTCTGGCTTATGTGGGGACAACCTCTCTTGTGGCCCTGGTTCAAGAACCCCTGGTAGTGTAGACAGAGAGCTCTGGAGCACAGGGGGCCACGAGGGCTGGACAATCTTCAGGTGGTAATCAGATGTCCACAGAAGCTCGTGCAAGGCAGGAGAGTAGTGGTTCAGTCCAGGTCGACAACAGGCAGGCGGTGCGGTACAATGGGATCAGGCAAAATGGATGGTCGGGTACAGGCAGGGTCGGTAATGTGCTGGCAACAGAAGTACAGAGGTAGCAGAAAAGTGGATGGTCGTAAACCAGCCGGGTCAGATGCAGGCAGATATCAACAGGTCCAGAGGGCTAGCCGGGGTCACAGGAACAGGAAGTCACTCATAAGTACTCAACGGGGGGGTCACAGGTGCAGGAAACGCTGTAGAACGGACAGCACTTGCTTACAGGAAGCGCGCTGCTTAAATAGAGCTGCTTGGACTGCCTCCTCTGGGGGCTAGAGGAAACAGCAATCAAATGCAAACACGTCCTAAGCACAATCTTTTTCTAACACTCAGCATCACAGGACACAGTATACAGCTCAGCATCACAGGACACAGTATACAGCTCAGCATCGCAAGACACAGTATAAAACTCAGCATCACATCACAGGACACAGTATACAGCTCAGCATCACATCACAGGACACAGTATACAGCTCAGCATCACATCACAGGACACAGTATACAGCTCAGCATCACAGTACACAGTATACAGCTCAGCATCACAGGACACAGTATACAGCTCTGCATCACAGGACACAGTATACATACCCAGCATCACAGGACACAGTATACAGCTCAGCATCACAGGACACAGTATACAGCTCAGCATCACAGGATACAGTATACAGTTCAGCATCACAGGATACAGTATACAGCTCAGCATCAAAGGACACAGTATACAGCCCCAGCATCACAGGGCACAGTATACAGCTCAGCATCACATGACACCGTATACAGCTCAGCATCACAGGATACAGTATACAGCTCAGAAGCACAGGATACAGTATACAGCTCAGCATCCCAGGTGGGGTAAATTGCAGCCAATATCACAGGTGGGGTATATAGCAGCCAGTATCACAGGTGGGGGTAAATTACAGCCAATATCACAGGTGGGGTAAATTGTAGCCAATATCACAGGTGGGGGTAAATTGCAGTCAGTATCACAGGTGGGGGAAAATTGCAGCCAATATCACAGGTGGGGTAAATTGCAGCCAATATCACAGGAGGGGTAAATTGCAGCCAGTATCACAGTTGGGGGCAGTTATGCAGCCAATAACACAGGTAGGGGCAGTTATGCCGCAAATAACACAGGTGGGGGCAGTTATGCAGCCAATAACACAGGTGGGGGTGGGGGCAGTTATGCAGCCAATAACACAGGTGGGGGCAGTTATGCAGCCAATAACACAGGAGGGGGCAGTTATGCAGCCAGTAACACAGGTGGGGGCAGTTATGCAGCCAATAACACAGGTGGGGGTAGTTATGCAGCCAATAACACAGGTGGGGGGTGGTGCTCCCATAGGGCACACTGTGGGGAGGGGAGCCAGGAGCGCTGATAGGGGATCCCAGAAAAGGAGAATTGGTGCTGCTCTGTGCAAAACCATTGCACAGAGCAGGCAAGTATTACATGTGTATTATTTTAATGAAATAAAGATTTGAATCTATACACTCAGTTTAAAGCTTCTGTATTATTGCAGTAATTACAGTTCAGTGCATTGCATGGGTTTGAAATAAAAACATTTTTTTCCAAGCCTTGGGGAAGTTTTCATAGAGGTCCAGGACATGACAGTGTAGAACTGGCCAACAAGATTTGTGAACCTCTTAAAATTTGAACCAGCTGTAGTTTACCTGAATTTTTAAAACATTTTAAACTTCTAAAATTCAAATTCTTCAAACTTGAAGTCCCATTGAAGTCAACGGAAATCCGAACCAGGCTCCAAAACAGTGGAGTGGAAAATTATGCAAAATGTTGCATGGTTTGAGAAGAAACCAGCAGCCTGGCCTTAGATAATGATGAGGTTAAAGAATAGTCTGAGCCACATCAGACTCAAGCTAAAATTTCTACCAGAATCTCTAAGAGAGAAGGGCCTAGTGATACTGGCAGTGAAGCTTAGGGTGCACATACAATAGCATATATTTTTAGAGCAATCTTTTGTCCCTTTCTCCCAAAAGATGCTCTGCCCTGCCATACAGTGCCATGCGATTCTATACGGTGCACTGCAATAAAATGTAGCATGTCTGCATTTTATTGCAGTGCGCTGCAGCACAGCCCTAGGCTGCTTTGCAGTGTGAATAGGGCATATAGCAGAGAATTATTTCCTGTGTGTCATTATGGTGATAGACGTTTTACAGTGCAGTCTGCCACTGCACACTATGTGAATTTAACTGAACACTGAAGTTTATATTCAGATTTAGCCAGCTGAATCTATTAAATGGTGGTTTTGATTTATTGTAATCCAAAATCCGATGATTTCTGCCAACCAGACATGAGTAGCCATGGTCCATAAAGGTTAAATAAAATTCAAATAATACCTTATGAACTGTGTGCATTTTGCTTTTCTTTGGGTGAAAAAAAGCAGCCCTTACTGTAGATTGCATTAACATTTGTCTGTTTTCAAGCACATGCATTTTCATGTGTTCCCATTAACTTTGGTGGAAATGTGTATGGGTTAAAACATATAGAAACATAGAAAAGTGACAACAGAAATAGATGGAGTTGTCAGTCCATCAAGTCTGCCCATTTTTTTTGTTTTTCTTTTGTTTTTTGTTTTTTCATTAAAGTGGTGTAAACCCTCTCAGATACCCAGTGAAGTGAACAGCTTCAGATGATATACAGAGTTGAAACAAATTTCCCTACATGCGTTATACATGTACTGTATATAGTTACATAGTTAGTGAGGTTGAAAAAAGGCACAAGTCCATCAAGTCCAACCTTTGTGTGTGCTTTTATCTCAGCATTTACATTGTATATCCCTCAATGTTGTGGTCCCTTAGGTGCCCTTCTAATAGTTTTTTGAAATGATCTATGCTTCCACCTGAGAGAGAATTCCACATCCTCACTGCTCTTACCGTAAGAACCCTCTACGTAGTTTAAGGTTAAACTGCCTTTCTTCTAGTTTTAATGAATAACCTTGTGTCTTTGTGTGCTCTCTTGCGTGGAATAGTTTTGTCCCTATTGTGGGGTCACCAGTACAGTATTGGTACATTGAAATCATATCCCCTCTGAAGCGTCTCTTCTCCAGAGAGAATAAGTTCAGTGCTTGTAATCTTTCCTCATAACTAAGGCCCTCCAGTCCCTAAATTAGCTTTGTTGCCCTTTTCTAAACCATTTCTTTTTTTTAAAGGGTATATTAATTGAAATATTTGCACAATGTACAATAAAATCAAGCATTTTTCTTTTTTTTAGTTATCATGAGTTCATGAGTAGTGTTGAGCGAACCCGGACTGTAACATTCGGGTCCGTACCGAACTTTCGGGTGTCCGTGGCACGGACCCGGACCCGGACATTTCAAAAATCGTTCGGGTTCGGTCCAGGGTTCTGCTATTTTACTCCACGTGTTGAGAAGCTGCAGGGCAGCCAATCAACAAGTGTTTCACTGGTTTGCCCTTAGAAGCCATCACAGCCATGCCTACTAATGGCATGGCTGTGATTGGCCAGTGCATCATGTGACCCAGCCTCTTTATAAGCTGGAGTCACAGTGCTGCAGTCACATGCTCCTTGGGTTAGTGTAGGGAAAGGAAGCTGAAAGCTTGAGGGACAGATTTGAGACATTTTAAGACCTGATCCTGCATCCTGAGATAGATTACTTTACTACTGCTGTCTGTGTTGTTGCTCTGAGGACAGATAGCAGAAATTAGAGATCAAGCTCTGCATAAAACAACGATCGCTACGATCGTGCTCAACGATCAGATGGTTGGGGGAATTTGAGATTTCAAATACCGCTGCTTAGAGTTGGAGATTGCAGATTAAAGGGGGTTGGTAGACTAGCAACTCGTGCTAGCATCGCTAGCAACAAAATA
>BLSH010418402.1:368499-413222 GCA_018402905.1 Glandirana rugosa | reverse complement strand
GTGAACACCCCCCTGCAAAAGAGATTTGCTGCACTCAAATGAAGCACCAATGATTTTATATGAACACTTGGAACACGAATCACAGTTATCACTATCACTACAGTTTTAATTAGGACTTTTTAAGAGTGAAACTATTTGCTGAATTTCAATCTATTACAATTACTGTTTTATCTTCACTGTCACTTTTAATCACTGGATTATATCACTGCCATTTTTAATGTTTTAGGCTTTATATAGCCAATGCTTTTATAAGATTGGACCCACTGAATTTTATTGAAGGATTTATTGTATATTGCACTTTATATCGTCTATTTATACCTATATATTTTTATATGCGTTATCCTCATCATTGTATATATTTTTACATCATACACGTATATTTTTACATCAGAATAACGTATGAGATCACTATATATTGACACCTACAGAAATAGACTGCGCAGTACCATCCATTCCTTTCAATTACATTGTTTGTTAAAGGTTTTTTTTTTTTTCTTCACTGTTTGCACTCTTACTCATTATAATCAGTGTCATTTTAATAATCTATGTTGTTGTCTTTAGGTTCAATCTGGTCCTTGGTTTTCATCTTGTCCTTAGGGCAATCTTTGGGGCTTTTATCTTGAACAACTAGGGGGAGGTCACAGCTCAGGTTGGCCTGATTAGGGGAGAGTGTGCTCAGGTTAAGATCTGTATAGGGCATCACCAGCCCCCCCCTCCTCCTCCTCATTGGTGTTCACTATACCTTTTCGGCTTACTTTACTGGGAGGCATGCAACTGGTGCGTGCTTCCACACATATATTGTGACAGGGGCGATATAGAGTGTATACCAGGCTAGCTGGCATGGGTTGTCAGAAGCATATTGTAGGATTGTGTATTGCAGAAGCAGGGTTGTCCCCACAGTGTGCATGGCCACGTGTGGTCAAAAGTGGCGGCTGGTGAAGTTTTTTGGGGGGCAGACCCCATCCTTCCTTTTTGACCCTTCCCACTTTGCATAAGCCCCACCCCTTATATAATCCACCCACTCCATCCCCTGTATTCCACCCATTGTGTCAGGAGTATACAGCCCAGCATCACAGGACATGGTATACAGCCAGCATCACAGATCATGGTATACAGCCCAGCATCACACATATGGTATACAGCCATCATCACAGGACAGGGTATATAGGTCAGCATCACATAGAGTATACAGCCAGCATCATCACAGATCATGGTATATAGGTCAGCATCACATAGAGTATACAGCCTGCGTCATCACAGATCATGGTATATAGGTCAGCATAACATAGAGTATACAGCCAGCATCATCACAGATCATGGTATAGAGCCCCCCTCAACTCTGGCAGTCACAGGACACCAAATCACCCCCCTCCCCCGCCGCGGGAGTCACAACTTTGACAACACCAAATACCACCCCACCCCAGGTCCAGCACCTATGAGGCAGCTGTGGGGAGAGAGGATCGTCCTGTGTCTCTCCTCTTTCCTCCACAGTGCGGGCACTCCAGGCAGCAGCAGTGGATGGAGGACAAAAAATCAATCACCCCCCATCCCCGCCTTGGGGGTCGTGGCTCTGATGGCACCCCCCCCCAGGCACTTACTGGGCAGCTGTGGAGAGAGAGGATCCTCCTGTGTCTCTCCTCCACAATGTGGGCACTCCAGGCAGCAGCGGCGGTGGCTCCTCATGCTTCCTCCTTACTTCCTCTAGCCAAAGCACCGCTAGACATCCAATAGGATCGCCTGGCGCTTTGGCCAATCGGGAAACGGGTCTGACAGACCTGACTCCCAATTGGCGGCGAGGCATTGTAGTGTGGAAATAGTGAAAATTAATTCGCTATCGTCACACAATTGGGTGGGATCGGGGAGCACTCTCTGCACCCTGAGCCCACCCTTTTTGAAGCCTATAGTCAGGTGCTTAAAAAAAAATCCCCTCTCGCCTCCACTATAGGAATCCATGTGTCCGGCGTCCTTAAAGGGGCCGGGCGCATGGATAGGAAGGCGGCGACATGGATGGGGGGCCGGCACTGGTGGTCAGGGTCTCCCAGTGGCACCACTAAACCTCGTTTCAACCAAAGAGGTGGGTTTTCTTGCAATCGCTGGAAGCACAGATCCACAGGTTCAGGCATCTTGCATTCACTACAAGTACACATCCAGATGCACTTTCATCTTGAAATCGCTGCAAGCACTTACGGACGCGCTTTTCATATTGTAATCATTGCAAGCTCATATCTAGATGCACTTCTTGCAAATTGCTGCAAGCAATTACAGACGCACTTTCCGTTTTGCAATCGCTGCAAGCACATATCCAGACATACTTACATTTTGCAATCGCTGCAAGCATTCACGGACGCACTTTCATCTTGCAATCGTTGCAAGCACATATCCAGTGGTATTCATTTTGCAGTCTCTGCAAGCATGTCCAGATACACACATGTCTGGCATCACTGCTAACAGGTCCAGACGCACATTTCGGTCTCCACCATTCCACTATTTTTGTGAGGTTTCAGTCACGATATGTATGGTGTTTATTCAAACTTGAATTAAACAAGTCATGCATTGTTCCAAATAGTAGCTTCTGTATGTTTATGTTCCTTTTTCCTTAGTTGCTTTGGCACATTAACAGGGATCACAATGTCTCACATTTTTCTGGGTTCAGTCCAGCTCAGGTGGATACTCTTCTTAATACTGGCATTATTCGTTACGGCTCATGTACATTATGAATGGTCACACCATCACAGGGGGGTGGGATGGGTGCAAACGGATCGAAATGAACGTTTCTAATTGGCTTGTGCCAGGGCAAGTCTCCTCATCGGTTTCTCATATGCATATTCATGCATCATGACATTTCTTAATTAATATTTTCACCTGAAACTTTTTCAGTTCTATTATGCTTGAGTTTTTTGTTATTAATTTGCCTGCTGCACCTCAGGTTGCTCAGCCTAGGTAATTTCAGGGGATGGACACATTTAGTCCTGCTCATACATGTTCATTTTAGGATCGGCCTCGATCACCATGTTGAGGCTTGGAACATGTATGTACATACACGTATAGAGTTTGGGAATTCATGTCTTAGGTTGGTAATGGATACTTGGAGGTGATTCTTGCTCAGGTCAGTACATTTGGTTAAATGTTTTAAGGCCACGGCGTTACACCACTGTAGCATTATTATCATGTTTATAGGTACTAATGGGTTGAGATAATCATTTCTAATTGGCTTGTGCGGTGGCAAGTCTCCTCACCTGCTTCACATACGGTACACGTTTCGATTGTGCTTACGTTATTTTCCTTTTGCTACTTGTGGTGGCCTGACACTTTTTTAGGTTCCCTAAAATTGGGTTACGTCTTAGTGGCTTGTTATGCTTTAGGTTATTTTGGCCTCTGTAATAGTATAGGGCTGGACATTACTCTAGTCCACAAAAAAAAAGAGGGGAGTGCTTGTCAAGGCAAGTTATGGGTACTTTCAACGTAATACTCCTGCTTATGACAGTGTTGTTTTGGTTACATAGGTCCTGTCACAGGCTGCAGACATTGAAGATTTTGCCTCCACTCCTCCTTCTCCGGCGAAGGGTTCTGAACATGGCAGTACACCCTCTCTAAGAGCTTGGACCGTCCCAAGACTCATG
Organism: Glandirana rugosa; assembly: GCA_018402905.1. Taxonomy (NCBI): domain Eukaryota; kingdom Metazoa; phylum Chordata; class Amphibia; order Anura; family Ranidae; genus Glandirana; species Glandirana rugosa. Next base: position 409,602 of record BLSH010418402.1, on the reverse strand, counting down.
GCAGAGTTGAATTGCAAGGGTATTTCCTACCCAGGTCAGGCTCGGAAAGTGGAACTTTTTAGATTATTATTTCCTTGTGCATCAGACTCGAATGCTGAGCAGGTGATGTTATGGACTGCCGCCTCATCACTTTCCAAGATCTACTCTACTCTGAATTCTCTGGTGACCTCCTGGAGCTTTAACGACTTCAATACATGACGTTTATACCCCCTTCCTGCCCAGACCAATTTTCAGCTTTCAGCACTCTCACAATTTGAATGACAATTACTCTCTCATGCTACACTGTACCCAAACAAAATTTTTATCATTTTTTTCACACAAATAGGGCTTTCGTTTGGTGGTATTTAAGAACCTCTGTGTTTTTTATTTTTTGCGACATAAGTGAAAAAATTGCGAAAATTTAGAAAAAAATAAAACACTTTTTTTTTTAGTTTCTGTGAAAAAATTTTGCAAATAAGTAATTTTTGTTCATAAATTTGGGCCAAAACCTATACTGCTACCTATCTTTGGTAAAAATAACCCAAATAAGTATATATTATTTGATCTGTGTGAAAGTTATAGAGTCTACAAGCTATGGTGCCAATCATTGAAAATTGATCACACCTGATGCACTGATGGCCTATCTCATTTCTTGAGGCCCTGAAATGTCAGAAAAGTACAAATACCCCCCAAATGACCCCTTTTTGAAAATAGACATTCCAAGGTATTTAGTAAGAGGCATGGCAAGTTTTTTGAAGTTATACTTTTTTCCCACAATTCTTGGAAAAATTAAGAAATTATTATTTTTTTTTTTTTTTGCACAAAATTGTCATAGCAAGTTATTTCTCACACACAGCATAAGCATACTTCCAATTACACCCCAAAATACATTCTGCTACTCGCCCCAAGTATGGCGATACCACATGTGTGAGACTTTTTCACAGCCTGGCCACATGGAGAGGTCCAACATGCAGGGAGCACCGTCATGCATTCTAGGAACAGAATTTTCACATCTAATTTCCTAACGACCTATTACACTTTTGAAGGCCCTGGAGCACCAGAACAATGGAATTACCTACAAAATGACCCCATTTTGGAAAGCTAACACCCCAACGTATAATCTATGAGGCATTATGAGTCTTTTGAATGGTTCATTTTTTTCCACAAGTCTTCGAAAAACGTGGAAAGAAAATGAAAACGTTTTCATTTTTATACAAAGTGGTCAATTTATAAGATATTTCTAACACATAGCATGCACATAGCAAAAATTACCCCCCAAAATATATTCTGCTACTCATCCCAAGTATGGCAATACCACATGTGTGAGACTTTTACACAGCCTGTCCACATAGAGAGGTCCAACATGCAGGGAGCACCGTCAGGCATTCTAGGAGCAGAAATTTCACATCTAATTTCCTAACCACCTTTTACACTTTTGAAGGCCCTGGAGCACCAGGACAATGGAATTACCCACAAAATGACCCCATTTTGGAAAGCAAACACCCCAACATATATTCTATGAGGCATTATGAGTCTTTTGAATGGTTCATTTTTTTTTCACAAGTCTTCGAAAAACGTGGAAAGAAAATGAAAATGCTTTTATTTTTACACAAAGTGGTCAATTTATAAGATATTTCTAACACATAGCATGTACATACCAGAAATTACCCCACCACAATATATTCTTCTACCCGTCCACCACATGTGTGAGACTTTTTCACACCCTGGCCACATGCAGAGGCCGAACATGCAGGGAGCACCGTCAGGCGTTCTAGGAGCATAAATTACACATAAAATTTCATTCATACCCATCACACTTTTGAAGGCCCCGGAGCACGAGGACAGTGGAATTACCCACAAAATGACCCCATTTTGGAAAGCAAACACCCGAGGTATATTCTATGAGGCATGGGCTGCAGATAGGTACTCAGGTACTCTAATGGGCTGCAGATAGGTACTCAGGTATTCTGATGGGCTGCAGATAGGTACTTGGGTACTTTTATGGGCTGGAGACAGGTACTTGGGTACTTTGATGGGCTGGAGACAGGTACTCGGGTAATCTGATGGACTGGTAAAAGGTACTTGGGTACTCTGATGGGCTGAAGATAGGTACTCGGTTACTCAGATGGGTTGGTGACAGGTACTCGGGTAATTACCCACAAAATTACCCCATTTTGGAAAGCAAACACCCGAGGTATATTCTATGAGGCATGGGCAGCAGATAGGTACTCGGGTACTCTAATGGGCTCCAGATAGGTACTCAGGTATTCTGATGGGCTGCAGATAGGTACTTGGGTACTTTTATGGGCTGGAGACAGGTACTTGGGTACTATGATGGGCTGGAGACAGGTACTCGGGTAATCTGATGGACTAGTAAAAGGTACTTGGGTACTCTGATGGGCTGCAGATAGGTACTCAGTTACTCTGATGGGCTGGTGACAGGTACTCGGGTACTCTGATGGGTTGGTGACAGGTACTCGGGTACTCAGGTGGGCAGGTGACAGGTACTCGGGTACTCAGGTGGGCAGGTGACAGGCACTCGGGAACGCTGATGGTCTGGTGACAGGTACTCGGGTACGCTGATGGTCTGGTAATAGGTACTCGGGTACTCTAATGGGCAGGTGACAGGTACTCGGGTACTTTTCTGGGCTGGTGACAGGTACTCAGGTTCTATTATGTGCAGGTGACAGGTACTCGGGTACTCAGACGGGCTGGTGACAGGTACTCTGGTACCCTGATGGGCTGGTGACAGGTACTCTGGTACTCTGATGGGCAGGTGACAGGTACTCAGATGGGCAGAACATACACAGTAAAAAGTGATAAGATCCAGCGCTATAAGTTCCTCAGGATGGCAAGCAACCATGTGGGAAAGGGATGGGTGTCCAGATGTGTGCTGTCCTCCTCGGACAGGGAATCCGAAAAGTACTAAAAAGAGAAGAAAAAGAAGGCGCACGCACCTAGTGCATTACCAAAAATAATTTATTCCAAATAAAAATATTAAAAAGGGGTACTCACAAAGAACACATGAAGACAGGACATGGTAAAATCAAGGCACAAGGCAGGATGAAATCTGACGTGTTTCGGGGGCACACCCCCTTCCTCAGAGCTTCGCTACCCTTCGACTGTCAGACCGGACAATAAATGAGCAAATGCATAGACTGAACAGGTGATGCAGTCAATTAATTAATTAATCAATTAGTCAGTAAGGTCAGTCAGTTTGGAACGCAAAAAAAAAATATATTAAAAAATAATAATATGATGTATTGGAGTAAAAATGATAAAAGAGGGGTCTAGATAACCTCTGTATCAAAAATAATGATATTTAAAATCAATAAATACATATGTCACTCACCCCAAAGGTGTCACAGAAACCTGCTTCAAAGAAATTCCTTTGCATGGAGACACAGGAAGTATAGGAATCGGAATTGTCGGGAGCCATGACTGCCCAAACAGTAAAAAGACTCAACACTGGTGATTAGCACCTATAAAGAGGGGGAGGACATCTGGCTGAAGGGGAAGGGGAGGGGGGACATGGAAAACAACAAAAGAGAGGGGATGGCTCGCTGAACCGCCGGGAATGGCGTGTGAATGTTTACACATCAAACGGCTTTCCCTTGGCGTTCTGAGTGACGTCATATCCGGCCGGAAATGACATGCCTGTGCACCCAAAAGGTAGATGCGGTTCACAGGAAGAGGATCACAGAGGAGGACAACAAAAGAAAATATGTACAACGGTCTGACAGTGGAAAGAAGCGACACATACAAATGATCAATTAGTTAATTAAAACAACAAAAGAAAATATGTACAACGGTCTTACAGTGGAAAGGAGCGACACATACAAATGATCAATTAGTTAATTAAAATTAAAATGATGTTAAAACTAATATTTAATGAAGGCAATTGATTGTTATGATTGCTAACAAAAAAAGATACGAAGTAATGATAATAATAATAGTAAATAATTACAAAAAGTTTTACTAAAAAGTTTTTTGATAAAACATTATTTGATAAATTGCAACAAACCTGGATGTAAACATAAGGGTGTAAGAAAAAAAAAACAAAAAAAACCTGCAATATGTACAGTGAAATTGCGTGCTGGAGGTGGTAAACTGAAAGGAAATGGGAACCAACTCGGAAAATGGGGGAACCCCGTGCACTAATGGGTCCAGGCAGGAGGGTGGGTGAACCCTACCAACAACTCCCACACTGACCAGACGGGACAGGGAGAAAGGAAAACCAAGGGTCACACTCGAAGAGCTACACCTGGAGCCCTAGTGGCGACCTATAGACTGCACCTGGATACCTGGTGGTGACCCAGAGACAATGGTGGGGGGAATGTATGATTACATTAAAGTCTGGACATCCAGCCCCACATTGAGGTCCCTGGGCACCAAAGCACCCAAGCGATGGATTCAAAAAGACTCTCTCCTACATAAATTTTGGAACCTGCGTCCAGTGTCCACATCAGTTTTGATGGTTTCCAGCCCGAAAAGTTTCAGGCCAGAGGGGTTCTGATCATGCTTGTTAAGGAAGTGTAGAGGTAATGAGTGCCTGTCAAAGCCCTTCAGTATATTTCTCTTATGCTCTCCAAAGCATGTCTGTAGGGTGCGTGTGGTGCGGCCTACATACATCAAACCACAGGGGCACAGTATTCAATACACCACGAACTCAGAGCCACAATTAATGAATTGGCGAATGGCATGAACTTGGCCATCATTGGCCATTACCTCCTTCTTCCTATGCCACATATACTGACAAGCCCCACAATTGGGGACTCCACACCTATAACTGCCTTTTTGGTCGAACAGGCTGCTCCAATTTTGATGGGAGAGGGATTTTGATGGACGAACTCTACTGGGCGCAATGTAGCCTCTCAAATTCTTTGGTCTTCGAAAGATGACTGTGGGGCATTCTGGAATGACTTTACTTAAACATGGATCTCGATGGAAAATACCCCAATGTTTTTCAATAATAGGCTTAATTGGAAAAGCCTTGCTGGTGAACCTGGTGTTAAAGGAAATATCTGGGCCGCTGTGGGTTTCACATCTCCCATCCACCCTTTCGGTGGACCTGTTGTTGGTACCCGCAACCTGAAGATATCTCAGCCGATATTTTTTGTAGGCATCCTCAATGGCGACTTGATCATATGGCTGGTGACAGGTACTCTGGTGCTCTGATGGGCAGGTGACAGGTACTCGGGTACTCTGATGGTCTGGTGACAGGTACTCGGGTACTCTGATGGGATGGTGACAGGTACTCGGGTACTCTGATGGGCAGGTGACAGGTACTCGGGTACTCTGATGGTCTGGTGACAGGTACTCGGGTACTTTGATGGGTTGGTGACAGGTACTCGGGTACTCAGATGGGATGGTGACAGGTACTCGGGTACTTTGATGGACAGGTGACAGGTACTGGGGTACTTTGGTGGGCAGGTGACAGGTACTCGGGTACATTGATGGGTTGGTGACAGGTACTCGGGTACTCTGATGGACAGGCGACAGGTACTTTGATGGGGTGGTGAAAGGTCTTCTTTATTGGGGGGGTGATCAGTGTGCTTGGTGTACACAGTGGCCGGTAACAAGCTGTTACCGCAATCTCCCTGTCACACAGCTCGTTACCGCGGTTTGCTTACATCACATGATCGGCTATGATTGACGCAGCCGGTCACGTGGTAAAGAGCCAATTCTATTGGCTCTTTACACTGATCGGAGCTGGGCTTTGTCCGAGGGACAAGCCTCAGCCCCGATCGCCGCACTGCGTGCCCCCGGGGGCGCGCACGAGCGGCGTGCACGTGGAGATCAGTAGTCACCGGCTGTGATTGGACACAGACGGTCACGTGGTAAAGAGCCAATTTTATTGGCTCTTTACCCCGATCGGGGGGGGAACAACCCCCCGGTACACCATTGATTCGTGGCCCGCAGTAGCGGCGAGAAGAGGCAGACGTCATTTTAACATGACTCGGTAAGGAACAGGTTAAGTAACTGTACTAGTGCTCCTTCCATTACCCCAGCTCATTTCATCCCCGCCAACATTAAAAAAGACATTTTAAATGGCAAAGACGTCAATTTGGCATCTCTATTTTTTTTTTTGTATCAATAAATGTTTATTGAATTTTCCAAAAGAAACAGTACTTTACATAAGTACCAGATAATATCGCAATATAGCAAAGGAAGAGTAAACAAAAAGCAAAAAGCAAAGGTTACAATCACGTATAGACAAAGTAACAGTGGAAATTGTCTCAGGAGAGGTTCACCAGGGTTAATATGTTACGAAAATACAAGTTACGTACATATGCAATTCAGAGTGAATCGGATAAATGTTTATGTGGGGTCCTCTTTGTTTGGCCACCTTTCCCATTGTTTGTGGAGCTTAGCTCCACTCAGATTTCTGAAAGCTAGGATACGTACATAGGTGTAGTGTTGTTGGGTTAGAGATAAGACTTCTGACACATTAGGAGTTAGGTTAGATTTCCATTTCCTCATCACTATTTGGCGTGCTGCCAGTAGGATATGGGTGATCACCGTTCGTGAGTCCGGCGAGTATAATTTAATCCCAATATGGAGTATTGCCAGTTGTGGGTTGGGGGGTAAGAATCCCAGATAGTGATTCCATATACTTAAAGGTTAATGCCCAAAAACTTGTCAGGTTCGGGCAATCCCAAAGTATATGGAGCAGGTTCCCTATTTGGCCACAGTCGCGCCAGCAGTATGGGATTGTGTCTTTGGAGAATTTGGCTACTTTATACGGGGTATAGTACCACCTATGCATAATTTTCAGAGTCTTCTATCCATGTGCTACACAGTAGGATGCTTTGTATATAGTTTTAATGGCAATGGACCATTGGGCGGTTGTAAGCTTGGTTTTGATGTCAGCTTCCCATTTCAGTATGGGGGTTGTTTTTTGGATAATAGTCTTGTTTTTGAGTGTGTTGTAGATTAGTGAGATTCCTTGCTCTTGTGTAGATTGTGTCAGATACAGCGGGAGCGGAAAGTATTCAGACCCCCTTAAATTTTTCACTCTTTGTTATATTGCAACCATTTGCTAAAATCATTTAAGTTCATTTTTTTCCCCTCATTAATGTACACACAGCACCCCATATTGACAGAAAAACACAGAATTGTTGACATTGTTGCAGATTTATTAAAAAAGAAAAGCTGAAATATCACATGGTCCTATGTAGAGTTGAGAGAACCCGAACTGTAAAGTTAGTGTTTGGGTTCTGGGTTCGGGTATTTGATCACGCATGTTGAATAGCTGCAGGGCAGCCAATAAACAAGCGTTTCACTGGTTTGCCCTTAGAAGCCATCACAGCCATGCCTACTAATGGAATGGCTGTGATTGGCCAGTGCATCATGTGAGCCAGCCTCTTTATAAGCTGGAGTCACTTAGTGCTGCATGTCACATGCTCTCTGGCTAGTGTAGGTAGAGGATGCTGCCGGCGCTGTGAGGGACAGATTGAAGATATAATAACATCTCATCGATCTGATTGTGGACTAGGTAGAGATTACTACTACTACTGCTTTGAGGGACAGATTGCAGATCTCATCCTGCATTACAGAGCGATCTGATTGTGGACTAGGTAGAGATTACTACTACTACTTTTAGGGACAGATTGCAGATATAATAACATCACATACTGCATTACAGAATGATCTGACTGGACTAGGTAGAGTCTACTGCTTAGAGGGACAGATTATTGTTCTAAAATCATGCTGTAACCTATAGGGTCAGGTTCCTGCTGTTGCTGTAAGGGACAGATTATTGTTCTAAAATCTTCGCCTACTGCTTTTGCAGCCCTCTAGCACTTGCAGGACTTTTTTACAGCCATTTTTGTGCCGAAAAGTTTGGGTCCCCATTGACTTCAATGGGGTTCTGAGGCCGGGGTCAAGTTCGGTACGAACCCGAACTTTTTTGCGAAGTTCAGCCGGACCTGCCGAACCCGAACATTCAGGTGTTCGCTCAACTCTACTCCTAAGTATTCAGACCCTTTGCTCAGTATTTAGTAGAAGCACCCTTTTGATCTAATACAGCCATGATTTTTTTTGGGAAAGATGCAACAAGTTTTTCACACCTGGATTCGGGGATCCTCTGCCATTCCTCCTTGCAGATCCTCTCCAGTCTTGTCAGGTTAGATGGTGAACGTTGGTGGACAGCCATTTTTAGGTCTCTCCAGAGATGCTCAATTAGGTTTAAGTCAGGGCTCTGGCTGGGCCATTCAAGAACAGTCACGGAGTTGTTGTGAAGCCACTCCTTCGTTATTTTAGCTGTGTGCTTAGGGTCATTGTCTTGTTGGAAGGTAAGCCTTCGGCCCAGTCTGAGGTCCTGAGCACTCTGGAGAAGGTTTTTGTCCAGTATATCCCTGTACTTGGCTGCATTCATCTTTCCCTCGATTGCAACCAGTCGTCCTGTCCCTGCAGCTGAAAAACACCCCCACAGCATGATGCTGCCACCACCATGCTTCACTGTTGGGACTGTATTGGACAGGTGATGAGCAGTGCCTGGTTTTCTCCACACATACCGCTTAGAATTAAGGCCAAAAAGTTCTATCTTGGTCTCATCAGACCAGAGAATCTTATTTCTCACCATCTTGGAGTCCTTCGGGTGTTTTTTAGCAAACTCCATGCGGGCTTTCATGTGTCTTGCACTGAGGAGAGGCTTCCATCGGGCCACTCTGCCATAAAGCCCCAACTGGTGGAGGGCTGCAGTGATGGTTGACTTTCTACAACTTTCTCCCATCTCCTGACTGCATCTCTGGAGCTCAGCCACAGTGATCTTTGGGTTCTTCTTTACCTCTCTCAACAAGGTTCTTCTCCCCCGATAGCTCAGTTTGGCCAGATGGTCAGCTCTAGGAAGGGATCTGGTCATCCCAAACGTCTTCCATTTAAGGATTATGGAGGCCACTGTGCTCTTAGGAACCTTAAGTGCAGCAGAAATGTTTTTGTAACCTTGGCCAGATCTGTGCCTTGCCACAATTCTGTCTCTGAGCTCTTCCGCAGTTCCTTTGACCTCATGATTCTCGTTTGCTCTGACATGCACTGTGAGCTGCAAGGTCTTATATAGACAGGTGTGTGGCTTTCCTAATCATGTCCAATCAGTATACTCAAACACAGCTGCACTCAAATGAAGGTGTAGAACCATCTCAAGGATGATCAGAAGAAATGGACAGCACCTGAGTTAAATATATGAGTGTCACAGCAAAGGATCTGAATACTTAGGACCATGTGATATTTCAGTTTTTCTTTTTTAATAAATCTGCAAAAATGTCAACAATTCTGTGTTTTTCTGTCAATATGGGGTGCTGTGTGTACATTAATGAGGAAAATAAATGAACTTAAATAATTATAGCAAATGGCTGCAATAATAACAAAGAGTGAAACATTTAAGCAGGTCTGAATACTTTCTGTACCCACTGTATATGTCTAAAATGGGGGTAGGAATTCTCATCCAGGGTAGGGGATTTTTCCTAAGGAAGTGAGTGATACGGGTACATGCAAATATGCAGTCACTGGGTATGTCCAATTCTGCCCTGATTGTGGTTATGGATTTTATTCCATTCCCTTGGAAGAAGTCTAGCACCAAATTTATACCCCCGGATTGGAGCCTTTTGGTTGATAACCATGGGATAACCTTTTCTAGCATTTGGATTGGGTAGTGCTATTGGCTTTCTGCCACATCGCCCGTTGGGTTGCGTGTTAGTGCCCTCCAAGCCAGTATGGATGCCTGCATTTGTAAGAGCAATGTGGAGATGTTTCCTGGGGTCCAGAAGTCACATATGAGCAGGAATACTAGGTCTCCTTGAGGAGCCATAGTTGCTTCTATTTCTTTCCATGTGGGGAGATCTTCCTTATTAAACCAGTGTTTAAGTTGGTCCAGATGGGCCTGCTATTTTGTGTGTAATTAATGTTGCTTTGGAACATCTGGCCCTTCTACCCTGCCAGACATATCTGCTAAGTAATTTTGACACAGTGTTTAGGTAATGTTTTGGTACTGGTATGGGGAGAGCTCTGAACAAGTATAGGATCTGTGGTAAGATCATCATCTTGAGGGATGCCACCCTTCCCATCCAGGACAGATATTTGTTCCCATATTGTTTAAGCTGGCACTCAATTTTATTAATAAGTGGTGGAATATTCAGGGAGAGTAAGTTTTTAGTTTGGTTAGTTAGTTTGATGCCCAAGTAGGGGACACTCTGTGAGCTCCATTTAAATGGGAGAGATTTTTGTAGTTGTGACTTTGTTGATTCCGGTATCCCCATGTTCAATATTAAGGGCTTTGAGAAATGTACTTTATAAAAGGAGATTTCACTGAATTTGGTCAAGATGGTCAAGATGAGTTACTGGCAATGAGTTGGCTGGATCTGTGAGAGATAGAATAATGTCATCCGCAAATAGCGTGATGGTATGCTGGGTTTGGTGACATTGAAAACCTGTGATCGATTGGGTTCTATTATGAGATTAGATATGGTGGGGGATAGAGGGCACCCCTGCCTGGTTCCATTCGATATTTTAAATGTTGTAGACAGTAACCCAGATGTATACACCTGTGCAGAGGGATGTGAGTACAGTGCCCTTATGGCTGTTAAAGATGGTCCTGTGAACCCGAATTTCTCAAGCACCAAAGACATATACCCCCAGTGTACTCTGTCGAACGCCTTCTCCGCATCTATTGAAAGAAACAGAGAAGGCGTCCACAAGAGCTCCGCATAGTTAATAATGTTAATTATTCTCCTGGTTGCGTCTGAAGTCTGCCTCCCCTTTATAAACCTCATCTGGTCTTTGCGTACTAAGTATGGGACGATATTTGATAAATATCTAGCTAAAACTTTAGCGTATATTTTTATGTCTGTGTTGAGTAGTGAAATCGACCTGAAGTTTGCCAGTGTAGTGGGGTCCTTACCAGGTTTAGGTAAAGTGACAATGTATGCCTTGAGCATTTCCTGGGGAAAAGATGCTGTTCTTGCTGCCTCAGTAAACATCGTCCGTAGATAGGGAGCTAGAGAGGTTTTAAACAATTTGTTGTAGTCGTTGGAAAAGCCGTCTTGACCTGGCGATTTGCCTAACGGGAGAGTGGTTATTGTTTCTTCTATTTCTTCTTTAGTGAAGGGGGCATTAAGACGGAGCAGCTGTTCTCCAGAGAGGGTAGGAAAGTCTCTCTGTCTGAGAGAGGGATGGGTGAGAAATGCAATTCTAGTCTTAGTTTTTGCTGCTTTGATTTTGTTGGCTAAAAGTTTCCCTGCTCTATTTGTATTTGCATAAGAGTTAGTTTCAAGGTGCTTGAGAATGCCGTTGTAGCGTTGTAGCAACAACATCATCAACTGCACTCACAGCTTGCTCAGGTCTGTGGATACTTTGTTGTCTGGTTTGGTCTTGTTAATTACCTCAAGTTTACGAATTTCTGAAGTGAGATAATCAAATCTTAAATTATATTGTTTTTTAGCTTTGGCTCCTGATTGAATCAATATGCCTCTAATGAATGCCTTGTGCGCATTCCAGAGTGCAAAGGGATCGTTTACTGAGGGAGCATTAATATGGAAAAAGTCTTGAAGATTTTGTCGTATTATTATTATAATTTTTAGGGTCTTGTAGGGGATTTGAGGTGAGGCAGGCTCATCCGCCATAGTAATAGAAATAGGAGTGTGATCAGACCACGCTATGTCATGTATTTTGGATGACGTTATTCCCTGTAGCAGCCACTTGTCTGCAACAAAGAGGTGGATCCTTGAGTAGCTATTGTGTCTTGCTGAAAAAAAGGTATAGTCTCTTTCGGATGCGTGTTGACATCTCCAGATGTCGTGGAGGACCTCTAAGTGGAGTAGGTGTTGTAGGTGTGGTACCCGCCTCCGTGCCTGGGAGGTAGAGTCCATGCTTGGATCTACTGTTAGGTTAAAGTCACCACATAGTAGAATGCTCCCGTATTTTATTACCTCGATATGTTTGAAAAGGAGCTTGAGAAATCGAATCTGGTGTGTGTTGGGGGCGTAAATGTTCACCAGTGTGTCAGGCTTTGAGTTTATGTCACACGTGAGAATAATTAATCTCCCTTCTGTGTCTAGAATAGAGTTCTTGAGTTGGAAGGCCAAAGTGTCTTTTATAGCCAACAACACTCCCTTGCTCTTGTGATCCTTGTTGTTTGCTAGGAACACATGGGGAAAGCTTTTGTGTGTGCATTTGGGGGTTACCCCCAGTTGAAAATCTGTCTCCTGTATACACAAGATATCTGCTTTGTGCTTGGTCGCCTCTGACCACATAGAGAAGCATTTTGCCGGATGGTTTAAGCCTCTAGCATTCAGTGATAAACATGTGATAGCCATTGTTTGGTTGTTATAGGTGCTGTGTGTTGATAGGTTACATACTCACATTTGTTGTCCAACTTTATTAGATGAGGTTTCCTTGATGAGATGTATAGTCTTGAAGTCATTTCCATCACGTGGGCCATGAAGGTGTGCCAGTAGGTTACCATGGAGTTCTGTTGAACGTAAGGATCTCGTCTGGCATCTGGTGAAGTCTCCTCTGTCTGAGTGGTGCAAACTACAAAAAAAAAAGCAACAACTTACAAAGAAAGAGAAATGTTAGCTGTATCCTTTGAAAAGAGTGTCATAAAAAAAGATCAATAATAAGATCCAGGTGCAGTTTTGGCTGCTCATACACTGGGTAGGGGATCATGGTGTGGAGTAAATCCTATCTTGACCGGGGTAGAAGTCAGATTTTGGAAGGATGTTGCTGGGGTCCGGAGGCGCCCTTCTTGCGGTTTTTGCCCAAGCGCTTGTGTGAGACCACCTGCCAGTCTGCCTCAATGGAGTTTGGAAGTATAGCCATGCTAGGGGCTTGCAATGTCTCTGGGAGAATACCCCATTTCCATAAGGCTTCTATCCTTTCGTCTAGGGTGGAGACAGAGATAGTGGATTCTTTGTGTGTGATAAATAGTATGGCAGGGTACTTCCACTTGTGAGGGATTTTGTGGTTGCTCAGGGCTTTAGTTACACTCGCCAAGTTTCGGCATCTCTGTAGTGTATGTTTAGATAAATCAGGGAGCAATTATAGGCCCACGTACGGCGCAGGTAGGCCCTCAGGTTTCCTGGCTAGAGCCATTAGCTGGTCTTTGACATGAAAGAAATGAACCCTGAGAAGGACATCTCTTGGTGTCTCCGCTGACAGGAAGGAGGGCTTATGTACCCTGTGGATTCTGTCTATGGTGAGATCATTTGGGGGCAATGGTAGAGAAGAGGGAGAGCGCATATTGTTGTAGTTGCTGTGGCAGTATTGTTTCGGGAATTCCTCTGATTTTGATGTTATTGCGTCTGGATCTATCCTCTAAATTTGATATTTTATCCTTCAGCCACACTATCTCATCTGTATGCACTTCGTGAGCATCTACAAGGGTATTGAATGAACCTGCATATTCACCCATTGAGTTCTCTATGATGTTCACCTTGTCCCCCAGAGCCTACACGTCCCTGTTGCATAGGTTAATAGTTGTGATCAAGTCAGCCATCAGTGAATCCCTGAGGGAGAGCATCATGTCCTTTAGCGTGGTGTTTCCCTGTTGTGGGGAAGGTCGCTATAGGGTCATCTCTCTGAGGCCTAGGTACACACTGTGAGGCCTGCGCGCCTCCTACTTCCATGCCCCTCTCCTCATCGCACCTTGTGGGGGAATCCCTGCGAGGTTTAGACTTGGCAGGGCTCTGTGTGGATGGGCTGCTTCTGCCTGTAGGTGTCCCGTTTCGTGATCCCTTATTACCTGTCTGCCTCTGTCCGCTCGCTCCAGCTTGTGCTGGGGCCTCGTGTGCTGCCTGTTTTCCGCTGGTGCCGCCATGTTGGGCCTGGTGCTTCTGCACGGCCGGGTAGAACTTTTGCAGCTTTCTCGGCTGTGCAGGCTCTCCCCGGCGCTTGGACATGCCTGCCATGCTCGCAGGTGTGTGAGGACTTGGTGCACGTCACTGGGTCGTCTGTGCGGGCTCCTCCGTGCTCTTTTCCCCGGTGGTTGATCGGAGCTCCGGACTCACATGTCCATACAGGAGCTCAGTCAGCCACACCCCCCCCCCAATTTGGCATCTCTATTGATTGCAGCCTATGATGTAGCCGATGTGGAGATGTTTCGTGGTAGTAAATACCAGGGGCCACAGGCTTAATCGGAAGCTCTCCATCCTGGAATTCATTTTGGCTTTCAGTTTGTTTAGGGACATCATTTGCTCTGTAAGCCCCTTAAGGAGGGAGGAACTGGACCTTTATCTTTATATGGTAGTAGAGTTAGGTCAGAAGTATGGGGGGACTGCATTTTATGACTACCATAGGTCATTTTCTGCCAAGGCTGTAGCTATATTTTCCCAGCACCAGGGAGTGACAGTTTGGAGCAACATAGATACAGAGCTTTTTTGCAGACATTTTGCGGGGCTGAGGTTGCCAGTCTGTGCGACGTGTCAGTCATCTTCCTATACCACGTACTGGTGCCCCAATGCGGAACTTCCTTCGCTACCAAGCACATCCAGGCCTTTTCCTAGTTTGCTTCTGGCCCGGGCTCAATTTGCTTAGTTTGACAAATTAGGTTGGCCGATTCATTTTTTGGGGAATTCACAAATTTGTAATAACTTCAACCATGGTGTATGTAACTATAGCCAGTGCCGTTTGCTGCATGTATATGCTGGATGTTTTAGCTCTCACCCGACATTGGCTTGTTCACTAAAAAAATAAAACTTCATGACTAAGCTGCATTGATGTTTCGTATTTACAGGCCTGTATGGCCTCTCATCCACTGCCCACATTCAGGAATTTTCTGGTGGGGGGTTTCACAAGAGGTTTCCACACAGGTTTCATTTCTTTGTCGATCATTACATTTGAATGTCAGAATCTCAGGTCAGCGGAAGCTGAAATGGAGGCGGTAGATTTGCTGCTCCGGTCAGAGCTGGAAAAGGGTTTTATTATAGGGCCCTTTCAGAATTGGAGGGTCAATCCCCTAGGTTTGGTTAAAGGGAAATTCTCCAGCAAACTACGTTTGATTTATGATTTATCAGCCCCCCATGGTTCTCATATACCGAGTCTGAACTCATTGATTCCATCAGAAGAATTTTTGCTTAAATATGCATCTGTGGACCAGGCGATACAATGCATCGTCAGGGTGGGGGAGGGTGCCTGGCTGTGCAAAGCAGACATAGCGGACACTTTCAAACTTCTTCGATCACTCTGGCAGTGGCATGGCATAAAATGGAGGGGTCAGTATTACTATGCCACAAAACTAACTTTTGGGTCCAAAAGTAGCCCTTGGCTTTTTGATGCTTTTGCGCAGGCACTCAGCTGGATACTCACTCACGTGGTACATTGTCAAGAAGTTATTCACTACCTGGATGATTTCCTCCTCATCGAGGATTCCAGACAGGTCCCCACTGATTTATAGAAATTGATGTCAGTTTTCTCGGCTCTGAATGTCCCTCTGGCAAGGAAGAAAATAGAAGGCCCGATGACTACACTCACCTTCTTAGGCATCACACTGGACAGTCAGGCTATGCAGGCTAGTCTGCCGGCAAACAAACTAGAAAGGATCAGAAATCATATACATGCTTTCACAATCTCACAAGCAGGTTCTAGAGTAGAGTTTCAGTCATTACTCGGCATGCTAAATTTTGCCATGAGGATCATTCCTCAGGGGAGGTCCTTAATTTCCTGCTTGCTGGCCTTGTTACTTTTAGTCCCTGACTCTGATTATTGGGTCAAGCTGGATTCCATGGCTCTATCGTATTTACGGATGTGGGATGAGTTTCTTCAACATTGGAACGGGATTGCGATGTTCATCCCTGCAGAATCAAGTCCTTTTCCTCAAGTCTGGACTGATGCTGCAGCCACTAAGGAATATGCTGCCATTTTTGGCACTCATTGGTCAGCAGGGCCATGGCCAGACGAGATCTTGGCTATGCCTAGGTTTGAACAGACGTCAGCATTGTTTGAAATATACCTTATAGTGACAGCAGCACAGGCGTGGGGCCAATGCTCGATAGGGTAAACACTCATATTTTCCACAGACAATCAGGCTACCTCCGAGATTGTGAACAAAGGCAGGTCAAGGTCTTTGTTGATCATGTCTTTCGTACGTAGGCTGATTTGGCTGTCCTTCCAGTTCCGGTTTCACATACAATGCAGATTCCCCAATGGTGCAGATAATGCTGCGGCAGATGCACTTTCCCGGTTTAACTGTCCACTATTTTTACGGCAGGTCCCAGACGCAGACACCTGAGTGATTTCTTCACACTACTGATGGACTAGATACCCACTGGGCCGATGCAGCTATTTTAATCAATAAATCACTAGCCAGTAATACCAGAAAGGCTTACGACTCAGCTTGGAGAACTTTTCAGGCTTTGCCACAGTTAGCAGACTTCCCATCACAGGCCAGATATTCCGGGGTATGTCAGACATGCTCAGTAGGTCTCCCTTCAGGCTGCTATCTAGTTTGGTGCTCAAAGCAGCCATGTTTCTGATGTTTTATGGTTTCCTTAGACCAAGTGAGTTCACTTGTGCCGGGACAAGTTTCTACATTCTCTTAATAAATCAGTTGGTTAGGCACTCTGATTATTTCCAGTTGCACTTAGAGGCATGCAAGACACAGCAAACAGGAACTGGTATGGACATCAGATTGTTAAAGACTAACGCCTGGTGCCCAGTCATGGTCTTGGACCAACTTATGGTGATGTTAGCAGAGAAACCCAGGGATAGTCCTTTATTGCCCTTCCTAAGTGCTCCCCTTTCTACATCACAGTTTGTGAAACATTGCAGCACCCTGCTATCGAACCTATGTTGAATCCCAGAGCATATTCAGGACATTCTTTCTGAATAGGTGCTGCCACTGCTGCCTCTCGTCACGGAGTCTCGGGTCATGTAATTAAAAAATTAGGAAGGTGGAATTCTTCATGTTTTTCTAGATACATCCCAGATCCACAGGTTGAGATGTCATGAGTAGAGTTGAGCGGACACCTGGATGTTCGGGTTCGTCTGGTTCAGCCGAACTTTGTGGAAAAGTTTGGGTTCCGTACCGAACTGGACCCAAACTTGACCCCGGACCCTGAACCCCATTGAAGTCAATGGTGACCCGAACTTTTGGGCACAAAAATGGCTGTAAAAAAGTCCTGGAAAGGGCTAGAGGGCTGCAAAAGGAAGCAAAATGGGGGTAAGAAGTAGGACAAGTGCCCTACAAACAAATGTGGATAGGGAAATAACTTAAAAATCACATAAAAAAATAAAAATGGGAGGAGGAGGTGGATTTGGAGTAGGAGCCTAGAGGTTGGAGGAGGAGGAGGAGGAGGTAGCCAACACTGTTATTTGTTTGTTTGTTTTTTCTAATTAGGGTAGCCCCCAAAATATTGAGACATATTAAAAAAAAAACAATTATACCAATGGCTGTGTGAGGCTGGTCTAAATGTCTATTCTGCACAAGGTACAGACAAGTCTTGTGGGATCCATACCTGGTTCATTTTAATAAATGTTAGCTTGTCCACATTGGCTGTGGACAGGTGGCTGCGCTTGTCTGTGATAACACCCCCTGCCATGCTAAACACACGTTCAGACAATACACTGGCTGAAGTGCAGGCCAGCACCTCCAAGGCATAAACGGCAAGCTCAGGCCATGTGCCCAATTTGGAGACCCAGAAGTTGAATGGGGCAGACCCATCAGTCAGTATGTGTAGGCGTGTGCACACATACTGTTCCACCATGTTGCTGAAATGCTGCCTCCTGCTAAGACGTTGCCTATCAGCTGGTGGTGCTGTTTGTTGTGGCGTGCTGCTGACAAAGCTTTTCCACATTTCGCCCATGCTAACCCTGCCTTCTGAGGTGCTGGTGGTGCCACAGCTGTGTTGGCTACCTCTTCCTCCTCCTCCGCCTTCGCCTTGTGCTTCCACAGAGCCCCCTGTGTCATTTGGGAATGCCCTCAGCAGCGCGTCTACCAGTGTTCGCTTGTAGTCGCGCATCTTCCGATCACACTCCAGTGAAGGAATTAAGGACGGCAAGTTGTCCTTGTAACGGGGATTCAGCAGGGTGGCCACCCAGTAATCGGCACAAGTTAAAATGTGGGCAACTCGCCTGTCGTTGAGCAGGCACTGCAGCATGTAGTCGCTCATGTGTGCCAGGCTGCCCAGGGGCAAAGACAAGCTGTCCTCTGTGGGAGGTGTATCATCTGTGTCCTCCGTATCCCCCCAGCCAAGCTCCAGTGATGCCCACGAGCTGCGTTGTGTACCACCCTGCTGTGAACACGGTTCCTCCTCCTCCTCCTCATCATCTTCCTCGTCCTCCTCATCCTCCAGAACTGTGCCCTGGCTTGAAAATGTTTTACCTGGCCTATGCTGGTGCAGGAACCCACCCTCCGAGCCACTTGTGAATGACTGGCCTGATAACCATGGAAATGACCCCTCTTCCTCCTCTTCCTCCTGAGCCACATTCTCTTCCATCATCACCCGAACTTTCTGCAGCAGCTCTGACATATCCGGGTAATTTTTTAGAAATTTCTGCACCACCAAATTCAGCACATGCGCCAGGCAAGGGATGTGCGTCAAAACTGCTAGGCCCAGAGCTGCTACGAGATTCCGCCCATTATCGCACACCACCAGGCCGGGCTTGAGGCTCAGTGGCAACAACCACTCATCGGTCTGTTGTTCAATGCCCGCCCACAGCTGCTGCACAGTGTGGGGTTTATCCCCCAAACATATCAGTTTTAAAACAGCCTGCTGTCGTTTCCCCCTAGATGTGCTGAAGTTGGTGGTGAAGGTGTTACGCTGAGCGGATGAGGAAGTGGTAGAGGAGGAGGAGGAGGAAGCGCAGTAGGAGGAGGCGGCAACAGGAGGCAAAGAGAAATGCCCTGCAATCCTCGGTGGAGGAAGGGCATGCGCAAAATGGCTTGCCGCCTCAGGCCCACCCACCGCTACATTTGCCCAGTGTGCAGTTAGCGAGATATAGCATCCCTGCCCATGCTTACTGGTCCACGTATCAGTGGTTATGTGGACCTTGCCACAGATGGCATTGCGCAGTGCACACCTGATCTCGTCCCCAACTTGTTTGTGCAGGGAAGGGATGGCTTGCCTGGAAAAGTAGTGGCGGCTGGGAACTACGTACTGTGGGACAGCCACCGCCATCAGGTTTTTAAAACTGTCTGTGTCCACCAGACGGAATGACAGCATTTCAAAGGCCAGGAATTTTGAAATGCTGGCATTCAGGGCCAAGGTTCGCGGGTGGGTAGGGGGGTACTTCCCCTTTCTCTCCAGTGTTTGGGAGACGGAGAGCTGTAAGCTTCCATGGGACCGTGTGGAAATGCTTGGGGATGGTGGCAGACATGATGTCATTGCTGTCACATGCTCTGTTTGCTGGGTGGCAGGTGACACTGGCACTGTAGAGGTGGAGGAAGAGGCCGAGGCAGCAGCAGAAGAGGAAGCAGGAGGCGGCCGAGACCTTTCTTGGATTTTGAGGTACTTATTCCACTGCAGCAAGTGCTTTGAATTTAGATGCCTGGTCATGCAGATTGTGCTCAGGTTTAGAACATTTATGCCTCGCTTCAGGCTCTCATTGCACAGTGTGCAAACCACTCGTGTCTTGTAGTCAGCACATTGTCTGAAGAACTGCCATGCCAGGGAACGCCTTTGAGCTGCCTTTGTTGTGCTAGGTCCCTGGGTGCGGTGGGTAGTAGCAGGCATACTGTCTAGGGAACGGTCGCTCTGCTTTTGCAACCTGCTTCCTCTTTTGCTATGCTGGTGCCTCTGTGCGACCACCACCTCTTCCTCTAAACTGCACACGTCACTCGCATGACCTTCATTCCATGTGGGGTCTAGGGCCTCATCATCCTCCTCCACATAATCTTCCACACACTCTTCATCACTGCCCTCCTTGTCAGTCTGCACACTGAGGAATGCCGCAGCAGTTGGCACCTGCGTTTCGTCATCATCAGAGACGTGCTGCGGTGGTGTTTCCATGTCCTCATTCTGCAACAGAAGTGGTTGGGCATCGGTGCACTCAATGTCTTCCACTGCTGGGGCAGGGCTATGTGGATGGCCCATGGAAAGCACACCAGCAGAGTCATCAAAAAGCATAAGAGACTGCTGCATGACTTGGGGCTCAGACTGCTTGGCTGATTTACAAGGGGCTGAGGTGAAAGACAGATGGCCATGGGGTTCAGGTGCCAACTCTGAGCTTTCATCATGGGACTGGGTGGGAGACAATGTGAAGGAACTGGAGGCATTGTCAGCCATCCAATCTACCATCGCCTGTACTTGTTCTGGCCTCACCATTCGTTGAGCGCCATTTGGGCCTACCATATAAGGTTGAAGGTTCTGTCGACTACCTGAGGAAGGTGTTTCTTCTGTACGTGTAGCTGGCACAGATCGACCACGTCCTCTCCTTGCAACAGAAGCTTCAGCAACACCACCAACAGTAGCAGCACCAGCAGCACCACGACCACGTCCCTTATTTGACGCTTTCTTCATTCTGAACACAAATGTACTATGTAGCACTATTTATTAATACTAAAAAAATAATAAAATATAATAATAAATTATTGTTCTTTTTTAAAAAAAAAAAAGAAAGTTGTAGATGCATTTTTATTTTTGTGCAAGAAATGCACCACTCACACCAGCAGCAGGAACCTCTCCACTGCTCACACCAGCAGCAGGAACCTCTCCCTACACCAGTATGAGATGATTTTAGAACGATAATCTGTCTTTCACAGCACCAACAGGAACCTGTCCCTACTGCAGTATGAGATGATTATAGAACAATAATCTCCCCCTCACAGCACCGATAGGAACCTCTCCCTAATGCAGTAGGAGATGGTTTTATAACGATAAACTCTCCCTCAGAGCACCAACAGGAACCTCTCCCTAATGCAGTAGTAGATAGTTTTAGAATGATAAACTCTCCCTCAGAGCACCAACAGGAACCTCTCCCTAATGCAGTAGTAGATGGTTTTAGAACGATAAACTCTCCCTCAGAGCACCAACAGGAACCCCTCACTAATGCAGTAGTAGATGGTTTTAGAACGATAAGCTCTCCCTCAGAGCACCAACAGGAACCTCTCCCTAATGCAGTAGTACATGGTTTTAGAACGATAAACTCTCCCTCAGAGCAGCAACAGAAACCTGTCCCTAATGCAGTAGTAGATGGTTTTAGAATGATAATTTCTCCCTCAGAGCACCAACAGGAACCTGACCCTAATATAGTAGTAGATAGTTTTAGAATGATAATCTCTCCCTCAGAGCACCAACAGAAACCTGTCCCTAATGCAGTAGTAGATGGTTTTAGAATGATAATTTCTCCCTCAGAGCACCAACAGAAACCTGTCCCTAATATAGTAGTAGATGGTTTTAGAATGATAATCTCTCCCTCAGAGCACCAACAGGAACCTCTCCCTAATACAGTAGTAGATGGTTTTAGAATTATAATCTCTCCCTCACAGCACAGACAGGGATGTCTCCCTAATGCACTATAAGATGGTTCTGAACGATAATGTCTCCCTCACAGGACCTCAATGAAGGTCTCCCTAATGCATTCTGAGATGGTTGTGAACGCTAATCTTTCCCTCACAGCATCGCCATGAAGCTCTCCTTACTTTAGTCTGAGACGATCTGACATGCCACGCTTTGTGACTCCAGCCTCATATAGAGGCTGGGTCACATGATGCACTGGCCAATCACAGCTATGCCATTAGTAGGCATGGTTGTGATAGCTTCTAAGGGCAAACTAGTGAAAAGATTGTTGATTCGCTGCCCAGCAGCTATAGAAAAGGCAACAAAAATACCCGAATACTGAACCCAATCCCGGACTTTTTTTTAATGTCCCGGATCGGGTTCGGGGCACGGACTCCCCAAAGTCTGGTACGGACCCGTACTTTACAGTCCAGGTTCGCTCAACTCTAGTCATGAGCATTCATTAATTTGGTTGATTAAGGTTGTTGTGATGTTTGGCAATCCTAATCCTACTGTCTTTATTTTTGCCCTCTTACGTTCCTAATATTGTTACTAGAGACTCTGAGTACAAATGTATTTTATTGGGATTTTATGTTATTGACCAACACAAAGTGGCACATAATTGTGAAGTGGAAGAAAAATGATAAATGGTGTTCAAATTTTTTACTGAAAATTGTAGCGTGCATTTGTATTCAGCGCTCCTGAGTCGATACTTTGTACAACCACCTTTCACTGCAATTACAACTGCAAGTCTTTTTGGGGATGTCTCAACTAGCTTTACACATCTAGAGAGTGATATTTTTGCCCATTCTTCTTTGCAAAATAGCTCAAGCTCTGTCAGATTGGATGGAGAGCATCTGTGAACAGCAATTTTCAAGTCTTGCCACATATCCTCAATTGGATTTAGGTCTGGATTTTGACTGGGCTATTCTAATGCATGAATATTCTTTGATCTAAACCATTCCATTGTAGCTCTGGCTGTATGTTTAGGGTCATTGTCCTGCTGGAACATGAACCTCCACCCCAGTCTCAAGCCTTTTGCAGACTCTAACAGGTTTTCTTATAAGATTGCCCTGTATTTGGCTCCATTCATCTTCCCATCAACTCTGACCAGCTTACCTGTCCCTGCTGAAGAAAAGCATCCTCACAACATGATGCTGCCAGCACCCTGTTTCATAGTGGAGGTATGTTGTGTTCAGGGTGATGTTCAGTGTTAATTTTTCACCACACATAGCGTTTTAGTTTTAAGCCAAAAAGTTAGATTTTGGTCTCATTTGACCAGAGCACCTTCTTCCACGTGTTTGCTGCATCTCCCACATGGCTTCTCACAAACTGCAAACAGGACTTATAGTTTCTTTCAACAATGACTTTCTTTTTGCCACCCTTCCATAAAGGCCAGATTTGTGGAGTGCAAGACTAATAGTTATCCTGTGGACAGATTCTCCCACCTGAGCTGTGGATCTCTGCAGGTCCTCCAGAGTTACCATGGGCCTTTTGGCTACTTCTCTGATTAATGCTATCCTTGCCCAGCCTGTCAGTTTAGGTGGACGGCCATGTCTTAGTAGGTTGGCAGTTGTGCCATACATTCCATTTTCAGATAATGGATTGAACAGTGCTCTGTGAGATATTCTAAGCTTGGGATATTTTTTTATAACCTAACCCTGCTTTAAACTTCTCCACAACTTTACCCCTGACCTGCTGGTGTGTCCCTTGGCCTTCATGGTGCTGTTTGTTCACTAACATTCAATAAACAAACTTCTGAGAGCTTCACAGAACCGCTGTATTTATACTGAGATTAAATTACACACAGATGGACTCTATTTGCTAATTAAATGACTTCTGAAGGCAATTGGTTCCACTAGATTTTAGTTAGGGGTATCAGAGTAAAGGGGGCTGAATACAAAGGCACATCAAAATTTTCAGATATTTGTAAACATTTTGAAAACCATTTATTATTTTCCTTACACTTCACAATTATGTGCCACTTTGTGTTGGTCTATTACATAAAATACCAATAACATACGTTTACGTTTTTGGTTGTAACATGACAAAATGCACTGTATATTTGCAAATCTTGACAGGACTGATTATTAACTGACCATTATCCAATATTTGGACTAGAGGTATATTTATTTTGACATCCACAGAAGGTGGTGTATGTTGGTCTGTACAGATCGTTTCTACGTATTGACCTTCCATCATTATAGTATAGTATTACACATATATATATATATATATATATATATATATATATATATATACATACATACTGTATGTATAGATATTGCATTATGATTGACCCAGTACCTATTGAGGCGGATGATTGATTAGATATATAGCATATATATAGCATTACTGCTGCCCTGGGAGGACCTCTTTTTAGGTGGTGATTGATGTGGTGTTTTTAGGTTGGTACGGGGGGTTTGGGTGTGAGAGTGTGGGAATAGGGGACTAGTGGGAAGCTTTTATGCTCTATTTTTTTTTTACAAGTGGGGCATTTTGGATTCAGTGTAAATACTATTTTTATAATAAATAAATCTGGCAACCCAATTTAGTATTGCATTTCCAGTTTCATTTTTTCTTTTTTAAATATGACTAAATTTGTGGTGATACTCACCCAAATAGTAGGATAGGGGACCAGGAATCAATTATGGGTCATTACACACAAGTCCCTAGGACAACTGCCACCTTCCAGCTTCCTTCAGACACGATCCAGCAAGTGAGATAGTCCTTTCCCTAGACCAGATTCTGTTGGTGAAGTTGTGCAGTCAGTTTCAGATCACTTCCAGGTCCCAGCTCTACCATCACTGAGACCTTGAGACCTTACAGAACAGCAACACAGTCCATACACTACCTCAAGGTTAATAGTCACCTGAGATTTGGGACTCTCCTACTGGGAAAAGACAAGCTCTGTGGGACTCCAAATGATTTTATCAGCTTCCCAGCCACCATCTGGGCACACCTCCCCAGAGATTGGCTAGGTCCTAATCAATATTCTGGACGGATATTTGTATTTTCCTTCCCTAAGCTCTAGAAACATATTCTAGTGGTAGGAGGAAGCAATTGGACTCCCAGCCTGTGAAACCCTGAACAGAGTAGACTAAACAATCACCGCTCCCTTGATTGAAGTGCATCCCTGAGACCCACAGGATAAGTATGGTCAAAAGAGCTTTGGCCATACTTCTCCTTTTAGGCCAGCTTTACAAATGCTGTGGCAATGGGGAGATTTCATGAAAATTGGAGCAGCTGTGCATTATAACCAGTCTTCATATTGCCCAATTAAGCTGAGATATATAAGATGATTGGTTGCTATGCACAGCTGTCCCTGAATCTGTCTGCACTGTTTGGATAAACCCCACACATTACCAATACACATGCACAGTGATCAACTAGTTACGCAGGGTGTTGCAGTGCTATTCGTTTTGAGTGGCACCTCAATGTACCTGCATTAAAGTGTGCCACAAACCCCAAACACCCTCAGGCAACCCTTGCTGATATGAAGGGTTTGTGCTTAGGAGACCCCCAGATAAAAAGAGCAATCAGAAATCTAACCTTTACTATCCTTTTACTTTGTTTTTTTCTTTTTATATGCTTTATATTGTTTTGCTATAAAGACACATGGAATACATTATGAACCAAGAACAAAAGTTCTGGCTATCAAGCTAGGCATATAACAACTGGAAAAGGCATAATAGGGTAGACAAGTATACATAAACAGCAATATTGAATAAAATATGTGCAGCGCTAATAAGTGGTACATTTAGAGCAAATGATGAACATAAACAAATAATCATCAGTCAGATCACAGCTAGGTTATCCAGTAATCCAAAGAACTCCTCCAGTGGTAAGTGCGGAGTGTCAGAACACTCACCAGACATCAGCCAAACATCAACATTGGAAACGGGGGGCAAAGTGTTGTCAGATGCTTTTCCATAGTGATATCCCTCCACCAATCTATCCACTCACCAGAAGATGAATCAAGAGGAGCCTTGTACTGCTGTCAAGCGGTATGATGAATATGAAGTCCACTGTGTTGGTTTTGCGATCACTTCCAGTGGGATATGCACTGTGTAAAGTAGCTCACCAACGGGAGCCAGAGTAGTGCTCATATGGTGTAGTATTTGTTGAATAAAAGAAGGGTACATGTACACACACATAAAAAAGGCCATAAAAACTTACAGAAAAAAGCCACTCCTATCACGAAGACACGGCAGCGGTGACGTCAGTGTGTAGGCCCTTACCTATGCGTTTCATGCTCAAACACGTTATCAAGAAATCTGCCTATTGTACATAACATAAACAGCACTTTAAGCTACTCAAATTAACATAGGTGAGCATATATAAGATATTGAAGTGTGTCCTATCAAAAAGAGTTGTAACTTAAGAAAGGACAGAGAAATATGGTGTAGGTTTATCGACATTCAAGTGTAGGAGACCAAATGAGCAGCTAACTGGGAAACTCAGGACCTGGGCTTAGGCAGATAGGGGTGGGGTTGGGGGAGAGAGGGGAGAAATAAGGAAAGGAAAGGGGAATAAAGGTGAAGGAGGTGATAAAATACTTAGCTTTAATGCAGTATATTATTATGCTGCTTATTTCCAGATATTACAGGGGAGCTCTGTGTAACACTTGCTGTCCATAAAACACTTTTGGAGGCTGCTGTATAACTGTGCCTCACACACTTTATTTCCCTTTCTTCAGGTGGTCAGAGCAGGACTGATTAAAGCAGAACTGCCATTGTCAGTTACCTCTTGCAGAATCTCTCATTCATCCTTGGTACAGCTGCAAAAGAAACTCTCTCTTTCATATGCAATCTGTGGGGGTGAGGGGGGACTCAGAAGATATCATTGCACTAACATAGGTCACTGCTTTACTGGCCAGCTGCACACAGGTGCTGAGACATTTTACAACATAAGGAGGAAACAGTAGACAGCAGAAGAATCGGCTGAACCTCCTGAAAAGGACAAGACACAAGAGCTGCTGCAGTTTGTTCTTCTTTCTCTCTCTGGTGCCCAACAGATCAGGTTCTGCCAGTGCTTTAGAAAGTCAGCATAGCCCAAGTTGCTGAGGGCCATGAATAGAGTGCTGGTGGCCCACATGCAGCCCATGGGCTGTGTGTTGGGCACCAGGGCTTTAGACCTTAGAGGTTGCAAAGATACTTTCAGTGTCATTGCCTAAAACAAAAAATATATATTTTGTACAAACAATGCTATTTATTTACTAAGACCCAGTTGCCAATAATGTATTATAATGCCCAATTCACACTTGCATTTAGGAGCAGACTAGGAATTCCTGTGGGGGAAACAGTGAGGTTTATGCACACAGCTGCAGACAGGAAGCCCTATACAAACAACAAGAGGCTCCCTCAGTCATTTGCAGCTGTTTGCATCTGACACGCAGCAATTATCTGTGGAAGAGCAGCCCTGGACACAGACTATTGTATTCAGTGCTGATCATTTGCAGGTAATCATTGCATGTTGAATTACGGTTATGAATGGCCGCAGGTGTTGTCATCCTATCATTACATTTTATAGGGCTTCCCGCCTCAGCTGTTCACATGAATTTGTAGTCTGCCCCCAAATATAAGTGTGAATGAGGCATAAAACTACTATTATTTATAGAGAATATATTCTCACCTTTCCTGGGGGCCACGCCCAAGGACCATTTCATTCAGCAGAAATGGTCCCTCAATGTCTGTTGAGAAATCAACATCTCTGGAATTTTTGAAATCCTGTACTCCCCACAGCTCTCACTTTACTTCACATGACTGTAGGACAGAGTGGGGATGTGGAGGTCAGCAGGAGGAGCCAGTGAGAACTTCAGGGGACCCACTAGTGCAATTTCAGATGTGACTTGCGCCTTAAAGAATAGCATGACAATGAAAATCACAAACCACATCTATATTGCAAATCAAATTACACTACATAATTGCACTGAAAGTCAGGTCAAAATTTGATAGCAGCAGTGTGAACCTAGTTTAATGTGCCTGGAAGTGTATGTTTTCAAGTAGTCCAAAAATAAAGTTGCGCTAAATAAAAAATGAAAAAGTGTAAAGATAGCGTATGAAGCAAACACGCTGCAACACAGTCCACACAATGATGAAAGTTCAAAAGATCCCAAGGTGCACTATCGATCACCCAAATAGTGTGTGATTTCAAGAAAGAAAACCACCACCTCATAAAATGGCCGCTTACTAGCTCTTTATGACCTCCTATGTTTCAAGTGTTCTTTAGGAGATCATTTCCGCTAAATGGAGTGTGTTTTGGATGCACATGCATCAGAGTGAGTAACTATACACTTTCTCTTTTTTTTTGCAGATAACAGCACTCATAATAGTATTACTTCTGAGACAGGGTCAAAAGGAAAAAAAATTGTTTCTTCTAAACTGACAGTGAATAGAAATAGTTCCTTGTATTACAACATGACTTTATTGAAACAATCATCTTCAAATAGTCTAGCTTTTAGTATGCTGAGCATTAGCTTCTTGCAGTATAAGAGGCATGTGTTTTGTATAAACAGACCTAAATATTCCCCTAAATAAGTACAGCTTGTAGTACAATGAGTCTGAAAATAAAGCCCTTTTGTAGAAACAGGCCATTTCTTATTCCCAAAAAAGTGCAGCTTTTAGAATACTGAGTCTGAAAATGTCTCATCTGCTCCTGTGTTTAAAACATACTTTTTCAAAACAAGGCTCTATTTTTTGCTCAATAAGTACATTTTTTACATTGAATGTGGCTATAGCAAGTAAATGACTGGGCCTATATGTATCAGTGTATATAGCAAAAACAAACCTTTGTTTTTTTTTCCAAGATAAGAGTAGTAGTATAGTATACTTCTCTCTCCTACCCCCCTCCAACATACACAACACATAATATGCAAGCTGTACATGTGTGCTGGATTTTTCAATAATGGAGTACCATTTATAACCCTTTTGGTAAGGTTATAAGAATTGCCCAACAACAGGATCGTGCACTAAACCTATAAGTAAATACGTGAGCCAGAACCTTTGCTAAGTGGAAGAGTGGGTTTGATAATAAAGTTTGCACTTTCCCTTCCTGGAAACAATCAGTAATCCAATCAAAGTAATTTGGAGCAGATGAAGTACGGCTACCAGCATATAACATTAACTATCAGAAACTAAGAGGGATGCTTAACCACTTGCTAACCAGCTCACTCAGATATACTGCAGCAAGTTGGTCGGCTAGCATGGACCACTGTACCTGTATGTCAGTTCGAGCATGTGGTATAGTGGGCACGCGCACTGGGTACAGAGGCAGAACGGGGATCTGCCTTTGTAGACAAGGCGGAGGATTCCCATTCTGACAGGGGACATGACAGAGATTAGCTGTTCCCAGAGGTGATCTCTGTCATGTCCTAGTAAGCCCACCCCCTAATAGTTAGAACACACTGAGGGAACACACTTAACCCCTTGATCGCCCCCTAGGGTTAACCCCTTCCCTGCCAGTGTCATTTTTACATTGATCACTGCATTATAATAGCACTGATCAATGTAATAATGTCACTGGTCCCCAAAAAGTGTAATTTGAGGCGGGGGCGGAAGGGCAGCAGAGCGGGACAGGATAGGAAGTCCCACCCTCCCTCCCTTTTTGGTTTGGTTTGCTTATATCTCTGTTTTATTTATGTATTATAGGGATTGTTGAATAAAGGGCGGTTGGGGTCTCAGGAGGCCGGTCAAGTTGGTCTGGTTGGGGATCCATCGTAGGTATGGAGTCCTCAGTGGTGGGCAGTTACACAGGGTAACTGAAAAGAAGGAAGGTACCTGAGCCGGCGTTGTGCGGCTGGGAAGTACTACTTATAAGATTGGTGATATGGGGCCTCCTGGGATTCCTACTGGGCTTAAACAGGTTTTGGGATTGTATTGTTTTAATGTTTTCTATTGGTTTGTTAAATAAAACGGCCTAACGGCCAATTTCCTCCATACGGTGTGCAGTGTCTTATTTTATTAGGTTTAAGTATACGCATCAGGTCTACCCGGGGTCATGAATATAACTAAGGTAATCAATAGCTTTGTTTGGTCAGGTGCTCATCCCCGCTTTGCCAAAACAATTTATATGCATCACACATTAGAGGTGGATTGCGCCTACCAGATTTTTGGTCTTATTATCTAGCTGCATGCTGGTCACAAATGGCTCAATGGCATATACAAAGATTCCATGGGTCAGATTTGAGAGAGACTCAATTCTCCTGCTTTCAATCGCCGGATTATTGTGAGACAATAGTATCCCACAAAATTTTCTTGCAACACATAACCAATTGGTACTCCAATCATATCAGTTATGTAGATTACATAAAATGAAATGTGGAATAATCTCTAGCGTTCCTCACTGGCCTCCTTTTCTCCTGGAATGCAGGTGGTTAGAGTTTCTCACCACACAGTGTACTACCACTACCCTGTCTATTGTACACTACTCAGCGCTCGGATATAAAAGAGCTGATAAACTTAAATAAATGAATAAGTAAATTTACTATGCCTTATTTCAAATACAGCAGCCGTTTTATACACTCTTAAAACAATGCAATTCATACAGTACTTATTAACAAGTTATAGTAACCGCCATCCTATATAACATTGCCAATAGCAGCACTGAACTCATAGTAAAATTATGTTATATTGTAAAAATAGCATCCAGTGTCAGTCCTTTAAAAGCTCATATGGGTACACCCGGTGCACAACTTTAACTATATCCACCAGTCGCCGCATCCAAGATGTTATCACCATGTGTGTTCCTCTCCGATATGGGTATGCACTCACCACAAGCCGGAAGATATAATGCTCATATGCTCTCTGAAATATATCCCTCGCGACCCTCCTGTGATCTTCGGTTACCAGAGGTCAATCACAAAAAAACTTTCACACCCGCTTCTGTGTTCCCTTCCAGTGCTCCAAGGATCTTTGTCATACAAAAGAAGCTCACCATAGTGTAATACAATTTAACTTTACTTTATTTGGCAAGCCCCCCATTAGACACACTTACAAGATTAAAATACAATCTGTGCATAAAACATCAGAATGTCTTTCCCTTGTGTCAGGACACCCTCTCACCCAGGCTCTGCACAGGACCTTCCATCTCCCGATCACATGGAACACATCCAAACAGAACATTACCGCCGGTCGCCACATGGACACGCGCTCAGGCCCACAGGGACAAGCTGCGGTGCCTCTTTTTACGATGAGTGGTTCTGTTTATCCTATCCTGTGAGTGTTTTTAACTGTTTGAGATTAAAGTCTGATTTTAATACTGTACTTAGTGGGTGCTTTTTCTCTTATTCTTTTCTATACAGAGCTGGCTTACTCTGGGAACATCTGCCACTATGCCTGAAGTGCCCCATGGACTGTTTATAGACTTTTCGCTGATGAACTTTCAGAGTCTGTAGTTCATAAATTTACATTAACCCTTTCTGTGCACCACTATTTATCCTCTGTGTCAAGGGAGCTTCTCAGCAGCGTGGAAGTGTGGTGTGGCACTGGAGCTGCAGTCAGCTTATCTACTCTATGCTTTAGTCCCTCCCTAGTTTTGAATCCGTCATGCAACCAGACCCCTAATTACCAGAAGTGGCCATTGGATTCTTAACCTGGCTCTAGCCTATGCTAGTTATTTGGCCCTAGGATAAAACTAGCTATAGAATCCCGGATCAGAAAGGACAGGATTAACTAGAATAACAGAAGCTGCATATAAACTCTAGTGCAATAAACAGGTTCACCTACTAATATACTGAATATACACACATATGGTAGCACAGAACTACCTATCTTGCACTGTGCATGTAAATTAATAACAATAGGACAGAGACATGTATGTCACTAGGATTCAGAAATACACTCAAGAAGCTATGGACAGCTGCATTTAAACTACTGGAACATAGGAATACTTACATAATAGTCCCTGCTTCTGATCTTGGTACAAAAATAGAGCAGCAGTAGCTCAGTTCTGTGTCTCTTTCTTCATTTACTCCTTCTGGGGTTTTCAAAACCCCTCCACAAGACAGGAAGTGTTAATACATAACACTGATATAAGCAGCTATCATTAGAGGGCAGCAGATTTCTACACATGTATTTCTAATTGGTTTTGACAGGAGGTTGGCAAGGTATTTTCTGGGTCAATGGGGATGTTAGGACTAATGGGGAGGTCAATATGACATGTGTGCTGTGAGTTTCAGTACCACAGATCATTATTCACTTATTTTGGTTTCATACAAAACACACCCATTGAGTTTTGACTCACAGTCATTACTTATGTTAGAAAAAGACTGTGCTCAGGGTTAATTGCACTTGATTGTGGTTTCCTCTATACCCTGGATGAGCAGCTCTATTTAAACTTCCTGTTTCCTGTAGCAAGTGCTGTCCGTTCTACAGCGTTTGTGTGTTCCTGTAGCAACCTGTGATCCTGATTGTTTGTTCCTGTGACCCTGCTTGCCTTGACTCTGCTATTGATCTCCGTCTGCACCGACCCTGGCTTCCATGACCACTCTTCTGCCTGCTCCCTTGTACCTCGCTCTCCGCCAGTTAATGAACTTTGCTTGCACCTGACTACTCTTCAGCCTGACCCATCTGTACTGCTCTGCCAGCCGTTACCGACCCGGCCTGCACCACCACGCTTCAGCTTGCACGAGCACCTCACGGACCAGCACACCACCACCTGTGACCCAGTCCGACCCTCGTGCCTCCCTGCACTCCTGAGCTCCCTGTCCACACTACCAGGGGTTCAGGAATCAGGGTCGTAAGAGAGGTTGCCCACTGCATAAGTCAGACTCCACCACCAGGGATGTGACAGCAATGCACAGCCATGTCTGAGTCTGCACAGGGGCCCTCTCCAAGGCAGGAGCTATGCCTACACCTGACCGGGCTGACCCGGGCCATAAAGGACTTACAAGACGGGTACACCCAGATGGAAAGCCAAGTCCAGGAACTTTCCATGTCGGCTGCATCAAGCTCCGACCAGCTTACTTTCACCCTGCCCACTGAGCCAGAGGTCCCTTTACCTGAATGATTCTCAGGGGACTGCAGGAAATTTTGGGGTTTTCACAGCGCCTGTGAACTGTATTTCATGCTGCAACCCCGCACCTTTTCCTCGGAAGTCACTAAAGTGGGGCTGGTTATCTCTCTCTTATGAGAAGAACCTCAAGCATGGGTCCACCGCCTCCTGGAACTGAAAGCTCCTGAAACAGTGGACTTGCACCTCTTCTTCCGGGCCATGGCATCGCTCTATGAGGACCTCCACTTGGCCTCAACTGCAGAGACAGCTCTCCACGCCCTCCAGCAGGGCCAACGCACGGCAGAAGATTACGCTGCCGAGTTCCGGCGCTGGGCTGCGGATACAGCCTGGAATGATGCGGCCCTCCGTCATCAATTTCGGTTGGGCCTGTCCGAGCCTCTGAAGGATGAATTGGCTCGAGTAGGGATACCTCAATCCCTTGAGGCTCTGATCGACCTGGCCATCCGGGTTGACCGTCGCTTGCGGGAACGCAGGGCCGAGCGATCTGTGGGGAACCTGTCGGAATCCGTGCCTACTGTGTATCCACGCACACCCCTTACCCCAGAGGAAAGGCACAGATGCCTCAGCCTCAACCTATGCCTGTACTGCAGAGGTTCTGGGCATCGTGTCAGGTCATGCCCAAGGGAGTGGTCCTGTCTCTACCCGATCAGGCAACCCATCTGGTGCTGCCTTTGTCTCTTCAACTCCCCAACGGGAGCATCCAAGTTTCAGCCATCCTGGACTCAGGCACCTGCAGCTGCTTTGTAGACCTAGCCTTTGCTGCACAGCATCAGATTCCCCTCAAATCCAAAGTGCACCGAATGGTCGTCCGCCTGGCCGATGGGTCACCTCTCAAATCGGGTACAGTTACCCATGAAACCATTCCCCTTCTCACTAAGACTATCACTGGCCATTCTGAGTACCTGCTCCTAAATGCCATTGCATCCCCGCTCTACCCAGTCATTCTCGGCCTCCCATGGCTGCAGGCACATTGCCCCGACATCAATTGGGTCACAGGGAAGGTCCAGTTCCCATCCTTCTACTGTCGACATCATTGCCTTCAGCCATCCCGGGAGCCTTCTCCCTCTTTCTTATGTCTGGATTCCGACCCTGACCAGGAGACCCAAGATGCAGTTCCCTCAGCTTATCATGATTTCCTGGACATATTCAGCAGGAAGGGGGCAGACAAGTTGCCTCCGCACCGGGCCTACGATTGCCCCATTGAATTAATACCAGGTGCAGAAGTACCTTTCGGTCGGATTTACCCGCTCTCTGTGGGGGAGCTCAAGGCCCTCAAGGCCTACCTAGATGAAAATCTGGAGAAGGGTTTCATCTGGCCATCCACATCCCCTGCTGGAGCGGGAATATTCTTTGTTGAGAAAAAGGACCGGTCTCTGAGACCATGCATCGACTACCGGGACCTCAACAAGATAACTATTAAAAACCGCTACCCCTTGCCCCTGGTACCCTAGCTGTTCCAGCGACTGGGAGCTGCTACTATTTTCTACAAGCTAGACCTCCGTGGGGCATATAACCTCATTCGCATCCACGAGGGTGACGAATGGAAGACTGCTTTCAGAACGAGATTCAGCCATTATGAATACCTCGTGATGCCCTTTGGGCTCTGCAACGCCCCGGCCACCTTTCAGCATTTGGTAAACGATGTGTTCAGGGATTACCTAGACCAGTTCATCATAATCTATTTGGATGACATCCTTATTTTTTCCTCATCCCTGGAAGAACACCACAGACACGTCAAGTGTGTTCTGGGGCGCCTGCGACAGCATGGACTGTACGCCAAGGCCGACAAGTGCATGTTTGAACGTTCCAGCATCCCTTTCTTGCGCCTCATCATCTCTGTCTCTGGGGTCACTATGGATCCACAAAAGGTCACCGCCATCCTGGACTGGCCCGCACCAGTGGATAAAAAAGGGGTGCAACGGTTCGTAGGCTTTGCAAACTTCTATCGCAAGTTTATTAAGGGGTTCTCCGCTGTGATAGCCCCCATCACTCAGTTGACCAAGCAAGACTCCCGTTTCCGGTGGACTCCCGAGGCTCAGGAGGCCTTCTTAACGCTCAAGAAGCTGTTCACATCTGCTCCTGTCCTGAAGCATCTGGATCCCGTCTTGCCCTATATCCTGGAGGTAGATGCCTCAGAGACTGCGGTGGGGGCGGCTCTGTCCCAGAGACGAGGCCCCAAGGCTTCCCTTCACCCCATCACATTCTTCTCCCGGAAGCTCTCGCCACCAGAAACCAATTATGATGTTGGAGATCGAGAGCTGTTGGCAGTTAAGTCCGCCTTGGAGGAATGGCGGTATTTGTTGCAGGCCCCATCAGGCACGATGGGCACTCTTTTTCTCAAGGTTCCAACTCCACATCACTTACAGGCCTGGGTCGAAGAACACAAAGCCAGACGCTCTATCCCGGATGTTTAATGACTCTGAAAGACCGGCTCCACCAGACACCATCCTTCCGTCCCAGAGCTTCTTATTATCCCAAGAGGACTTGCTATCCCGACTCAGGCGGGCCTTAACCCATGTCGCCACGCGACCTGACTCTCGACTGGTACCGAGAGATGGACTGTGGTGGTATTGTGACAGGGTCTTCATACCCAAGGAACTACGCCTGACTATC
This sequence comes from Glandirana rugosa, assembly GCA_018402905.1. Lineage (NCBI taxonomy): Eukaryota > Metazoa > Chordata > Amphibia > Anura > Ranidae > Glandirana > Glandirana rugosa. The sequence goes on along the minus strand of BLSH010418402.1, from coordinate 374,569 downwards.
CTCGAACTGTGCCATGACCATGAATTGGCAGGCCACTTTGGTAGTCGCAAGACACGTGAGTTAGTGTCTCGGTCCTTTTGGTGGCCCTCTGCTGACGTGGACTGTAAAAAATATGTCAGCGCCTGTCCAGTCTGCGCCCGCAACAAGACAAGCAGAGCCAAGGCCTGGGGTTTACTAAACCCACTTCCCATTCCTGGACGCCCATGGTCCCACATATTCATGGACTTTATAGTCAAATTGCCTCCTTCAGCCGGCTTCAATTCCATCTTTGTGGTCATGGACCGCCTCACAAAAATGGCCCATTTTATACCCATGAAGGGTACCCCGTCTGCTACAGAAACGGCAAGAGCCTTCATCAAGGAGATTGTCCGTCTTCATGGAGTCCCCACCAATATAGTCTCTGATCGTGGAGTACAATTCACGTCCCGGGTCTGGAAGGCCAGATGCTCGGGTTTGGGGATTGAACTATCGTACTCATCTGCTTATCACCCACAGACGAATGGCCAGACAGAACGAATGAGCAGTACCTCCGTTGTTATTCTTCTTTCTCCCAGGACGATTGGGTCTCACTGCTTCCGGTAGCCGAATTCGCCTACAACAACACGGTGCATTCAGCCACGAAACAATCTCCGTTTTGGGTGAATTTCGGCTACCTTCCTAATCAGCGTGAGTCCAGAAAGTTCGGTGCCAGCGGCCCAAAGCATCACAGAATTCCTTGTAAGGAATAGTCAATTGCTACAGGAGACACTTTCCCGGATCCAGGAGCTCAACAAGAAGGCCTTTGACAAGGGGAAGCGGGGGGAATTGGACCTGCAACGGGGTGACCGAGTTTGGCTAGCGACCAAAAACCTAAGACTTTCCTGCCCCTCCAACAAATTAGGACCAAGGTTTATGGGATCGTTCCCCGTGAAGAAAAGGATCAACCAGTTGGCATACGAGCTGGTCCTTCCTCCGTCCATGCGAGTCCATCCTGTATTCCATGTCACGCTACTCAAACCGGTGACTCAAGACCCCTTCCCGGGATGGAGGACAGCTCCACCAGTCCCAATCCTAGTGGACGGCGAAGAGGAGTTCGAACTTGAGGCTATCCTAGATTGCCGGAAGAGGGGTAACACGGTTCAGTACTTAGTGAAGTGGAAGGGCTACGGCCCAGAAGAAAACTCCTGGGAGCCTGCAGATAACATTCATGCGGATGAACTAATCCGATCCTTCAAGGAGAACAACCCTGCTAAACTAGCCCGTTTGGGAAAGCAGGCTGCCCCTTGGGGGGGGGCAATGTTAGAAAAAGACTGTGCTGAGGGTTAATTGCATTTGATTGTTGTGTCCTCTATTTCCTGGATGAGAGGCTCTATTTAAACTTCCTGCTTCCTGTAGCAAGTGCTGTCCGTTCTACAGCGTTTGTGTGTTCCTGTAGCAACCTGTGATCCTGATTGTTTGTTCCTGTGACCCGGCTTGCCTTGACTCTGCTATTGATCTCCGCCTGCACCGACCCCGGCTTCCATGACCACTCTTCTGCCTGCTCCCTTGTACCTCGCTGCCCGCCAGTTAACGAACTCTGCTTCCACCCGACTACTCTTCAGCCTGACCCATCTGTACCGCTCTGCCAGCCCGTTACCAACCCGGCCTGCACCACCACGCTTCAGCTTGCACAAGCACCTCACGGACCAGCACACTACCACCTGTGACCCAGTCCGACCCTCGTGCCTCCCTGCACTCCCGAGCTCCCTGTCCACACTACCAGGGGTTCATGAATCAGGGTCGTAACAGAGGTTGCCCACTGCATAAGTCAGACTCCACCACCAGGGACGTGACACTTAGCTCTTTCCTGAAAGGTTCTGTAACACAAACATTTGTTATCGTCAGTGGTTCCAGTATACTTTCCTAGTTAGGTAATGGAATCAAGGACAATGAAAAGAGCAATATCACAGGCTTGCATTTGTGGAATATAACACATACTCCCTGATTTCCTCACATGCATTGTATTGTTAAAAAACAAGGTAAGTTGCGAATTGTCCACATTTGGAAGGTTAGAATGCTTTGATGTGTTCTTGCCATGGTCAGTAATCATCTGCTGTTCATACCAATGTCCTAAGAAGTACACCCCATGTTCTAACAAAACACATGTGTACACTAAAATATATTCAACTGCACAGCTTCCTAGATATGAAGTATCTATGATTCCTATATGATTATATATTTTATCACACAAAAGAACGTATTGGTGAAATATAATAAATGCTGCAAGGATAATAAATAGGATGAATATTTTGGAAAATAAATGGAAATAACAAATTTACTCACTTCTAACCATAATGCATTGTTTTACTACCTAGAAAAGTATAAATTTTTTCCCATATCATTCAAATATAAATGCATTCCTTACACTTTTTCTTAAACAAATGTATTCTTTGTTACAATGGAAAATGTAAACTTGACCATTCACCTTTGAATCAGAGTAATTTTATGTAAAGAGATGGAATACATAAGGAAAGGTGAAACGACAGTTGTGTTTGAAAGGTATAATGTGTGAAATAATGAGTTCAGCACTGGCACGATAATAAAGACTCCTAGGCACAAATGACTTCTACTGACAAGGAAAACAGATAAGAATTTTCTTGAAACATGTTGGGAATATCTCCTGTTGAGTGGTGTGAATTTGTGAGCTCTTAAAAGCTACACAGCTTATCTTTTCTATGTAATTTCTTCACATGGGCCTCAGATCAAGTTCCCTTGATTTGATGGAACTACAATTTATTTTGGTAGTCAGCCAGCTGGACAGAATCCCTTTTGTTTTAGGAGTGCATTCTAGCTATGGCAAGCCTTCTTATCTTAAACACCATATGAATGCTTTTCTCCCATTCAAACTGGCCATACAGTTTAAACAAATAGTGATTTAAACTGCTGTCTTTTTAGTCTACTTTAAATCTGCTACTACAGTATATCAGTGGATGGTTCCCACTCAAAAAAAAACAATGTTCTGTTTAAAAAACCCACCTTGCTATCTATAGGTAGCTATCCTAAGTCATTTTAACTGTTGTTCATGAGGCAATAGGTTCTATGCATATTTATTTATACATGCTGCCACAGTTGTGTTTTTTAATATACTTGTTACTGCAAAGTAGGAAATATCACATTCTATAAAATGCATAGGAAATCTAAAGAATGCCAGAAATGTGACAGCTAAGTATAAGACACTGGCAAAGTATAAAATATTCTCGCTACTGACATTTTTATTGTCATGTTGTTTAGAATGCCTAGGAGATGTATATTTAAAGTTGAGCATTCTAAAGAATATCTAGGCAGTATATAGAACAGTGAAAATGTTACCTCAAAGTATGAAAAACACACATTTCCTAGCATTCTATTCAATGCCAAAAGGAAATCCAGTATGAAAAGTATGAAATAACAACAATACTGATGTTTTTACTGGCATGTTAAATAGAATGTCCAGGCAATGTATGCTTGAAATTAGGCATTCTAAATAATGCCTGGGTAATATATAGAATTGTGAAACTTTTAAGTCAAAGTGTGAAAAACACACATTTCCTAGGCATTCTATGCAATGCCCAAAGTGCAAGGACTCCTGGCGATCAGCAGAGTTCCAATGTCTCCTGAACCCATATAGTTCCATGCTCCTTGATGTATACACTTTATGAATAGAGCTAATGACATTCAATAAAGCTTGTTCCACTTGTTCCACTGTGATACTGCAGTATGGTAGTTGTGTAGTGTCATCCCGTCCTCCATTTATGTTTACATAGGCGGAGTCCCTTCAGGAAAAGCAGCAGCACATCTTCTAGCTGTAATTGCTCATGCTTAGGTAATGGGCTACCCGCTCTATAATCTTCATAATTTGTTTTCTTAACCTGTGAAAAAGAGTATTATATGCCTTACTTGTTGCAGCAAGTAGGTCAAAACTGCTCCTTTTGTATTTTTCAGTAAGAGAGTTCTGTACTTTGATTTGGATGTCTTTTTTCATTTTCATATACATCTTGTCAAGGTAAGGCCTTTCCTTGTCTTTCTTTTCATATTTTAGTGCAGTATCGCAATGGAACAAATTGAATGTCAATAGTTCTACTCAGAAAGTGTGAATGTCAAGGAGCATGAAATGGTTTGGGGACAGGAGCTGCTGGAACTCTGCTGATCACCAGGAGTCCAAGGACTCCTGGCGATCAGCAGAATTCTCACAGTGTTCCCGGAGCTCACCGTCACACAGTCCCACCTCCTGGTCTTTGATAGATAGAACACCTGTCCAATGGCGGGATGTGTGACGTTATCAGGCCAGGAGCCGGGACTGTGTGATGTAAAGCTCCAGGAACACCACAGAAATTCAAATGGAAGCTGCAATACCTGCTATCTGATGATCCAGCCATCTCTCCTCTTATTCTGCTCTCCTCAGGTCAGGCTGCATTATGGGCACATCAGGCTGCATTATGAGCATGTCAGGCTGCATTATGGGCACTTCAGGCTGTATTACGGGCATGTCAGGCTGCATTATGGGCATGTCAGGCTGCATTATGGGCATGTCAGGCTGCATTATGGGCATGTCAGGCTGCATTATGAGCATGTCAGGCTGCATTATGGGCATGTCAGGCTGAATTATGGGCATGTCAGGCTGCATTATGGGCATGTCAGGCTGAATTATGGTCACGCAGGCTGCATTTTGGGCATGTCAGGCTGTATTATGGGCACATCTGGTTGAATTATGGGCACAACAGGCTGCATTTATGGGCACTGGTTATGCTGTACTGATGGGCAGAGGTGAGGCTGCATTTAAGGGCACTGATTACACTGCACTGATGGGCACACGTGAAGCTGCATTGATGGGCGCTGGTTACTCTGCATTGATGGGCACAAGTCATGCTGCATTGATGGGCACAGGTCAGGCTGCATTGATGGGCTCAGGTCAGGCTTTATTGATGGGCACATTTCAGGCTGCATTGATGGGCACTGTTTACACTGCACTGATGAGCAGTGGTGAGGCTGCATTGATGGGCAATGGTTACACTGCACTGAAGGGCACAGGTCATGCTGTGTTGATGGGCACCGGTCAGGCTGCATTGCTGGACACTGTGAAGCTGCGCTGATGAGCACTGGTGAGACTACATTGATGGGCACTGATGAGACTGCGCTGATGGGCATCAGTGATGCTGTACTGATAGGCTGCACTAATAGGCACTGGTGAGGCTGCACTGATGGGCACTGATAAAGTTGTTGTTAACATTTATTTTTATAACTTAATACTGTATAAAACATTTAAGTGTCATTTCATGAGAACTTATGAGGGCTTGTTTAGGGGTGGGGTTAGGAGTGGACTATGGTAAGGTTAGGTGGGGAAACTGGTGGCAAGTAACCCTTAAGGCCCAGCTAGTAGCTCAGGACTAGGGATGGACCCGCGGTTTGAGTTGAACGTAAGTTTAGAACATTATGGGGCATTCGCAGCGACTTCTCCACCATGGAGCACCCCATAACGGTGTGCACAGCTCCTCCTTCATGGGAGCCGCCTTCTGCGCTGATTTGTTTTGACGTTTTATTTATAGTGCAAAGAGGGGCCACCGGGTGACGTATGGGTGACCCCCTCCCCTTCCGACATCATGTGACATCAGAGGGGCGGGTCACTCAATTACGTCACTGGGTGGCCCCGCCCTTCACTATAATTAAAATGTCAAACCAAAGAGAGCTCAGTCAGCGGGAGCCCTCCCATGGAGGAGGAGCTGTTCTTTTTTTTGTTTGTTTTTTCTGGTCCGTCGTTCGCCATAATTGATGATGGATTACAATGGGGGACACTTATTTTTAATTTTTAATAAAGGACTTGTCCCTAATTGTCTCCTGTGTTTTTTTTTCTTTTTTGACACCTTTGGTGAATTAGTGGGGGCATTTTCGGATAAGGGTCTGGTTTGGATTTTAGGGGGGACCCCACGTCAATTTATATTTTTAATTTGGTGCAGGGTTCCCTTTAAAATCCAAACCAGACCCGAAGGGCCTGGTTTGGACTGGGGGGGGGGGGACCCCACACAAATTGACTACAGTGTACTACAGCCTTCCCCTCCCCCAGTGGGTATGCAGTGGG
>BLSH010418402.1:333353-344200 GCA_018402905.1 Glandirana rugosa | reverse complement strand
ATTACGAACGTGTAGACGATAAGTGTGTGTAACGTCTTGTGTACACACACTTATCGTGTGTTCTGCAATGTGTGTGAATAGCAGATGTGCAAGCATTAGCGGCAATATGAAAAGCGACAGACTAAAAAGAAGTGTGAAGATGAAGAACACTTCTTTTTAGTCTGTCGCTTTTCATATTGCCGCTTAATGCTTGGCAAGCATGACGTTGCTCCCTGCATGTTGGGCCTCTGTATGTGGCCAGGCTGTGTAAAAGTGTCACATATGTGGTATCGCCATACTCGGGAGGAGTAGTAGAATGTGTTGTGGGGTGTAATTTGTGGTATGCATATGCTGGGTGTGAGAAATAACCTGTTAACATATGACAATTTTGGGGAAAAATAAAAATAAATAAAAAATTAATTTTGCAAAGAATTGTGGGAAAAAATTACAACTTCAAAAAATTCACTATGCCTCTTACTAAATACCTTGGAATGTCTACTTTCCAAGAAGGGGTAATTTGGGGGGTATTTGTACTTTCCTGGTTTGTTAGGGTCTTGGGAAATGAAGTAAATCAAGTGTGATCAATATTCAGTGATTGGCACCATAGCTTGTAGACTCTATAACTTTCACAAAGACCAAATAATATCCACTAATTTGTTTTTTTTTTACCAAAGATAGGTAGCAGTATAAATTTTGGCCAAAATGTATGAAGAAAAATTACTAATTTGCAAAATTGTATAACAGAAACAAAGAAAAATTCATTTTTTTACAAAATTTTCGGTCTTTTTTTAATTATAACGCAAAAAATAAAAAACCCAGAGATGATTAAATACCACCAAAAGAAAGCTCTATTTGTGTGAAAAAAAGGACGCAAATTTCATATGGGTACAATGTTGCATGACTGAGTAATTGCCATTCAAAGTGTGAGAGCGCTGAAAGCTGAAAATTGGTCTGGTTGTTAAGGGGGTTTAAGTGCCCAGTGGTCAAGTGGTTAAATACCACCAAAAGAAAGCTCTATTTGTGTGAAAAAAAGGACAAAAAAATCATATGGGTATAGTGTTGCATGCCTGAGTAATTGTCATTCAAATTGTGAAAGCACTGAAAGCTGAAAATTGGTCTGATTATTAAGGGGTTTAAGTATCCAGTGGGTAAGTGGTTAAAAACTAAAACTATTGTTTAAAAGATACTTACCTCAGTTCAAGCTTCCATTGCTTATAAGATGTGTGGAAGATGTTACCGTGCCTCACTGCAGCTTGATGGGAAAGCTGAGCATGTGAAATTCCATGAGAATGCATCCACCTGCAATGGTTCCTTTAGTATTTGAGCATTCAAGTTTCTGGGGAGGCAAAAGCGAGACGCAGTGATGTCACCCATGCCTCCTGGTAGCATTGGATGCAGTGCATTTATTTTTAAAAAAGCTTTTGTAGGCAATATGACAAATAATTTTATTAAAAGAACAGGTATGCTAAATAATGTAATGCTAGTTAATGCTAATTTAAAACATATCATTTGCGGTTTTTCTTCATATAGTATCATTTTCAGATGTCTGTGGAATCAAATAAACTTGTTTGGTGAATTTTACATAAAGAATTTTAAACCTAGGAATGGGTTAATAAAAAACTCAGTTGTGTGTTTATGTAAAATGGCTGGAATCCAATTTTAACCTGTTGGTTTGTGCATGATTGCAGACTTCATTCTTCAGTACCAGTACCACAGAGTTTTACTGGAACCTACAATGAGTAAAGCACATTTGGCATTTCCTCCTGGTGATAGCAGTGGGAATTAACTAATGAAAACAGACATATCTACTTTACTGCATGAGGCTCATAATCTTCCTCATTCTCTCCCTGTCTTATCACTTGAACTTTGATGTGTTAGCAAAGTGAAAACACAGTGTACTAAGAGAAAAGAAATAAATTGTATTTTATAACTACTGATTTAACAGTGCTATAAAACAACTTGTACATACAAGAATAAAGAATTTAATAATAAAGTATTGCTAGTAAAATTCTAAATAAGAAACCAATCTATAGGACATGAAGTAGTATTTGCCATATAGTATACAGTATATCTGTAGTATTTGCTTTATTTTTATTGTATAAAGAATTGCAGAAAAAATATATTTCCCCCTGGTTAATGCACACACTGTTTTCCTTGCTTAAAACCAAGCACAACAAACACACAGAAAAACCTGAATGCTAAGATAGATATTATGAATCATCACTTCTTTTTTGTATAAAATAAATCAGAGAAAAAGCAATGAGTAAGAGGGGTTAACAGTAGTTGTGTGGGAAGTCTTGGCTCTTTCATCCTTAATTATAGAAGGATAAAGGATTTAGTAGAGCAGAATAAAGTAATAGGAGCAAGATTGATTTGAAAAGTTGGAATATAACATATTATTAACATAACCTTTAACCCTGTAACCTTGCTGACAAATAGAACATTGCAGTAAAGTAAGTTAGATGGTGTTCAAACATGTAGGCATGATGGAGGCATGTTCCAATGTATATACAGTATATATACTGTGTATGTATATATATATATATATATATATATATATATATATATATATATATGTTTATATACCCTGGCAGAATTCATGATTTCTTGGCCATTTTCTGAGAATATGAATGATAACACAAAAACATTTATTTCACTCATGGTTAGTGTTTGGCTGAAGCCATATATTACCAGTCAACTGTGTTTACTCTTTTTAAATCATAATGACAACAGAAACTACCCAAATGACCCTGATCAAAAGTTTACATACCCTGGTGATTTTGGCCTGATAACATGCACACAAGTTGATACAAAGGGGTTTGAATGGCTATTAAAGATAACCATCATCACCTATGATCTGTCAGCTTGTAATTAGTGTGTGTGTTTAAAAGGTCAATGAGTCTCTGGACTCCTGACAGACCCTTGCATCTTTCATCCAGTGCTGCACTGACATTTCTGTATTCTGAGTCATGGGGAAAGCAAAAGAATTGTCAAAGGACCTGTGGGAAAAGGTAGTTGAATTGTATAAAATAGGAAAGGGTTATAAAAAGATATCTAAGGAATTGAGAATGCCAATCAGCAGTGTTCAAACTCCAATCAAGAAGTGGAAAATGAGGGGTTTTGTTGAAACCATGGTCAAGTAGACCAACTAAAATTTCAGCCACAACTGCCAGGAAAATTGTTCGGGATGCAAAGAAAAACCGACAAATAACTTCAGGTTAAACTCTCTGAAAACATGTGGTGCGGCTGTTTCATGATGCACAATAAGGAGGCACTTGAAGAAAGATGGACTGCATGGTCGAGTCGCCAGAAGAAAGCCATTACTACGCAAATGCCACAAAGTATCCCTTTTACAGTACGCCAAACAGCACAGAGACAAGCCTCAAACCTTTTGCCACAAAGTCATTTGGAGTGATGAGACCAAAATTTAGCTTTTTGGCTACAATCATAAATGTTAGATTTGGAGAGCAGTTAACAAGGCCTATGATGTGAAACACAAAGGTGGATAGCTGATGTTTTGGGGATGTGTGAGCTACAAAGGCACAGGAAATTTGGTCAAGATGAATGCAGTATGTTATCAAAGAATACTGGAGGGGCATTTGCATTCATTAGCCAGGAAGCTGCGCATGAGATGTACCTGGACATTCCAATATGACAATGATCAAAAAACACCAGGCCAAGTCAACCTGTCATTGGCTACAGCAGAATACAGGGTGGGCCATTTATATGGATACACCTTAATAAAATGGGAATGGTTGGTGATATTAACTTCCTGTTTGTGGCAGATTAGTATATGTGAGGGGGGAAACTTTTCAAGATGGGTGTTGACCATGGTGGCCATTTTGAAGTCGGCCATTTTGAATCCAACTTTTGTTTTTTCAATAGGAAGAGGGTCATGTGACACATCAAACTTATTGGGAATTTCACAAGAAAAACAATGGTGTGCTTGGTTTTAAGGTAACTTTATTCTTTCATGAGTTATTTACAAGTTTCTGACCACTTATAAAATGTGTTCAATGTGCTGCCCATTGTGTTGGATTGTCAATGCAACCCTCTTCTCCCACTCTTCTCCCACTCTTCACACACTGATAGCAACACTGCAGGAGAAATGCTAGCACAGGCTTCCAGTATCCGTAGTTTCAGGTGCTGCACATCTCGTATCTTCACAGCATAGACAATTGCCTTCAGATGACCCCAAATATAAAAGTCTAAGGGGGCGATCGGGAGACCTTGGGGGCCATTCAACTGGCCCACGACGACCAATCCACTTTCCAGGAAACTGTTCGTGAGTTTTTCCAGCAAGATGGTGCACCACCACATTATGGGTGTCAGGTCCGAGCATTCCTAGATGAACAGTTTCCTGGAAAGTGGATTGGTCGTCGTGGGCCAGTTGAATCTGACCCCCTTAGACTTTTATCTTTGGGGTCATCTGAATGCAATTGTCTATGCTGTAAAGATACACAATGTGCAGCACCTGAAACTACGGATACTGGAAACCTGTGCTAGCATTTCTCCTGCGGTGTTGCTATCAGTATGTGAAGAGTGGGAGAAGAGGGTTGCATTGACAATCCAACACAATGGGCAGCACATTAAACACATTTTATAAGTGGTCAGAAACTTGTAAATAACTCATGAAAGAATAAAGTTACGTTAAAACCAAGCACACCATTGTTTTTCTTGTGAAATTCCCAATAAGTTTGATGTGTCACATGACCCTCTTCCTATTGAAAAAGCAAAAGTTGGATTCAAAATGGCCGACTTCAAAATGGCCACCATGGTCACCACCCATCTTGAAAAGTTTCCCCCCTCACATATACTAATGTGCCACAAACAGGAAGTTAATATCACCAACCATTCCCATTTTATTAAGGTGTATCCATATAAATGGCCCACCCTGTAGAGTGAAGGTTCTGGAGTGGCCATCTCAGTCTCTTGACCTCAATATCATTGAGCCACTCTGGGGAGATCTCAAATGGGCAGTTCATGCAAGACAAGAGCCCAAGAATTTCCAGGAACTGGAGGCTTTTTGCCAAGAGGAATGGGTAGCTTTAACATCTGAGAAGATAAAGAGCCTCATCCACAAATACCGCAAAAGACTTCAAGCTGTCATTGATGTTAAAGGGAGCAATACACTGTATTATGAACTGGGGTATGTAAACTTTTGATCAGGGTCATTTGGGTAGTTTCTGTTGTCATTATGATTTAAAAAGAGTAAACACAGTTGATTGATAATAAATGGCTTCAGCCAAACACTAACCATGAGTGAAAGAAACGTTTTTGTGTTATCATTCATATTCTCTGAAAAATGGCCAAGAAATCATAAATTCTGTCAGGGCATGTACACTTATGAGCACAACTGTATGTATGTATATATATATATATATATATATATATATATATATATACAGTATCTCACAAAAGTGAGTACACCCCTCACATTTTTGTAAATAATTTATTATATCTTTTCATGTGACAAAACTGAAGAAACTACAATTTGCTGCAATGTAAAGTAGTGAGTGTACAGCTTGTATAACAGTGTAAATTTGCTGTCCCCTTAAAAATAACTTAATAAACAGCAATTAATGTCTAAACCGCTGGCAACAAAAGTGAGTATACCCCTAAGTGAAAATGTCCAAATTGGGCTCAATTAGCCATTTTCCCTCCCCGGTGTCATGTGATTCGCTGGTGTTACAAGGTCTCAGGTGTGACTGGACTGAGGAACAGGTGTGTTAAATTTGGTGTTATCGCTCTCACTCTCTCATACTGGTCACTGGAAGTTCAACATGGCACCTCATGGCAAAGAACTCTCTGAGGATCTGAAAAAATAATTGTTGCTCTACATAATTATGGCCTAGGCTATAAGAAGATTGCCAAGACCCTGAAACTGAGCTGCAGCATGGTGTCCAAGACCATACAGCAGTTTAACAGGACAGGTTCCACTCAGAACAGGCCTCACCATGGTCGACCAAAGAAGTTGAGTGCACATGCTCAGCATCATATCCAGAGGTTGTCTTTGGGAAATAGACGTATGAGTGCTGTCAGCATTGCTGCAGAGGTTGCAGGGGTGGGGGGGGTCAGCCTGTTAGTGGTCAGACCATACGCCACACACAGCATCAAATTGGTCTGCATGGCTGTCATCCCAGAGGGAAGCCTCTTCTAAAGATGATTGAAAATTAAGCCCCGCAAACAGTTTGCTGAAGACAGGCAGTCTAAGGACATGGATTGTTGGAACCATGTCCTGTGGTCTGATGAGACAACGATAAACGTATTTGGTTAAGATGATGTCAAGCATGTGTGGTGGCAACCAGGTGAGGCGTACAAACAGGGCTGGTGCTACCACTAGGCAAACTAGGTAGCCGTCTAGGGTGCACTGCTGCCTAGGGGTGCCCGTCCGCTGGTTTCCTTCCACATCTGCATGCTCTGCAGGCTGCAGCATGTAACTAACTCAGTCTCTGGTAGCTGCTCCGTCCGACCGATAATGTAATTAGAGACGTAGCACTGGAGCCAGAGCTAGAATAAGCAGAGCCAATGCTTCCTGTATAACGTCGCCTCTGGTCACATGGGCAGGACAAAGGGGGTGGAGTCAAGGGTGGAGCCTAGGGTGTCAAGAATCCTTGCACCAGCCCTGAGTACAAAGACAAGTGTGTCTTGCCTACAGTCAAGCATGGTGGTGGAAGTGTCATGGTCTGCATGAGTGCTGCTGGCACCGGGGAGCTTCAGTTCATTGAGGGAACTATGAATGCCAACATGTACTGTGACATACTGAAGCAGAGCATGATCCCTTCCCTTCGAAGACTGGGCCATAGGGCAGTATTCTAACATGATAATAACCCCAAGCACACCTCCAACCACTGCCTTGCTAAAGAAGCGTAGGGTAAAGGTGATGGACTGGCTAAGCATGTCTCCAGACCTAAACCCTATTGAGCATCTTTGGGGCATCCTCAAAAGGAAGGTGGAGGAGCACAAGGTCTCTAACATCCACCAGATCAGTGATGTCATCATGGAAGAGTGAAAGAGGACTCTAGTGGCAACCTGTGAAGCTCTGGTGAACTCCATGCCCACGAGGGTTAAGGAAGTGCTGGAAAATAATGGTGGCCACACAAAATATTGACACTTTGAGGCCAATTTGGACATTTTCACTTAGGAGTGTACTCACTTTTGTCACCAGCGGTTTAGACATTAATGGCTGTGTGTTGCATTATTTTGAAGGAACAGCAAATTTACACTGTTATACAAGCTGTACACTCACTATTTTACTTTGTAGCAAAGTGTAATTTCTTCAGTGTTGTCACATGAAAAGGTATAATAAAATATTTACAAAAATGTGAGGGGTGTACTCACTTTTGTGAGATGCTGTATATAAATATATATATATAGTATATAGAGTATATATTTATGCTGTATATTGCAAAACATAAAAGAAGCAATTCGTACTCATATTATATAATCCTACAAGCAGCTAGCACAACGTTTTTGAAAGAAAACACTTTCAAAAAATATCAGCGCTGAATACTAATAAATTCTATATAAAATACACATAACAGAACAAAATAGCTAATATACACTCAAAACATCAGGTCAAACGTGAATGATAGCGGTCTCTGTACAAATACAATGATAAATCCTTAAGCGCTAAAAGCTGTAAGTCATGTGGTGGGATATCATAATCATAAATCTTTGGAATGGTGTTAACCCCTTCTCACCCGAATGTTAACAGAGGTATCGTTTTCTTCCAATATTATTTTATCAATTGCCATACACTTTGGTGATTAACATTTGCAGTTCTCTGATGTTTTTAATTTTTAGCCCACTGTACTTGGTTGATCTATAATAAACAAGGTTTTTATTCAATAAACACCTTCTCAAGCAATTTCTGGTTTAGACCCATAAAGCGCTGCTCTAAGGTTTTTTTTATAACAGTCTCTGTGCTATCTGTGGTTCACACATCAAACTTAAAGTGGTTTTTAAAGCCTTAAGCCTTCTCTGCTGCAGCTGCCCCCCAGACTTCCCTTCTCCTTACCTAAGCCCATCTTATCTAGTGATGTGCACAAACTCGGTGGCTCCTGCCACTGTCTCTCTTCATTAGACAGACTGATAGCAGTGGGAGCATTTGGCTCCCACTGCTGTCAATCAAATCCATTGACACATTTGCAGGCCATGGGGCCGAGTTCCGCTGTTTGTGTTCACTTCTGTTCGGTTCCCTGTGGCGATTCCAGGGGAATTGCACCCCCCTCCTTCCCCCACTGCCTTCTGGGAGACATCACAGGTCCCAGAAAGCTGTAGGACCATTTAGATGCATGCACAGTGAGCAGCCAGTTGTGAAGCTGCAAGCAATCACAGCTGGCTGCCCACAGTTAGTATATTGGTGCCAGCAGCTGAAGCCAGGTGGAGAAACTGACAGGGTGAGGACCATTCTGGATACTGGGATAGGTGAGTGTTTATTAAAAGTCAGCAGCTACAGTTTTTGTAGCTACTGACTTTTATTTTTTCAAAATATGACTGAATAGCTTGACCGTAGTGACAATCAACTCCAATAATTCAATCTCGGTGTGATAGCAAATCCAGTAAGCATGTATTCTCTTGGGAACACAGATACTGTGAGGGAGATTTACTAAAACTGGAGCACATGGAATCTGGTGCAGCTGTGCATAGTAACCAATCAGCTTCTAACTTTAGCTTGTTCAATTTAGCTTTATGAATAAAACCTAGAAGCGGATACTATGCCCAGGTTCACTAGATTCTGTGTGCTCCAGCTTTAGAAAATCCCCCCTTGTTCATCATAATGTATACCGCCCATTGTTCAGAGGACTTGGATCAAACCTAGTTGCAGTTATCTATGTTATTGGTACCAAAGTATTTTTTTTTTCAAAGAAATTTTATTGATTGTATATAAGCATGACAAGGTGTCAAAGTATAGACAAAGATCCATCTGAGCTATAGAAATACAAGTTTGATAGTAGGTTACAACATAAATAAATAACCTTAAAGATAGCAAGATATGGGTATCATAAAACATAATAGATTGGATGGATTTCCCTGTAACATTGTAAAGGTGTCAGAAAACTTGGAGACTAAGAGGGAGAGTGAGAAAGGGAAGGGTGTGAAGAGGGGGGGGGATAGTCCACCCAGAAGTCCAAGAAAGTATGGAGACAGAGATTAGTGATAGTTCCCAATGCTTGAGCGGTACACATATCTAAGTTGGTTGGGAACGTAAGGTTCCATGTGTATGGGAGTGTTTCTAGTTTTTCCGATATCTGAAAGAGTTCTGCAGGGTCCCAATTTCTTCTCGAGGTAAAGTTGCGGTAATGAAGGGCATCCATTTACGGAAGAATAGGTCAGAGTGTTTGGGGTGATTGAGATCTGTATTGAGCTTGTCTTTATAAAATAATGAGATCATCTCTTTTCTGATCTGGGGAATGGAGGGGCTCATGCTGGTAGTCCATTTTTTGAGAATGGCTCATCGGGCCACTAGGAGGCAGGAGAGCGTCCATTCCCTGAGCAGAGGATCAATGGAGAGAGGTTGAGGGGAGCGAAGGATAAGCTGTTTGTCCCAATGGCCGAAAATTAAAAGAAGAGGGTCCTTAGGGAGATTAAGCAGGGTTATGCTGAAGATGAAGGTGATGACCTGTTCCCAAAAAGCTTCAATGAAGGGACATGACCAGAAGCGGTGGTGTAAGGACGGCCTGGGTTGATTGCAGAGAGGACAAAGGGAAGCTGAGGGGTTATCCTTATCCATAATGAAAGGGATATATGCTCGGTGTATGAGCTTGAGTTGTGTCTCCCCCCAAATTTCGTTGGGGGTGATTTTGAGAGTTTTTCTATACCCGAGCATTATTTTTTCTGCGAGGTCCGGGATAGGGAAGTGTTTGGTCCAGTGGTCAACCGATGTCCTAACAGCATGGCTTAGTGAGAGCAGTAGAAGAGGTTTGTAAATGTTAGATATAGTATAGGAACTCCCTTGTATGAGGTTATCAATGAAGGTTTTTCGGAATCGCTTGCTTGGCTCTGAGCATGCCGACCGTAGAAAACTCAGACATTGCCAGTAGTGGAAAATATGAGATTTTGGTATAGTGTATTTATTGGTTAGATGGGTGAAGCTGTAAGGCAGACCAGTCGTTTCGTCGCATAGGGAGGAGAAGGTTCCAATACCGCTCTGGGCCCAGCATTGAAAAATTGATTGGTCCATTCCTGGTGAGAAATTTGGATTCCCTATTAGAGGGAGGTAAGGAGAGATAAAAGGAGGGACCTTGGTAAGTTTCCTGTATTCTCTCCATGCCAATGTCGTGTCTCTGATGAGGAGATTTTGAATAGTAGAAAGAAGGGATTTCCACTTGACATGTAGAATGGCTACCAGTGACAGAGGGGTGACCATTGAGGATTCTAATTGAAAATTTGAATAGCGGGAAGATTGCTTGATCCAGTCCATGCTGTAGCGGAGAAGGCAGGCTATGTTGTACAATCTAATGTTGGGGAGGCCTATACCTCCCTCGCTCCTGGGAAGGTGCAGGTTGGGAAGAGATATGCGTGGTCGCTTCTGGTTCCAGAGAAATTTGGATATCGCTTGGTTTAGTGCTTGGACATCTTTATGTTTCAATAACAGAGGTATGGTTTGAAGAGGATATAATAGGCGAGCGAAGCAGACCATTTTGACCAAGTGGCACCTCCCCATGAGCGAGAGTGAGCCTAGGAAGCAGAGGAGAAAAATTAAGAGGGTGTAATGCATAAATCCCCAATTCTATCCCTTCTAGGGAAGGAGACAAATAGTAGAATTAAAAAGAGGAGACGAAGGATCCGAGTGAGAGCGAGTACCCCTCCACGGTGAACCAGTTTTACCAGACGAAGCGAGCGGATAATATAGGAGAAGTTTG
>BLSH010418402.1:320538-330683 GCA_018402905.1 Glandirana rugosa | reverse complement strand
GTTAGGCAAGTAGTGACCCACATATTACTAGCCGTCAGATCCTTACTACTACAAAGATGGAAATCCCAACAAATTCCTAATATTTCAGATGTAAAAAAGGTAGTTAACACTCACAGAATGATGGAAAAAGCCATTGCTGTAATTCTTTAATCCTCAATAAATTCCATCAAGCTTGGCAATCCTGGCCGTTCGACTAAATGAAGATTTCAAGACCCTAGTTATTACCTGATCTGAACGAGGATATAGAAATATTATACACTACATATTACTAGTTACTAACTCTTTTGGTTGATGGGCATCACTCTGACTCTCAGGTGTAACACGGCTTCCCAGCCTGATCTATTAGACCGCCCATCACTTCACCCCCCCTTTCTTACCCCCCCCCTCATATCCCATAGCATAGCCAGACTTCAGCAGGAGGGATGTGGGAGTGGGAAGAGAAAAACCAGCAACCAATAATTTCACACCAATATATAGGAGAAGGACTGGTCCGCACAAAGAAGTATGTTGATCCAATTGAATAGAGGTGCCCCACCACTTCTCGGGGTAGGCTGAAAGTGATCTCTACACATACAGAGTCAGAGTGATGCCCAATAAACTCCCAGATGGAAACTATTGCTTTATGTTTTTGCTTTGTTCTTGTAGTTTTTGTTAACCTGCAACATACTTACCAGCCTTATTGTCCAGGCTGTACTGTCTTATCTGTACTGAAAAATCTTTCAATAAAAAAAATATTGTTCAGAAAGAAAAAAGCCTTTTCAGATGGCGTAGAATTTTAATTCTCTTATGGGGGGACCTAAGGCCCTTCACGTTCCATGAGACTGGTTTAATGAGTGGCAACTAAGGTGGGGGATTTGAAGATTAGGATTAACCTCTCCTTGGTAAGCTAAGAAAAGAACAGATGATAATGAGGATGTCCGAATAGTGCAGGTTGGGAGTACCCATAAAATGTTAGGGGACAAATTTAGTCGGTGAGTCAGAGGAACCAGGTGGAAATAGAGGGAGGGGAAAAACATTAGAAAACAAATAAACATAACCAAAACCAAACAATCATTGCGCTTCACTTTTATCCGCATGGTTAAGCTGTGTAGCGGCTGCTCCCTATAGGACGGCTCGAATAGGGGAGGAGTAGTAAAAGCTCCTTGGGCCCACTTGAGAGAGGTATCGGGATACCTGTGGCCTCAAGAACTGCGGTGTGTATGGAGGCAGGGCAATTGAGGTGAAAGGAGGTCATCACAGCAGCAGCACATGCGGAAAAGGTGTCGCCTTATAATAGCAGGAGCAATAGCTTCCCTTGGTACTGTGGCAGCAAGAAGGAGCTATATATGTCCACACGCAGACGGTGGAAAGAACCTTACCCCAGAAGAGATAAAGAGTCCACCTTCTAGAGGATTAAGAGAGTCCCCTACAGAATCAGGGCGAAGGTAACTCCAAAGATCAAGTGTGACCTGGTCAGCGGCGATGATCTCTTTGGCCAAGGGAGCTGTGAGCAGAGACCCTTAGGCGCTTGGGAGAATCTTTACGTGGGCTCCTCTGTTCCAGGGACCGAGGAATGGCCGAGGATGCTGAATTTGTAGCTGGATGAGATGGGGTACGAAGAGAGCAGAGGAAGAGTTCAGCCGCTGGAGGGTCTTGGAAGGTGAGTTGTTCTCCGTTTTGTGCTTGAACCCGAAGCACTGCTGGGAAGGCCAGGGTGAACTTCACTTGTTGTTGGTAAAGTTGTGAGCAGACATTTTGAAAAGCCTTCCGTTTCTTGGACACTTCGATGGAATAATCTGCGAAAATTAATTTTTTGACGCCATCGATCTGGAGAGAGCGTACTTGTCTATACTTCTGTAGAATGTTGGCCTTTTCAGCATAATTAAGGTATCTTGCAATGATGGGTCTTGGGGTGGTCCGGTCAGAGCCCGAAGAGCCTATATGATGAGCCCTTTCCACTGTGGCAGGGGCTGGGAGGCCCAGTGCCTGAGGGATGCGAGAAGTGCAGAAATCGTTGAGTTTGTGTGCTGGAAGAGATTCTGGAACTCCCACGAAACGTAGGTTGTTTCTTCTGGAACGATTTTCCAGGTCTTCCAACTTTTGGGCTACAAGCTGATTGGTTTTGTCTTGAGCTTGTTCCGAGCCGTGGAGCTGGTACATCTCATCTTCTATATTTGATATGCGGGATTCGGCCTCATTAAGTCTGGAGGAGTGATCCTGAAGCTCTTTCCTCATTAAGGCCATTCCAGCGCTAACAGCCCTCTCGACAGCTGCTTCTATGGTGGGGGATAGTAGACCCGCTACTGCTTGGGCTATGTCGGGTGTGCTTCCTGGATTGATGGTATGTGGGCCACTCGCTTGTGAGGAGCCCGTATTCATGTCAGAATTTCCTTTGGAGTCCTCTGATGTAGATGTTGTGGGGGGTGTCTCTTGGGAGCGGGAGCTGCAGTGTGATGTTTGCTGTGGAGCATGGCGGTGCAGCAGGATCAATTTCCGTGGTGCCAGATGTCACCGACCGCGACACTTGTTTTTCCAGGTATTTCTCCATTGTGTTTTAATGAGGCCGGGTACTTGATGGGCGAGTAGGCCCAGTATAGATAAACAGATACCGTGAATGCGTTGCGGAGTTGAGGCTGTGACCTTAGGTGCCCTGACCAGTGTTTTTTATGAAGAGAGCTTGGCAGGCCTGGTGCTGGTGGGCCGTGCTAATCACTGTAAACGCTCTTCAGGAGCTTGTACCTGGAGGGAGCAATTGCTGGTGGTCCTGACAGATTTGCTGAAGTGGGCTGTGGCTGCTGGGTCATCAAGGCTAGGCCGGAGCCGCATCCTCAATTTTCCAGGGCGTTGCTATCCGGGGGTCAGAGAGCGGGAAGTATGTTGATCTCTGTTGCTAGGACGATGGGTGTGTGCTGCGGGGCATCAGTGGCAGGGTGATCCCGTGATCCAGCGTTGTACCAGGGCCGGGTAGCGCTGTTACGTTATAAACACGCGGGCTAAGGCCAAAGCCGCGGTCTCGATTTGTGGGGTTGCGGGTCAAGGAGCTGTGGGCGGGCCCCGAGATGCTTCTGGTGTTGTTGGGAAGAAGGCTGGGCAGCTGAACATCTGAACGAGAGCGATCGTAGCGGGCGGCTCTGTGCGCCCGTGCCGTCTGATGCGGAGCCGGAGCCACAGCCTCGATTTTCGGGGACGCGGTCCGGAGTTACGGAGCGCGGGTCCCGGCCTGAAGTGGATGTCTAGGCTGATGTGGAGACACTGGATGGTGGCTGGAGTCGAATCCGAAGGGGATTTGGGCTGATTATTAGATGATTCTGTGCCGCCCGGTGGGAGCTGCTGAGGAAAGCAGCTAGTTCATAGGGTGCCGGAACCGGAAGTCCCAAAGTATTTTAATGTGAGTGCACAATTTATATTTTAATAAAGAGTTTTATTTTGGCTTACTATACTATGAGACCTGGTTCTTTTATATATTATTTTACCTTATGATCTGAGTCTGGTAGAAAGCTGGGGACAAACTTTTCCTCTGGTATATTGTAACAAATCCCACAAGTGCTTATGACTACTAATTGAATGGGGGGGGCATGAATTTCTGGTAAGCAGTATGTATTTATTGCTCTCTGTCTCCACTGGATGCATTTGGAAACCCTGAAAGTGAAATATTGCAACTACACAGTGTTAATCACACAGTGTCTGTCTTCCCAAGAGAATACACACTTGCTGGACTTTGTCCTCATCAACAACCATGTTGAAGGCATGTGGGGGGTACACTCCCCTTCCCCTGCTTCTAGCCAATCAGGTTGCATGCTCTGATTAAGGGTTTGGTATAGTTTTTAGGGGGAACCCATACATTTTTGTCTTTTTTATTTGCAAGCAGACCCCCTTAAAATGAATCCCTTAGGATCTGATATGAATTTCCTGGAGGGCTCCATGCATTTTTTTCTTCATGATATTTTCTTCATTTTAACCTGTTCCCGACCGGCTTGCGTACATTTATTGCTGCAGAGTGGCGCAGTACCGCGAAACACCGAAACGCCGTTTTTAAATGGCGGCTCGCTCATGCGCGACTAGAGGGAGGCAGCGCACCGGCGCGCTCTTGTGCCAACCGCACTCTGCAGCAGAGTGGTCGTGGGTCCGGCGGACTCAATGTCTGCTGGCTACTCGTGATTGCCTGGCAGAGAAGAAAAACGGGGGAACCGCCAATGTAAACATGGTGGTTCCCCGTTCTGTCAGGCAGCATGTAAGATATCTACTGATTCCTGTCCCTGGGATCAGTTAGATCTCTTATGCCCCTGACAGTCCAGTCCCCTCACAGTTAGAACATGCCTAGGGAACACAGTTAACCCCTAGATCACCCCCTGTAGGTTAACTCCTTCACTTCACTGACAGTAATCAGTGGTAGAGTAAGTGATATTGTCCGGACGCACTGTCAGGGTAAACAGTGGGTCTTACAACACAGAAATGGGGATTTTGTGGGACATATTCCAATAGTGAGCAGTAACAAAGGTTTTTTAATTAAAATTCCATAATTTTATTTCAAACATAGAATAAAATTGATATGATCAACAATCAAGAGGAATGATACAGAGTATACAGTGTACTTTCATAGTGAATACATTGTGGGAATAATTTGGTGCCACCAACGTTTCGCAACTTTCCTGCTTCATCCAGGGTGGTCCCGTTTGTTTAGTATTCTAGTACAGACAACAGTCTATGTTAGTCATATCATATATATGTATATAGTTCATAGGCACAGATGAAAAATACACAATATAAAATACAGATCAGCATGCTCATCATAGAAGAGTACAATTTCTCTTTGCTTAGGCTGCTCACCTCATCCCCTCCCAGACGTTACCTCCAACCACCAAAAACCTATGAGACAGGGATGCCAGAGTCACCTGTCCTGCATGGGTGGATATTGGACCAAGATAGCTCAGAGAAGGGTGGTAAGATGAAAAGGCTTCATCCCCAAGTGATGGAGACGAGCATGTAACCAGGGTGTCACAGCCGTATGCCCCTGTCCAACACAGGAAAAAGAGGTGGACCGGCTACCTAAGGGCAGATACATGTAACATGAGTCAGAAGGATTACTCTAAATATTCAAGCGGCATTGTCACAAGGTAAGGCAGTGCCCTCACATCTATTTCTATTCAATAGTGCGTGACAGTGTCCATGGTCCATCCCAGGCATCACAGGCCGAGCACAGGGTGGACCAACACTCCACACACGATGTACAGCATATGCAGAATCGCATTTAAAATAGCACTGCCTCCAAGTGGCTGTGACACTGTGGAAATCCTATTTAACCACAAGCGCTCCTGATCTCTGTGATGGGAGTCACAGGGATCTGCCAGGTGGACCTCGACTGCTGACACTGTGGAAACCCTACTTGACCACTAGCGTTCCTGATCTCTGTGATGGGGATCACAGGGATCTGGTAAGTAGGCATTTTTGTCTTTCTCCACCGGTGAAGGATTGCACAGTCACTTTATTTTCTCTGAAGACTTTTTATGGAGATCGTTTACTTCACTTTGTATCTGATATTCATCTATATAGATTGGACCAATTTTGCCATTTTGCACATTGAAGTTGGATGTTTTTTGGTTTTTGCTTCTTTTGATTGCTCATCGCCATATTGCACAGGGCATTAAGGATCATTACCATCCATTGGACTCAGTTTTGTTATATTTACATGTTAAGCTGGACTTTATAATTGATTCACAGCTTTACCTTTGTATACTAAGAATCACATTGCACAGTTAATTTATACTTACTAAGCTTGGAGTTTCCTGACCCCTAGGGCCCAGTCTTATTTTATGTATTTTTCATGCACCTTATTGATATTGATTTTTTTATTATTGATTTTATTTATTTATATTTATTTAATTTTGAATTAAGCACTTTTAGTGTTTGTAGCACTTATAAATAATTATTGGTTGATGCACTTCATGCACTAATTCATTAAAATATCGCCACCTCACCCTAATGGCTATTACAAAGAGCGCGGTTCATATAAACACTATTGTAACATAGGATGTTGTCTGTACTAGAATACTAAACAACTGTGACCACCCTGGACGAAGCAGGAAAGTTGCAAAACGTTGGTGGCACCTAATGATTCCCACAATGTATTCACTATGAAAGTACACTGTATACTATGTATCATTCCTCTTGATTAATGATCATATCAATTTTATTCTATGTTTGAAATAAAATTATGAAATTTTAATTAAAAAGCCTTTGTTACTGCTCACTATTGGAATATGTCCCACAAAATCCCCATTTCTGTATTCTAAGGCCCACTGTTTACCCTGACAGTGCGTCCGGACAATATCACTTACTAGACCTAATCCAGGGGAGGGGGACATTATTCCATCATTTTTATCGTTGGTTTATGTCAATTATCTTTACCCAGTAATCATTGGATATTTAAATTTCTAATTGCTGTATAAATGTCATTGGTCCCAAAAAAGTGTCAAAAATGTGCAATATATCCCCTGCAATATCACCGCCATTACTACATTATGTGGCAATATTTGCACAAACCAATCAATAAATGCCGATCGCAATTTTTTTAACCACAAATATGAGCAAGTATATATATCGGCCAAAACTGATGAATAAATTTGTGTTTTTAGATTTTTTTTTCTAGATATGTATTATAGCAAAAATTAAAAAAAATATATATTTTTTCAAAATTGTCACTCTTTTTTTGTTAACAGCGGTATGTGACACAGAGGGGATAAAATACCACCAAAAGAAAGGTTTATTTGTGGGGAAAAAGGGGCCTCAAATTTGTTTGGGTATAACGTCACACGACTGCACAATTAGTCAGTTAAAGCAACGCAGTGCCCAATTGCAAAAAGTGCTCTGGTCCTAATGTGGAAAATCCTTCCAGTCCTTAAGTGGTTAAACAAATCCCACAATGAAATCTAATTTCAATGGGCAATTGGAACTGTACACTCTACATAGGCTTTTTATTTCCCAAACCTATTGCAAGACAGTTTCATGTAACAGATAGTGGAAACCTCAACAAGGAAAAATGCTCTATTGTATCTATTAATTTCAAACAACACAGAGCTCATTACAGATGTAAAAGTTAGAGAAAATGTGGTTAACAGTGATCATGAATTAATCTCATTTTCTATGAGTTACAGGAAAGATAGAATGTGTGTAAAATACCGCGCTAATGTAAAAATAACAAAATGCTGCAATTCAATTAGGTACCACCTAGACACAAACATATAATATAAAGAATCGCGCAAAAAAACTAAAAATGATAAAATCTCAGGGAGTAAGCACATAAAATTGAATACAGGTGTATTAACATAAACTTATTGAAACAAAGTCCAGATAAACAGTCCATGTAGACTTGCAAGAAAACGATGTCAAACGAAGCTTCCTCCACCAAGTAAAAAAGGGGTAGATAGATGAAGTGACACCAATCATATAAATCAGGTACTCTTACCAGAACACCATTGTTTACCTATCTCTAGGCAAACAGACAGCACCTGCAGAATAGCCTCTGCAAGCTTAAGGATCCAATTCCCCTCCAGCTGACAGTCAAACGTACTGTGTGGGCGTAATATACTGGCATCCAGCCTCTGCCAGATATTGTCTCCAAATTCCCAGATTGTTAACTCGGTACCATATAGGAAAGGAGAAGGAGCCCAGATAGTGTAATACAGCTTTAATTAAGATATAATGAATAAAAGTCAAAGTGCCCTTTGACAACGTCATCTGTGACGAAACATGTCGGGCGGTCTGACGCAGTGACACCGTCGCCCCACGTGACCCGGAAGCACGGGCGCAACGCGGACTAGCCGGCTCTGTTTGTCTTTTATGCGCATTGTTTTATCTGGATTTTGTAAGTAGCCATTTGGCTACTTACACATCCAAATTGAGGCCGCGGCTTGGGCCTAACCTCCCGGCGGCTCACAGAGCACAATTTCAGCAGTAACTGTTTCCCTTCTGAGCCCCTGGGGACAACACTTGGGGCCTCGAATACATATTTAATCTTCTCAGAAGTCTTCCAGAGAGCCCAGAAATCCCCCAACAGCAGGGCTGGTAGATAGTTATATAAGGGGGAGAATTAATAGCTGAGCCTGCAGAACAGGCCCAATTCAGCAGCACAGTACAGACTCTGTTTACTGGATTGTTACTCATTTTCCATCCTATCCACCTAAGCTGTGAGAACTTTTTAGCCTTCACAGCAGTGAAATCTCCAATCCATACTCCAGTTATTTGTCTATCTAGTCATCCTCCCTCAAATTTGGGTTTAGAGACATTCACCACACTAATATTTGAATCTTCTAGGCGGAGGGGGTCACCTTTTTCCTACCCTCTCAATAGCACACCTATCCCTTGCAATATGCAGTCAGGAGCGGTCAGATGGGATCTGTCCCTCCAACCTGGCTTTGATGCCCCAGCTTCTAAAGGCCCTCAGGGGGCTACAGGTACTCGGCCTAACCTCGGGACCATTGAGGAGATGGAGGCCGGTTCAGATGGAGGTTCCCAAATCCTTCCATCCCCAGGGCTGCCCCCGGGTACTCTGCCCTCTGCACAAATCCTCTCCCCGGCCTCTACAATTTTGCTTCTGGAGCGGACACTTGATGAACTCATTACAACACCCCTTAAGGAACAGAGTACGGTTAGCCCACATTTGGACCCGTCTACCCCCCAAGCCCCAATACCTCATTTGAACTTTCAGATGATGATGGAGGTATTCTCCAAAATGCTTTCTAAAGGCCTTGCCCAAACAGCCTCTCAAATAACCTCTGTTATCCAGGCTGATCTTCAGGGCTTGGGAACCAGAATAGACGTAATAGAACAGAAAACGGACATCAGTTACAAGAATCAATCAAAACACTGCACGTATTCAAGATCTTCAGGATCAATTGGAATCGGCTCTTTCCAAAATAGACGATCTGGAGAATCGCTCTAGACTATACAACTTCCGAATCAGAGGGATTCCTGAGGCCATCACAGATGTGCGTGCAGTAGTGAGCGATTTTACTAAAGAAATCATCCTGGGTATCCCGGAGCACCGTTTGGAACTGGACAGGGCCCATAGAGCCCTTCAGCCACCGAGGTCAGACGGTCTTCCTAGAGACATGAAGGTCTCTAGATCCAACCCCAACCTTTCTATTCATGGGCACTCTGTCCAGGTCTTTGCCGACTTTTCTCCGTCCACTATACAGAGAAGAAGAACCCTGAAGCCCCTCCTGGAAATTCTCAATAAATCTTCCATCAAATATTGGTGGTGTTTCCCCTTCCGACTGACTTTTATTTTCCAAAGCAAAAAATTTGGTTTTTCCTTGTTCCAAGAAGGAGAACAGCTGATGATCAAGCTTAACCTCATATCGCTGGACCCCACTACAGCCTCTCACCATAAGAACATGGGCCCCTCCAAGAGACCCTCCCCTCAGAGCCCTGTTCTTCCAATGTGGCGGAAGCAGCAACAGAAGAGGGCAAAGGACTCTCACCCTCCTTGATGTTTGCTTTGTTTTCTTTGTCTCTGATTCCCAATTTGGTCCTGTCAGTCTTCTATTTTTCATAGATCTCTGAATACTGACAATCCTCACTGGGGGTGACTATTAATCGGTTGAAGAATACTGTTTAACCACTTCCCGACCGCCGTATGCAGAATGACGGCCGGGAATTTGCAGAGTTATCCTGACTGGACGTCATATGAGTGTGGGGGGTCAATCTGATCTCGGTAAAGTGCTTGGATCCGAAGCACTTTACCATGTGACCAGCCGTGACCAATCACGGCTGGTCACAGTATAACACAGGAAAGCCGTTTATCAGTGGCCTGATGAGGGGAGAGCCGATCGGCTGCATCCCTGACACGGAGGGTTTGTGCTGATGATTTATCAGCACAGCCCTCCCTCGGATCACCACCCTAGACCACCAGGGAGCCTGCCCAGGGATGTGCCCACCCAGGACCACCAGGGAGCCGACTAGGGACCACCAGGGAGCCGATCTGGACCACCAGGGAGACTCCCCTAGACCACCAGGTAAGTGACATAGTGCTCAGGTCCATCTTCACTCAGTGCCACCTTCAGATGCCACCCTAGACCACCAGGGAATGAGCCCCTATTAATGTATATGCCCACCAGTGCCCCTATCAATGCCCACCAGTGCCCCTATCAATATATGTAATTATCCCC
>BLSH010418402.1:284378-304684 GCA_018402905.1 Glandirana rugosa | reverse complement strand
CTTCAAAAGTGCAAGAGGTAGTCAAGAAATTATGTGTGTAATTTATGCTCCTAGAACGCCTGACGTTGCTCCCTGCATGTTGGGCCTCTGTATGTGGCCAGGCTGTGTAAAAGTGTCACATATGTGGTATCGCCATACTCGGGAGGAGTAGTAAAATGTGTTTTGGGGTGTAATTTGTGGTATGCATATGCTGGGTGTGAGAAATAACCTGTTAACATATGACAATTTTGGGGAAAAAAAAAATAAATAAAAAATTAATTTTGCAAAGAATTGTGGGAAAAAATTACAACTTCAAAAAATTCACTACGCCTCTTACTAAATACCTTGGAATGTCTACTTTCCAAGAAGGGGTAATTTGGGGGGTATTTGTACTTTCCTGGCTTGTTAGGGTCTCGGGAAATGAGATAGGCCGTCAGTAAATCAAGTGGGATCAATATTCAGTTATTGGCACCATAGCTTGTAGACTCTATAACTTTCACAAAGACCAAATAATATACAATAATTTGTTTGTTTTTTTTTACCAAAGATAGATAGCAGTATAAATTTTGGCCAAAATTTATGAAGAAAAATTACTAATTTGCAAAATTTTATAACAGAAACAAAGAAAAATTAATTTTTTTACAAAATTGTCAGTCTTTTTTTAATTATAGCGCAAAAAATAAAAAACCCAGCGATGATTAAATACCACCAAAAGAAAGCTCTATTTGTGTGAAAAAAAGGACGCAAATTTCATATGGGTGCAGTGTTGCATGACTGAGTAATTGTCATTCAAAGTGTGAGAGCGCTGAAAGCTGAAAATTGGTCCGGTTGTTAAGGGGGTTTAAATGCCCAGTGGTCAAGTGGTTAATAAACACGATAGAAGAGAGAACCAACAGATCACTCGTATCATCACACGATACAATGACCAACATCAGAAAGTAAAGCAAATCATAGCGAAATACTGGCATCTTCTACTAGCTGATCCATCTTTAAGACCTTATCTCTCACAAACACCCACGATCACATATAGACAAGCTAAATCATTAAAAGACAATCTAGTCTCCAGTGAATTTTCGGGTACCTTTAGAAGCGACCCATGCATGCGTCACGGCACTTTCATTTGTGGCGGATGTCAATACTGTCACCTAATGGATACCCGTAAAGAAATATATCTCCCAATGGACAAAGGTACACCCCCAGACACTACGCGAATTGTAGAACTGCCGGTGTTGTCTATTTGTTAACTTGCCAATGTGGAAGTTTCTACATTGGCAAGACAAATTAGAATTCTATAAAAGAGCTTATCGTCATGTACAGAGCATGATAACAGCCAATCCAAACCTTCCACTCGGCAGGCATGTTAGGGTATAACATTCTGGTCATTGTCCTAGGATCCAATTCCTCATCTTGGATCGAATTCATCCGAATCCAAGGGGGGGTGATTGGAACAAACTATTGTTACAAAGAGAAACCTGGTGGATTGAAAAATTGGGGGTCACCAGACCCCCAGGCTTAAACAGTCAGCTGAGCTTTCGCCCCTTTTTAGAGGGATTTGTCTCAGGGGGATGTGAAAAAGAATAGACTAACAATAAGGGATCCAGCCTAGGCTATCCGGTTTCATGCACTGGGACTAACTCTAGCTGTAAATATGTCATTTATTGGGGGAACATTGACTTGGGAAAATGGGCCCCCAATTTGGTGACACGCATTTGTGAGGGACACTTTTAATTACACACCAGCAGTGGGATTTATTTGGACGCACCCGCGATGCGTTTTCACTGCGACTTCGTTTAAACTGGGAAATTCATCCCCAATTTAATGCCAGAAATGACAGGATTTGCGATGTAATATGCATATATATTGTGCACTCTCATGTTTACATTGTTGATATGCGTTGCATTGTGAGTGATGTCTTTGGGGGGGTTTTATTTGGACGGACCCGCAATGGGTTTTCCCCCCTTTTCTTGCGCCCAAATTGGATAACCTATCCCCAATATAATGTGTTTGAAATGTCATGATTGATGATGTATATGTATTGTGCATTTTCATGTTCCATGTCTTATATCATACTATATACTGCACTGGCTGCCTTTTCAGTC
This sequence comes from Glandirana rugosa, assembly GCA_018402905.1. Lineage (NCBI taxonomy): Eukaryota > Metazoa > Chordata > Amphibia > Anura > Ranidae > Glandirana > Glandirana rugosa. The sequence goes on along the minus strand of BLSH010418402.1, from coordinate 302,606 downwards.
AGTAACATGATTAAGTTTATCATATGTTTCTTTTGTCGCCTGTGATCACCACCTGACATTGTTGGAATCATCTTGGGTTTTTGTCTCCTGGGTTGCTGTGGTCTTTCACCCCCGTGGCCCCCGCCCGGCGCACCCAGCCCCCGGTCCCAAGTGGTCCAAGGGGGGCAGTCTGTCTCCGCAATGTTGGGGGGTGGGGAGGGGGTGGAACGTGGACTATTGCCCGTCCCGCTCTCTCTCCTTCCCCTGGCTCTGGCGGAGTCCATGCGTCGGTGGAGTGACCATGCGGGACTCCCCCTGGTGTCCGCATATGGGGGAGCCACGCACGCTCGCTTCGGGAGCCTCGCCGCATCATCCTCGCCGTGCTGCCCCTCCCACTGTACACAAATCAAGTCCTTCTCATAGCCCCACCTCCGGTCGCATTGACCTGAGGTCATGGGACGATTACATACACTGCGCATGCGCGGGCATTATTTTACCGCGCGTGCCGATGGCTTCAGTGCGCACAGCCATCCGACACACGCCACGCCAGGAGTGCATTGGGCAATTCATCAGGTACGTGGGAAACTGTTCCCCGCTTTATTATCACCACCTTGTAGGATTCCTTAGGAAGAACCTTCATTATGTATGGGCACTTGTAGTAGTCTTAGTAGTTTGTTCTAGAGCCATAATCTTGCTTTGTATACTTTGCATGTGAGATTGCATTAACATGCAACAATGCAACAGAATTTAAACTATATGTAATTTCAAACCCCCCCCCCCTTTTACTATTTTTACTATTTCTCCCAAATAAGGGAACATTAGACTATAGAGAGGGACTTACAAGTAGAGCAGAGGTTGGAAGACCTTGGATTTCTCCCCTTTTTTTTCCCTCTGCCCTTGGTCAGCAGTCCATCGCTATATTAATCTATACCAATTAAAACTAGATGCCATACATACAAGCCATTATATGACAAATCCAAAAACGCATACACTTTGGGATCCTTCTTTAATAACATGCGGCATGACTTAATGTGATTATTATCATTTTTCCCTTAGATTTTGTTTGTCCTGATGCCCTTGAGATTGGTGGACATCGATATTGTCTCGATATTGAACCGTTATCAACTATCCCGGCAGGGATTTGCTCGGCTGGTTTGGCGATCATTGAGGCTCAGTGGTGACTATGGGGGTGGTGTGCTATCAGTGGCCCATGTGAGACCACCCAGTTTTTGACTGGGTCCTATTTTTGGCCTATTTCAACACATCTGTATAATGTCATGGTTACATATACCTGCATAGTGATTTTTTGAAGGTAAAGTTTGAAATGTCTTTGTTGGTTTCCTGCCGTACAGATGTCTCTTTGATTGTGATCTAAACACACATATTATGTTATATTATAGAAGTGGTTCTCTCCAAAACAATGCCCCTGAAGAAAGGTGTATCCTGAAACGCATCGGGCTTCGGAGAATCCAAACGAATATCAAACCATCATATGTATTTATATATAACTATTGTAATCTTGTACATTTGTACTGCATTTACAGCGAATTATTGCACCAATTTTAATGTATATCAATAAATTTGTACTTTTTTTTATATTATTGACTATGATTCAGCTTGCCTGCTAAAATCCCAACCTAAAGTGGGGGGACCCCCTTTTCTTTCCATCTTATAGAGGTGACACCTCCAGAAAAGCGATAGGGACAGGTCCATCCATGTTTCCAACTCGTTTATGATTTTAGATACCAGAAGAGGGTAGTTAAGTTGGTAGAGGGAAGCAGGATCTTTCCCAATGTGCACCCCCAGATAGGTGATGTGCTGATTTGTTATTGGGAAGGGGGAGGAGGAGAAAGATCTATCGTTGCTCTTTTTGTTGAGTGGTAAAACTTTGCTTTTGGTGAAATTGATCTTGAGGCCTGAACAGTTTCGGAAGGTTTTGAAAGTATGTTTAATTAAAGGGAGGTCATTCGTGAATATTAATATGTCATCTGCAAATAATGCAGTTCAGACTTCTTTTTCTCCTATTTTGATGCTGGGTACAGGTATGTGTGAGTTAAAGTAATGGGACAGGGGTTCTATGGCCAAGTTGAACAAAAGTGGCAAAAGTGGGCATCCTTGGGGGGGGTACCCTTGTGTAGGGGGATTCTGTCTGAGATGTGGTCCGCTGCCACAACCCTGGCCGATGGGGCAGAGTAAAGGCTGTCAATAAAATGTGAGAAGAAGCCCAAGAAGCCTAGTCTTTGTAGGACAAGTGACAACCATTGGAAACTCACATTGTCAAAAGCCTTTTCTGCATGTAGTGTAATTATTGCTATATTTTTCCGCGGAGTGGGTTTTGGCATATTCGAGGACTGCAAGGACTTTCCTGATGTTAGAGGCCGCAGACCTGCCCTTGATAAATCCTGCTTGTGCAGGGTGGATTAGGTGTGGTAAAACTGATGCTAGGCGAGAGGCAAAGATTTTTGACATTAGTTTAGCGTCCACATTAAGGAGTGATATGGGGTGATATGATCCTGGTTCAGTGGGGTCTTTACCCTTCTTGTCAATCAATTTTATATAGGCTTGTTGGGCTGACGAAAGGTAGGCACCTCCCTCCCATATGTTATTGTAAACTGTACTAAGTGTCCGGTGTATGAAATGCTGTGTTAATTTATAGAATTTGCCAGAGAGGCCTTCCGGTCCTGGGGATTTATTATTTGCTAGTGATTTGATTGCGGATTTGATTTCTTCTTGTGTGATTGGGGCGTTCAGGGAGGTCAATTTATCTCCTGTTATTTGAGGGAGGTCGGGTAAGGCTAGGAATGTTTCTGCTGCGGACAAATTTATTTCATCAGGGGCATATAGTGATTAGAGTTGAGCGAACACCTGGACGTTCGGGTTCTGCGGGTCCGTCCGAACTTTGGGAAAAAGTCCGGGTTCGGCTTCCGAACGTTGCCCGAACGTTATCCCGGACCCAGAACCCCATTGAAGTCAATGGGGACCTGAACTTTTAGGCACAAAAATGGCTGTAACAAAGTCCTGGCAAGTGCTAGAGGGCTGCAAAAGGAAGTAAAATGGGGGTAAGAGTGGGGCAAGTGCCCTACAAAAAAATGGGGATAGGGAAAATAAATTAAAATCAAATAAACAAGATGATTTTTGAACAATAATGTGTCACTTACAGCTGCAGCAAAAACCTCTCCCTTTAGAACTAGGACATGATTTTTGAACAATAATCTGTCCCTCTACCTAGTGCAGTCAGATCGCTCAAAGCAGCAGTATGTGAAATCTCAAATTACTCCCACAATCTGAGCGTTGTGTACGATCCCACAATCTGATCGTTGTGTACGATCCCACAATCTGATCGTTGTGTACGATCATAGCGATCGTTGTGTTAGGCAGAGTTTGATCTGCAATCTGCAACTCAAAGCAGCAATATTTGAAATCTCAAATTCCTCCAACAATCTGATCGTTGAGCACGATCGTAGCGATCGTTGTTTTATGCAGAGTTTGATCTGCAACTCAAAGCAGCGGTATGTGAAATCTCAAATTTCTGCTATCTGTCCTCAGAGCAACAGCACAGTAGTAGTAATCTATCTCAGGATGCAGGATCAGATGTTGTTAAAATGTCTCTAATCTCTCCCTGACGTCGTCAGCTCCCTCTCCCTACAGCTAACCCAAGAGCATGTGACTGCAGCATCAAGTGACTCCAGCTTATAAAGAGGCTGGGTCACATGATGCACTGGCCAATCACAGCCATGCCATTAGTAGGCATGGCTGTTATGGCTTCTAAGGGCAAACCAGTGAAACGCTTGTTGATTGTCTGCCCTGCAGCTTCTCAACACGTGGAGTAAAATACCAGAACCCCGGACCCGGACCCGAATGTTTTTTGAAATGTCCGTGTTCGGGTCCGGGTCCCGGACACCCAAAAGTTCGGTACGGACCCGAACGTTACAGTCCGGGTTCGCTCAACACTAATAGTGATTTATAGAAGTTTTGAAGTGTTTTGTTTATTTCCCGAGGGGTGGAGACTAGTTGTCCCATGTGGTTTTTAAGTGTTTGTGTGGGTGTGTGGTGGGGTTTGCTTAATCTGGATAGGAGTTTTCCCGCTTTGTTACTGTGTTTGTGGAGGAGTAGCTCCATGTGGGCTGTTTTTATGCGTTCCTGTTTTTCTGCCCAGGTGTCAAATAAAAGTTTGGCTTTCTGACTGTGTTCCTGTGTGTTATTCTGTGTGAGACGGTTTTGTGCTGCTCTCAACTGCTCGCTGGCCAGGTTATAGTGTTTGAGGGTGTTCTTTTTTGCGTAGCTTATGTAGGAAATAATTTTCCCTCTAATGTATGCTTTCCCTGTGTCCCATAGAAGATTTGGTTGGTGAGCATGTTCTCTATTATTCTCGATGAAATATTGCCATGTCTTATTAAGTAATTCCTTAAGGTTGTCATCTTGTGCTAAAAAGGAGTGGAATTTCCAGATTTTGGTGGTGTCAGTGTGGGTAAAGTCTTCTAGTATGTCCGAGATAGGGCTGTGGTCCGAGATAACAATGTCGTGTATCATGGCTTCTCTGATATGTTGCAGAACGGGGGGAGGAGAAGTAGTCCAATCTCGCAAATGTTCCATGAGGGGAGAGTAGAAGGTGTATTCCCTATCAATAGGGTGTGACTGGTGCTATAGGTCAATGAGTTTAGACCCTCTTGCAAACTGCTCTAGCGGTGTGGGGTTGTGATGGTGACCTACTGGAGGTCTTCTGGTTTTGGTGGTCCTGTCTTAATCTGTCTTTAAAACTGAGCTGAAATCTCCCCCTATCAAATGTGGTGTTAGAGATCTGTTTAGTATCCATTTTGTGGTTTCCTGCAAAAAGGGTAGTGTGGGAGCGTTAGGGGCATACACATTTGTGATTAATAGTTCTTTAGATTGAAATTTGTGATGGATGGTGACTTTACGGCCAGTATTATCACTTTGCACCTCAAGGAGGTCATATGCCAGTCTCTTGTGAAGAAGGATAACTACTCCGGCCTTTCTCCCTATGCCTGCTGAGCCTACCACCTTACCTACCCAGAGTTTTTGGAGGCGATGGAAGTCTGCATCTTGTAGGTGTGTTTCTTGAAGAAGTGCGATATTTGTATGGAGGCGTTTTAGGTGTCTGAGGATTTTTGTGCACTTCGAAGGGGAATGTAAGCCCTTGACATTCCAAGAGACTATCCGCATAATGTTAGGGGATGGGTATTAAGTGTGTTATTTGTATCTGATTTTAGGTGTGGGTGGGAATAAAAAGACTCACGGTTTAGACGTATGAAGGGTTTCCTCCTGGTGTGATGTTCATTGGAAGATTCCTGCAGAGGGGAGGGGAAGGGATGGGGGAAAATCAACAGTTAGAGATTGAACATAACATCAATGCAATAGGAAGCATAGCAAACAGTATCAACTTCACTTTTTTCCGCATGCCTTCTCTACCAGGGATTCCGTGAATCCGCAAACCTGGGTGCAGTCAAAGAATACTTGTCCAACTCCAACTCATGGGCATGTTTAGCATGGGTAATAATTTGGAGGATATAGGACAGGGATGCAATTGCTAAGTTGTGTATGGAATTTGGTTGTCAGGAATAGCTAGAGGTAGCTGCTATGTCTGTTCAATAACTTGATAAACCCCTTTGGTGTTGTTTAATCGTAGGCGCTTTGGTGGGTCCTTTCTAGGGCTGCACTATTACCTTGATGTTGTGGGGAGATCCTCATGACCTGATGAGAGGCTGCCTAATAAAGGAAGCCGGGGTCGCAGGTAGTTTTCTACTGCCTCTGGAGTTTGAAATTAAAGTTGGTCTCCATTTGGGGCCTGGAATCTGAGTATTGCTGGAAAGGCTAAAGAGAACCTTATGCCCTGCTTGTATAACTCTGCGCATATTGCAGGTTGAAATTCCTTACGCTTTTTCGACACATCTGCTGAATAGTCAGCGAAAATGAGTAGATATACCCCTTCCAAGTTGAGACTATGTGTTTTGCGGAAGCTTTGAAGAATGGCGAGTCTGTCCGCATAGTTTAACCACTTCCATACCGCCGAATGTCATATGACGTCCTTGGGTTTGAGTGGTGATATCTGAATGGTGCCTGCAGGCACCATTCAGATACCGTTTTTTCTTCTGGCAATTCCCCGTCTGATAAAAGTGGTCTTAGCGGCGGATTCAACGTGAGATCAATTTTATCAGCGGCGGGAGAGGTGCCCCCCTCCCGCCGATTTCCCGTCAGCGCCGGCGGAGATGATCGGATCCGTCCCCCCCAGTGTCCGTGAGCCGAGTGAGCCGCTGAAGCTCACTTGGCTCCATAGTACGGCAGGGCGGAAATTATGTCAGAAGTCAGTTCCACCCACCGGTCTTAAAGGGCCCATTTTTTATTTTTTTTTGGCTGTCATTTTTTTCAATTTTTTTTTTTTTTTTTTTGCATTTTACTGTAAATATGAGATCTGAGGTCTTTTTGACCCCAGATCTCATATTTAAGAGGTCCTGGCATGGTTTTTTCTATTACAAGGAATGTTTACATTTCTTGTAATAGGACTAAAAGTGATCATTTTTTTAAAAAAAAAGAACAATGTAAAAATAAAAAGTAAAAAGCAAAATAAATAATTAAAAAAAAAAAAATTTAAAGCGATCTGTCCCGCCAAACTCGCGTGCAGAAGCGGACGCATATGTAAGTCCCGCCCACATATGAAAACGGTGTTCAAACCACACATGTGAGGTATCGTTAGAGTGAGAGCAATAATTCTAGCAATAGACCTCCTCTGTAACTCAAAACTGCTAACCTGTAGAATTTTTTAAACGTCGCCAATGGAGATTTTTAAGTTGCAAAGTTTGTCGCCATTCCGCGAGCGGACGCAATTTTGAAGCATGACATGTTGGGTATCATTTTACGCGGCGTAACATTATCTTTCACAATATGGAAAAAAATTGGCCTAACTTTACTGTTTTCTTATTTTTTAACAAAAAAAACTGAATTTATTTAAAAAAGCACGCTTGGAAGACCGCTGCACAAATACGGTGTGACATAAAGTTTTGCAATGACCGCCATTTTATTCTCTAGGGTGTTAGAAAAAAATATATAATGTTTGGGGGTTCTAAGTAATTTTATAGCAAAAAAAATTGTTTTTAACTCGTAACCACCGAACCCAAAAAACAGGCTCGGTTTGGAAGTGGTTAAATACTTCACTATGACTGGCCTTGGAGATTTGCGATTAGTGTTGGGTGCACCTATCCTGTGTGCTCTCTCCACTATACAAGGTGCAGGAGCTTCAGAGCCCAGAGCCCAGAGCTTCAGGTATGCATGAGGTGCAGATGTGTAAGAGGGAGCTATTGGGCCAGCTTTCGGGTAGGCCTATGATCCATAGGTTATTCCTTCAGGTCCTATTTTTGAGGTCCTCTAGTGTTCCATGGATCGCTGCATGTATTTTTGGAGTTCTAGTGTGCCATTGACCTGGTAAATTTCACCCTCCAAGTCTGATAGTTTGGCTTCCGCAGCTGAGATCCTGTGAACATGCTCTGTTAAGTCTTTGCGTATCTGTGACATACCTGCTTGTACTGCAGTATCCACTGCCTCTGTGATGGTAGGCAGGAGTAGCGCTGCCACCGCCTGTGCTATTTTGTTGTAGGAATCTTGATGGAGGAACTCCTGGGGCTTCTGGTGGCTGCGTCTCCTCGCTTTGTGTCTCCATGTTGGGGGCGGTGGCCATCTTGGTGCTCTCGGCTGGAGAGGCCTGTGAAGACATGTGGGCTGGAGTGGGTGAGTCAGAGCGGGAGCTGGTGAGGTATCTCTCCATGTGTGGATGATACCGTCTGTGGCTGCCTGACGGGGTCGGAGGAGCTGGTGCCGGTGTTTATATGCTGTTTTGTGCCGGGTTGGTGCAGAGCTTCGTCCCCTCACTCCTCGGTCATACAGCCATTTCTTGCACATATTCTGTAGGACCCAATCTAGGGGTCTTTTATTCAGCACTTCCAGGGATCTGTCTGGCCTTGATTAAAAATTGTTTCATCATTGATGCAATCTTTAAACACATACTGAAACCATACTGATGGCATGCCAATTGGATGAACTGATTGACAAGAAAATTCTTGCAGCATTTAACCCAGAATCTAATTCAAATAATCCAACTCATGAATCCTTGAAAGAACTTTTTAGGAACCATACAAAATTGATTATAAAACATCTGAATAGGAAGTGGGACATTTCCACTCTGACCTCTCATATCACTAGGGGAGTAATCCCCAGAGGGTTACGTGAGAAAATAGTCCCAGCCGAACATTTACAAACACCACAATTTATCGAAAAATGGAAGAAGAGTTGTATGGAGAGAGATGTCGAGGTGATGAGACTGATAGTGGAAGAGGAGAGGGCCCAACTGGTGGAGCTGCAAGCTAAGATCGATGAGAGCACAGCCTCACTAGAACCTTTCAAACAAGATAGTGAATTTGAGAAACAAAACGAATTGCTGAAAAAGGAAGGTAAGCGAATTCCAAAAAATCTTAAGACCTCCAAACAAGAAAAGTTTCTTCAGAATATTTGAGACTGGTAAACTGATCAAATTTTTAATCTATCAATCCCCAGGGGATAGGAACAGGTCCAAGAGAAGAAGGATTAAATCCCTTCAACACTCTAAAAGTGAGGCTTTCTCTTCAGACAATGAGTCTGAACGAGTAGATAAATCCGTGTCTTTTTAACCCAAGGACACACTACAGAGGACGACCCAGGCCCATCCAAAACAGGGAAGAAAACCAATTTCCATCATCCAAAAAATAAGCAGATATAGGAAAGGGAAAAGGAGTCGACAGAAATATTCAACATTGGCAGACTCGCTCCAGGAACAGTCATAAGTAATGACTCCTGAATCATTTGAGCTCCAATCCAATGATTACCCTATATCCAATCTAATGGTGGGTACTTTATCGGATTTCCATTTAAACAAACACCATATTTCCCTTTTACAGAAGGGTTTGAGGTGTTTAAAGACCTAAATCTCTTCCTCAGAAAAGTTATCCTAAGTCACTGGCACAGGAATAAGCAAATGTCTTCAGAAAACCCAGACAGTTGAACCAAAGGGAGAAGATAGGGAAGCTATAGACTGCCTTATCTCCCTCTTGGATGAAAACCTATCTGGTGACTCGGAGGAGGAATTGACACAGGAAAATATATACCGACCCTCGGGGGTTAGAATCCGCCCTGCCAAAATGCCTCCATTGCCCAAACATAAATGGATAAGTGTGTTTCTGGACTTGGTCCGGAACAACTCAAAACATATTAATTGGAAATGGAAAGGCACCGATAACTTAACCAGAGAGGAAAGACAGGCCTTGAGAGAACTACAACAAGCCCCAATGTGGTAATCCAGGAGAGTGACAAAGGGGGAAATATTGTACTTTGGTCAGTGGACTTATATGAAAAGGAGGTGTCCTGTCAACTGAAGGACACCAATACTTACTGCAGACATTCTGACAATCCATTTCCCAACTTGGTCGCTGAATGGAATAGAAAACTGGCACTAAGTGTGGAAGACAATCTTCTTTCAAAAAAAGAATGGGAGTATCTAAGGGTGGGTGAGTACAATATACCCACTTTTTATCTGATCCCTAAGCTACACAAAGATTTATAGAACCCCCCGGAATGTGCCATAGTGTCAGCTATAAAGGGAGAGAGAGTGAGAGAGTGGGTACGTTTGTTGATGCCTTAATCAAAGACTTGGTCCATGAATTACCATCTTATGTCCAGGACACCAGAGAGGCATTATCCAAATTGTTGGATGTTCGTGTACCCGCGGGGACTCTACTAGTGGGGATAAACGTGGAATCTTTATATACGTCTATCCCCCACTGGTGGAGCCTCCAAGTGGTGACTCATTTTTTGGAAGACAAATATCCCACCCTGGGAGCCCATAATGAGTTTGTGATTGAACTACTGGAATTTATGCTTATGAATATTTATTTTTCAATTTTTGGGAGTATCCTATCAGCAGGTGTGGGGTACTTCCATGGCAGCACCCTGGGCACCTGCGTACGCCTGTCTACACTTAGGCTTATGGGAGGAACAGGTGGTCTATGGTTCGCCTATGTACCTGGCCCACTCCTTGATGTGGATCAGGTACATAGACAATGTGTTTATGTTGTGGGGGGGATTCCACTGATCAGTTGGAGGTCTTCCTGTCCGAATGAAATCAAAATGACCGGAACATTCAATTAACTTATTAAGTGGACCCCCATGCTTTTCCTTTCCTGGATTTGACAATCACCCTAAGGGGAGAGTCTCTGCACACACACATATTGAAAGACCACTGCTGCCAACACTTTATTATTGGCTAGTTGGCTAGTAGCCACCATCCCCCTTCTCTCATCATGGGCATTCCCATGGGGCAATATCTAAGAATACGGAGGAAATGCTCCACAGACTCACAATTTAGGGTGGTAGTCAACTAAATGGATAAAAGATTTAAGGAGAGAGGTTACTCCCATGGGAACCTAAGGAAGGCAAAACACAGAGCCCTTGCATGCAACAACCGTGACCTGCTGGGCATCTTCTCCTCCTCTATATCACCCACAGAGAAGAAATCACCCACAGCGAGAATCATAACAAAATATGGGGCACAATGGGATCAAATTAAGAGTGTTTTAAATAAACACTAGCACCTGTTAACTAAGACTCCACTTCTAGGTGAAATAGTGGGCCCTGATCACCTGATGGTGGCTAAAAGGGCCCAAATTTGGCAAACTCTCTTGAGCACTCAGAATACAGAAAAGCACCTACACCTAACTGGCTAACAGAACATCCAATTAGACCTGGTATGCACGCTTGCGGCAGATGTAACATATGCTGATCTGTAAATCTTACAATATTAAGAAATGTATTAACTGTTCTACTACTAGAGTCATCTACTTGCTTACCTGCCCCTGTGGGAAAGAGTATGTGGGGACAACCAAGCGTGCATTGAAGGTCAGGATAGGTGAAAATACAGCCAGTATAAAAAGTAAAAAAGATGAGGAAAAACCCATAGCTGTTCACTTCAAACAACACCACAGAGGCAAACCAGATGGCCTAAAGGTCAAGGGCATTTATGCTTTGGACCTCCCCCTCAGAAGGGGAGACGTTGACACCATCTTAATGCAGAAGGAGAAGATGTGGATTTTCCTTCTGGACTCGATGGTGCCAAATGGTTTGAACACAGAGTGCAACATTTCCGTGTTCTTGGAGTCATAGTGGCCCATGATGAGCCCCTCCCATCTCCCATTCCCTCCCTCTCCCCCCCCTTTCTACAACCCCCCCATTCCATTGGTTACTTCTATCATTGAAGCATCATTACCAATAGGGTATATTATGGGCAGGCCATCATTGTTGTTATCATGTTATTTTGTCATGTTGTTTATTTGTCATTTATTTAGGTGGCATAGCTTTGGGACCATATTTGCTCTCCCCCTCCTTACTTGATTTGATTACTCATGAATTGATCAATAGTTGCACAAGTTAAATTCACAGGGGTTGCACTTGGTCAATCAATTGTCCATAGGTACTGGCTTAGTATGTGTAATAATGCAATTACCTTGGTGGTGAATGACATGGAAGGTGGATGTATGGTAAGGACATCTTGTGGCGGTAAATTGAAATTACAGACCACTGCAGATCACTATTTAATGCCTCTATCTTCAGCCCCTCCCTCGCTTTGAGAAAGTCCGGTGATTGGCGGATGAAATGCATCAGTGTCAGCGTCACCTCGCTCAGTTGGGATGTCTCAGCCGACCACCCCCACCACCCCAATGTGATGTCAGACACCTGATTCCAACAGGAACTCCACAGCCACTCTCACAGCTTCAGTGTTGGTCCACCTGAGGGATACCGCCCAGCCGCCTGCACACATCAGGGATATCTATTCCCGGCATGGCTGACTACCACCTGCACCAAGACCCACGCCGGTATATCCAGTGACAACTGGTGAGATCGTGCAGTTATCTGTGATCTCTCCTTAATTGGTTTCTGCCTACTGCAGATATCTGGAGCTGTGTGGATGCGCGGAACTACTATTTCATCCTGCTTACGGGTGATATCCAGTCTACACAGACTTGTTGTGTTTATGGCCATGAGTGTCCAGCAGTGACTAATTTATTATTCACATTATTATTGACAATCCTGTAACTTGGTGTAGACTGTCCCCCTGTCCCTGGGATTCACTGTTTCATCACATCCGTAGCCATGGTGATAGGATCTCTAGAGTCCCATACAACAGACGATCTGTAGTTAATTGCAATGAGACCTAGCATTTAGTTTGGACTTGTGATCTTTAAACACAGATATGTGGCTTTTGTGTGTATTGGATGATTGGTGGTTGCAAGGTGTATGAAGCCGGCTACATCTCCCCTGATCTGACAACATTGTCAATTTTAGTCATTATTGCATCTATGGTGATGTTTTTTTATGTATTGGTTATTTTATTAATTTTCCAATAACATATTATTTTTTATGGCATTTTTGTCCCTAAGGGTTCTTTTTGTGAAAATTCACAAGTGTTTATGTGCAGCTTCTCATAGAGATTGACAGGTTTCTGGCAGCATGGCCATATGGTGAACCTGTGCCCTATGCCCGTACAGTACATAAACATTGAAGTCTCATGCACTGGAGCAAAACACCCAATGTGCAAGAGATTTTATGTTTGCCAAATTGACATGAAAGTATTTTTTAATGCAACCGCTGTTACATACTTAGGTTGAAAACACACACAAGTCCATCTAGTTCAACCAATATAACTGTTTGTATGTGAGACTGTGTAACTGGCCAAGTGACTGTAGAGATAACCTAGAGACTCTATTGTTCTCACTAACTCTCTCTAGATTTAAACACTTCCATTGATGGAACGCACAGGCTAAATATTCGATGAGAAAATATGACAGCTGTCATTAAATATGTAATTACAAACTCTAAAGACAAAAAAACTGTATGTGTATATAGTGAGGATTATATTTACTTTAATGGTTGCAATGCAATCATCTTTTTATTTGTGCAGATTATTCTGAGTGCTTTTGGGTTCACTATGATTCTTTTCTGATTACTGTATTTTTGGTCTGATGCTTGTTCTATTTATATGCTTTGCCTCTGATCTATCATTGTTCTTGCCAGACTATTTTCATTATTTTTGCAGTGTGACTTTACTTAGCTATGGCTCTAAGCATGTAGTCTATGTTTAGACACTTTTTATGTGGTTCCTGCCACTACTGCATGTGTTTCATAGTAATTTTCCTTGCTATCCATTCTCTATGTTCTTTACAACTCTGTGATGTACAGTATGCTTTCATGTTCTTCTTTATGCTATTATTATTTATTTATTATTTTTGTCTAATGTATTGTTTTGTCTCAGGTAAATCCCTGTGATTCCTATCACTTTCTATTCTCTTTTACTTTCAGTACTCTGTTCCTTTCACTTGCCTTTTGCCATGATTACTGGTTCCTTTAGTCCCTTGTAACATGGGCATCATGTGTACTGGTAGCTTATACTTCTGGGTCTTAGGCTTGCTCTTTTATACCATGTCTATATTTAGCTTCACCTTGTGCCTAACTTTCATAACTAGCATGCATTTAGTTTTGTCCTCCTTATATTAGACATTTTAGGAGGGTACTTGTTATGTGATGAACCCTAGGGACATTAGAATGTTGATAAATATAGCTAATTTTAAGGGAAATCTTCTGATTGACTTTCTATTTTTACTCTGCTCTGGGATTTAAAATAGTGTCTGCCATGTGGAAATTCCCCAGGATTCCCCATAATCCTTATCCTCGCTCTGAGGTTGCAAATATATTTGGAAAATGACCAATAGTTACCTGATGTTTGTACCAATGGCATTCAGGCTGATTTCTTCATAATTTCTAAAGGAGATCAGACAAGAGAGGATGTTTAATATCGTCAAAAGAAAAATAGCATTAATCTCTGTTAATTTTTTTCTCTTATTATGGATGCACTCTCTCTGTTTTGTATACCCTTATATCTTGTACCTGGGATAATGTGTTACTTTGTGTCAATGCAGAAATGCACCTCTTAACCACTTCAATACCAAGCACTTACCCCCCTTCCCGCCCAGACCAATTTTCAGCTTTCAGTGCTGTCGCATTTTGAATGACAATTGTGCGGTCATGCAACGTTGTACCCAAACAACATTTTTATAATTTTTTTCCCCACAAATAGAGCTTTCTTTTGGTGGTATTTCATCACTTCTGGATTTTTTATTTTTTGCGCTACAAATACAAAAAGACCGAAAATTTGAAAAAAAAATCTTTGTTTCTGTTGCAGAACTTTGTAAATAAGTACATTTTCTCCATCACTGATGGGCACTGATGAGGCTACACTGACGGGCACTAATGAGGCAGTACTGATTGGCACTGATGAGGTGGCACTGATGTGCACTGATGATGAGGCACTTATATGCAGCAGTGATAGGCGACACTGATAAGCAGCACTGACAGGCACTGATAGGTGGCACTGATATGCAGCAATGATGGGCACTAATAAGTGGCACTGATGGACACTCATAGACGGCACTGATGGGCAATCACAGGCGGCACTGATGGGCACTCATAGGTGGCACTGGGCACTGATAGGTGGCACTGATGGCCACTAATAGGTGGCACTGATAGGTGGAACTGGTGGCCACTGATGGGCTGGACTAATAGATGGCACTGTTAGGCAGCACTGCTAAGGCAGCACTGGTGGGCATCGCAGATGGACACTAAGTGACATCCCTATTGGCAGTTGTTTTCCATACCTGGTGGTCCCTGAATGGGCTTCCATGATGGTCCTGGGTAGGCACCCCTGGTGGTCCCTGGGTGGGCTCCCTGGGGGTCCCTGGGTGGGCTCCCTGGAGGTCCTGGGTGAGCTCCCTGGTGGTGCTGGGTGGCAATCCTTGGGGGGGCTGCACTGATAAACAATCAGCGCAGGCCCCCATGTCAGTAGAGCCACCAATCGGCTCTCATCTACTCGCATCTGCAGACGCGAGTAGAGGAAAAGCCGATATATGGCTCTTCCTATTTACACTATGATCAGCTGTGATTCCTCACAGCTGATCATGTGGTATAGAGTTTTGGACAGAAGCTCTTTACCAAGATTGGAGATGCGTTATGTCAGACTAACACACCACACTACCGATCGCTGCGATGCGCACCCCAGCAGGCATGCACTGACTTGTTATCCTGCTGGACGTCATATGATGCCCAGTCAGGATAATTGAACCACTTCCCGGCTGTCTACATACGGTAGTAGGGAAGTGGTTAACCTACTACCAGTACTACAAATGCTACCTGTAACCACTTTAGCACCTACGTTAAGTCCATTGATTCTCTTCAAAATAAGCATACACCAAAAAATATATGAATATGTGGCTTAGAAAGTGATACAAATAAAAATATAAAATGATGCAAAGTTATAAAGAATGCACAAAAATATAATAAAAATACAAAAATTAGAAGAATTTTATCTAAAATGTAGACAAAATGTAGTCAAATGCAAAATCAGCTTTATTTAACAGAAAATAAATATAAACAAAAGTAAAAGCAAAAATATAAACAAATGCACATGTTGAAGCCATTTTTTATATGTTAGTGTAATGCACAATTTATAGCTGTTGTAGCAGAAATGACAGGGATTTTAGTATAAATAAAATGGAGTACGTACATGTAACTGTTGCTAGGTTCAGGTAGCAAGCATTATAGGAATGATGATGAATCTCACAATTCAACAAGGGAATGATGAGTACAGGTTTGTGTCACAGACTAGTCCAGCAATAGAAGTCCAATTCATGGATAGACCAAAACAAGAACCAAATCATTGTATCAGTGTCATGACTGCATCTAATTTCATCCAAGAACAGATGCATGTCAACAGAAGCCCTGCATAATTTTGTGATCTGTAATAAGTATTGTAAAAGGCCTGATAGCAATGGTCAACAGGGGTGAGGAGAGTGTGCATCCCTACCTGGTCATAAATGCAGCCATAAAAATACAGAGTCAGTGCTTAATGGACAACGGAAGCAGCTAGCACCAGAATAAATGTGGAAAATTGAAATGGAAGGAGTATCAGACCACTGCAAATCTACCAAGACCTGGCCGTCCCTCTAAACTTTCAGCTCATACAAGGAGAAGATTGATCAGAGATGCAGCCAAGAGGCCCATGATCACTCTGGATGAACTGCAGAGATCTACAGCTGAGGTGGGAGACTCTGTCCATAGGACAACAATCAGTTGTATACTGCACAAATCTGGCCTTTATGGAAGAGTGGCAAGAAGAAAGCCATTTCTTAAAGATATCCATAAAAAGTGTTGTTTAAAGTTTGCCACAAGCCACCTGGGAGACACACCAAACATGTGGAAGAAGGTGCTCTGGTCAGATGAAACCAAAATCAAACTTTTTGGCAACAATGCAAAACGTTATGTTTGGCTTAAAAGCCAGGGACAGGGAAGATGGTTAAAATTGATGGGAAGATGGATGGAGCCAAATACAGGACCATTCTGGAAGGAAACCTGATGGAGTCTGCAAAAGACCTGAGACTGGGACGGAGATTTGTCTTCCAACAAGACAATGATCCAAAACATAAAGCAAAATCTACAATAGAATGGTTCACAAATAAACATATCCAGATGTTAGAATGGCCAAGTCAAAGTCCAGACCTGAATCCAATCGAGAATCTGTGGAAAGAACTGAAAACTGCTGTTCACAAACGCTCTCCATCCAACCTCACTGAGCTCGAGCTGTTTTGCAAGGAGGAATGGGCAAAAATTTCAGTCTCTCAATGTGCAAAACTGATAGAGACATACCCCAAGCGACTTACAGCTGTAATCGCAGCAAAAGGTGGCGCTACAAAGTTGTAACTTAAGGGGGCTGAATAATTTTGCACGCCCAATTATTCCGTTTTTTATTTGTTAAAAAAGTTTGAAATATCCAATAAATTTTGTTCCACTTCATGATTGTGTCCCACTTGTTGATTCTTCACAAAAAATTACAGTTTTATATCTTTATGTTTGAAGCCTGAAATGTGGCAAAAGGTTGCAAAGTTCAAAGGGGGCCGAATACTTTCGCAAGGCACTGTATTTGGTTCAGATGGTGTCAAGTGTGTGTGGCAGCAACCAGGTGGGGAGTACAAAGACAAGTGTGTCATGCCTACAGTCAACCATGGTGGTGGGAGTGTCATTGTCTGGGGCTGCATGAGTGCTCCCAACACTGGGGAGCTACAGTTCATTGAGGGAACCATGAATACCAACATGTACTGTGACATACTGAAGCAGAGCATGATCCCCTCTGGAGACTGGGCAGCAGGGCAGTATTCCAATATGACAACGACCCCAAACACACCTCTAAGATGACCACTGCCTTGCTAAAGAAGCTGAGGGTAAAGGTGATGGACTGGCCAAGCATGTCTCCAGACCTAAACCCTATTGAGCATCTGTGGGGCATCCTCAAATGGAAGGTGGAGGAGTGCAAGGTTTCTAACATCCACCAGTTCTGTGATGTCATCATCGAGTAGTGGAAGAGGATTCCAGTGGCAACCTGTGAAGCTCTGGCGAACTCTATGCCCAAGAGGGTTAAGGCAGTGCTGGCCACACAAAATATTGACAATTTGGGCCCAATTTGGACATTTTCACTTAGGGGTGTACTCACTTTTGTTGCCAGTGGTTTAGACATTAATGGCTGTGTGTTGAGTTATTTTGAGGGGACAGCAAATTTACACTATTATACAAGCTGTACACTCACTACTTTACATTGTAGCAAAGTTGAATTTGTTAAGTGTTGTCACATGAAAAGGTATAATTATTATTATTATTATTATACAGGATTTATATAGCGCCAACCATTTACGCAGCGCTTTACAACATGAGGTAGACAGTACAAATACAATACACTTAATACAGTAGGAATTAGAGGGCCCTGCTCGTTAGAGCTTACAATCTAAAAGGGAAGGTCACATAGAGAACTGGAAGGGAAAATCTAACATTCGAGATTGCTCGTCCCGGGAGATTAAGGATGACATAATTCACATAACATAAACATGACAGATGGAGTACAACATTTCGCGACGCATTTACCAACCGCGATATATTTAGGACATATTATTATTATTATTATTAATATGGAAAAGTACACTGTTGTGAATTGTTTAAGTTGAAACGATGTTACATTTCATCACTCACATGTCGAACATATTATCACATTTAAACGACAGGGGAGTTTTATTGAGTTGTGTGTCGGTAATTACAGATTTGGTGACCGTTGTTTTCACTCAT
>BLSH010418402.1:268770-282711 GCA_018402905.1 Glandirana rugosa | reverse complement strand
GGGTGAGATTTTGTCATAGAGGTGGTCAGTAGCGGAGTGGAGAAGAGAAGGGTTGAGGTGGCGAAGGTTTCTACGGGTAACTGTTAAGCGGTTGGAGGGAGAGGAGGTGCAAGACAGTGAAAGGGTGAAACTAATAAGGTGGTGATCAGAGAGTGGGAGAGGATTGTTGGAAAGGTTGCACGGAGTGCACAGATAGGAGAAGACAAGGTCTAGGGTGTTGCCGTTGGAGTGGGTAGGAGTCTGTATCCATTGCTTCAGGTCGAAAGATGAGGTTAGACTGAGAAGTTTAGAAGTAGGAGTGGTGATAGTGTTAACAGGGATGTTGAAGTCGCCAAGAATGATTGTGGGGATTTCAGAAGAGAGAAAGTGGGGTAGCCAGGCAGAGAAGTCATCCAGGAAAGTTGATACCGGCCCAGGGGGCCGGTAAATGACAGCGACTCTTAGAGGAATAGGAGAAAATAGACGGATGCAATGTGCTTCAAAAGAGGAGAGTGTCAGAGAGGGAGGAGGATGGAGTACCTGATAGGTGCTGCGTGGTATAATACTATATTTACAAAAATGTGAGGGGCGTACTCACTGTTGTGAGATACTGTATATCACTAAGTATCTCCAAAATCCCCAAATACCCACATACCCTATCAGTATGGGGTAGCACAGGTAAGGAACCGGTCACCACGGTTACCCTTGAAATTAACCCCTACAAAAAGGGGCAAAACTAAGGTTCCTGATTTTGATCAGTAAGATTTATAATATCAGTGTTTCTAAGCATAAAGTAAATGGCCATTCCCTTCAAGATCAACAATCTCCTTTATACAAGTATTCAAGGAAATTTTGTATCCATTCCTGAGAGAGCACTACCAATGCTTCTATTTGATTAATACATACTCTTTTCATTTCTAAAATATATACCGGTATGTTTAATACATTGACTATGAGTCATCCTATATCCTTATGCTTTTGGATGTATTCATGCATTTTTTTCGATCAGAAGGATCATTAAGCATTTGTTTTTAATATATATAGCTATGTCTTAATATTTCTCTTGTATCTTTAAAATGATTCTGCAAATAGAAATATGTTTGTTAAGCAATTGGTTGCATATAGTTATATCCTTTCTTTTTCTCTGTTTTTTCTTTATATTTTAGCTCCTGTGCTAGCCCTGCAAAGTAGATGTTATTTTATAGAAGTGGTTGCTGCTGGAGTTTTTTTGGCTTTGGGTGCCAGATATAGGTTTGAAACCTTGCCTAGAGTGGGGATGAACCCTATCCAATGACATTAATCGTAAACTGTCTGTTTTGTTTTGATGGGAACATGAGAAATGCTGCACCAAAGAAATTCATAAACTGCCTATAAATATCCAGAGTGGACATTTGGTTTTCATATTGTGGCGTTATGAAAGGCGTGGTGATCGATGGACATTATGTTTCACCTCGCATGCGTTCACTTGCAGGAAGCTAAGGTGGAATCCAGTCTGGGTTTTACCAGCCACCTTGGCAGGGTTAGTTCCGGACCAGATTTTGCTGTCCACTTGTGTCCAACAACAGGATGCAGGTCTGGATCAAATGATTTGCTCTTGCCTGGGACTCAGGATCCAACAAAACTGAGAGAGCTTGAACTGAAACTCAGCTTTATGACTGAAACAAAAAGCTTTACATTTTCTTTGTTTTTTGGGTGACTTGGAGAAGCCCTCCACAGCTCAGTTAGGGAAACGGAAGTTGTTTAGTAAGAGCCTGGATAGCAAGGATTTATTTTCTGTTGTGTTTGTTTTATTTTCATGCAACCTTTTAAAATAAAACTGGCTACAATTCGGCTTTTAAGAAGACCTGCCGTTTGGACTGCCTTTTTCCCAGGGAGGATGATTGCCTTGAGCCAACCCCCCACAATATATATAAAGCATAACATCTTAACATGTAAATTACACATATAATCTGCCGTTTAACAAAGTGCTTTGGAATAAACTTCTGTCAATTAGACAGGAGTACGTAATAAGGGGAACAGCCACATAGAATTGGCCAAAGACCATTTGAGACCTATATGGTTCACCATCCTTCCTAGTCTTAAAGTAACTTGGGACCAGCATACTCTTTCATGTCTCTTTTCTAAAGGTAATACTTGGCTTTGAGTAAATTAAATGCCTAATAATATGGCCCTCATTTAGAATATGCCACATTTTTTAATGGTTTGCCCTACTGTGTTGGATTGGTTATTGAATTGTGTAATCAGGTGAGTAATCCTCCCTCTGACTCCCCCAAATAAGCTGCTTTCAGACATTTTTTAACTATATCCCCATTGTAGGAATCTGTTTTCTAAACACTTAGCCTCTTTCTCAAAACCCCTATTGTTTGTACAATTCTGTTGAATACACATGCATTGCCTTATAGGGACCCCCTCTGATCAGATAAGATGTTGGATGTGTGCTTTTAGAATTTAATACAGAGCTGCTGGATGTGGGCTTCCTATATAGGCTTGTACAGATCATACCACCCATCTATCAATGAATCTGTAGATCTTGAAAGGGTAATACCTCATTGTATAAATCATGGTAAAAATGAGAATTATTTTAATAAGTCTTTGAGACCTGGCTAAAATAACAAAATAGCATTGATGTACCTGTGCCACAGTTCAATGTGAACCAGGTACATTGATGCTTTCTCCAAAGAGAATAGCCACTGCTCCCTTCCCTCTAGGTCAGAGGTGTAACTAGAACCTTGAAGGCCCTGGTGCAAGAAATTATGAAGGGCCCCTCTGACCCCTGGCCAGGGCCCTTCCCTCTTCTCGCTGATCCTGGGGCCCTTTACTCCCATCACGGTTCCCTTTATTACAGTCCCGCTGTGGCACCCTTTCACAAGTTCTGCAGGGGCCCCCTTACTGCCATCTTCAGGCCTCTCCATGGTGGTGAAATGCCAGTTTTCTTTGGACACAGCTGATCACAGATCAGGGTAAAGAGCCAATCACAGTGGCTTTTTACCATGTGATCAGCTGTGTCCAATCACAGCTGATCATGATGTAAACATACTTGCCAGTTATTGACATTCCTTTTGTCGAGCGGTCACAGCGTGTGGAGAGGAGAGAGCTGGTAACAGCTAGTGTGAAAGGGGACATATGCATTTATAATCAGGACACTGATCATCAGTGTCCTGATCATCAGCGCAGCCCCAATAGTGCTCATTAGTACTGCCTGTCAGTGCCAACCATTGCCTATCAGTGATGCCAATCAGTGCACATCAGTGTTGCCAATCAATGTCCATCAGTGCTGCCTATCAGTGCCCGGTAGTGCCACCTATCAGTGCCCATCAGTGCAGCCTTATTAGTGCCTCCTCATCTGCGCCCACCAGTGCTGACTATCAGTGCCCATCAGTGCTACCTAATAGTGTCCATCAATGCAGCCTCATCAGTGCACATCAGTGGAGGAGAAAATCACCTGTTTGCAAAATTTATAAGAGAAACTAAAAGAAAGATTTCAAAGTGTTTGGACTTTTTTTGTTTGTTTAGCAAAAAAATAAAAAAACAGTGTTGATTAAGTGCCACCAAAAAAAGTTTTTTTTGTGTGAAAAAAAGAAAATTTCATATGAGTACAGTGTTGCATGACTATGCAATTGTCAGTAGGCAAGTGGTTAAAATGAACTCTAATAACCGAACTATGAGCACATTGTATTCATGTAGCTGAATGCTCCACTCATTCAAGAAAGAGTACATGACTTCCAAATCTTTATTATTGTAAATGCTAGAATAAGGGGTTTCAACATCTATTGAAACTAACTCAATCCCTGGTGTGGCGTACATGTTATTTAACCACTTGTTTACTGGGCACTTAAACCCCTTTCCTGCCGAGACCAATTTTCTGCTTTCAGCGCTGTGGCATTTTGAATGACAATTGCGCGGTCATGCAACACTGTACCCAATTACATTTTTATATTTTTTTCCCCACAAATAGAGCTTTTTTTTGGTGGTATTTAATCACCTCTGGGGTTTTTACTTTTTGCTAAAAAAAAACAAAAACTTTTTTGAAAAAAACGAAACAGATTAATAGTTTGTTATAAAATTTTGAAAACAGATAATTTTTCTCCTTTATTGATGGGCGCTGATGAGGCTGCACTGATAGGCACTTATGAGCACTGATGGGCTGCACTGATGGGCACTGATAGGCTGCACTGATGGGTACTGATAGGTTGCACTGATGGGTGGCACTGATAGGCACTGATGTTTGGCCCTAATGGGTAGCCCTGAAGGGCACTGAAAGGTTGCACTGATAGGTGGCACTGATGGGCACTGGTAGGTACTGGTAGGTGAGACTGATAGGCAACAATGATCAGTGGCAATGATATGCATTGATAGGTGGCACTATGGGCACTGGTAGGTGGCAGTGGTGGGTACTGATAGGTGGCACTAGTGGGCACAGATTAGGCAGCCACGGCTCTCTGTGTGAGAGACCGATGTCCCTCTGACAGAAACCGGTGATCAGCTTTTTTTCCCCTCATGCTGACACCGTGAGGGGAAAAAAACACGGCTAACAGCTGATTACGTGGTAAGGGGCCGGGATTGGCACCTTACTTTGATCTGTCATCAGACGGCCTACTGGCAATTAAGGCTCACGCTGTAGCCATCATTCGGCTATAGCGTGTAAGAGAACTGGTTAAAATAGTCAACAGATCCATAATATATGATGGAAAAATGGGAAAATGGTCAAAAAAAATGTATTTTACATGTCAAATACATAGAAATGAAAACAATTATGCAAAAATATTATTGCCAAAAGAAAGCATAGTTTGTCCCCCCAAAAAGCAGTGTATGCATTACTTTGTTATATAGAGGAAATTACAAAGTTATCACCTAATAAATGCATGCATGCATTGCAGAAATATACTACATGCACTTTTTTGCCTTGACTCACACTTTAAGCAAAACTGTTATCTTACATCAGCTTTGAAGTGGATGTAAACCCTCACATATAGCCAGTGAAGTGAAAAGTCTCAGGTGATACACAGAGATTAAACAAATCTCCCTACGTACGTTTTACATGTATATCTGCTGTCTTAAACTTGCTATATTCTTTAGAAAGTGCACATTGTGTTAGAAATGTTCTTTTCCTGTTCAGCACTGTGAGTGGATTCTTAGCATACAGCCAAGACAGCTGATCAGAGGAAAGGCACCCTCTCCCCCACACTCTACATAGCTAAATGAAGGAAGTAATGTGCTTAGCTGTGCTGTGACAAGACAAGCTGTCTGCTAATCAATTTATAGCAACCACCCACAACACAAATTTCAGGCTGCGTTTATGCTTTTATCTTGGTTGACTGAGAACTTGTCAGAAGTTATCATGCTTATAACAGAAGAACATAGCAGAAGAAACACATGGGACTTCGTGCTTTGGAGAGAGATAAGAAAACACTAGAGGTAGATGTGCCCAGGTCAAATTTCATGAAACAGGTTTACATCCACTTTAAGCTAACCATACATGCCACACAATTGCAGTTTGAAGCCTCATTTGCTTGCCCACTGAGACCCATATTACATGAATGAGGAATTTGTTTATGCGCCTGGAACCACGGGGAACAGTGTAAAGACAGTCCATGTAAGTGAATGCAGACACAACTGCTGTACATATACCACCACATGGCCTCATTTGATTTAGGAGCAGGTGTGCGGCCCTCAAGCGCAGTCAGTGAATGCAGAGTGTGCATTTGAGGCTGCACACCTAATACTGCATGCCTGTCAAATTAGGATGTGTGGCTGTGTCCATATAGCTGCTGCTATGCCATAATTATTGCTTATGAGTAGTTTCTGCAGCAGAAGAACATGTTTACTATTTTTGACACTTACAAACAGTGGGGTTGATTTACTAAAGGCAAATTCACTGTGCACTACAAGTGCACTTGGAAGTGTACCTGGAAGCTGTAGATCTGAGGGGGACATGCAAGGGAAAAAAACAGCATTTTTGCTCACACATGATTGGATGATAGAAATCAGCAGAGCTTCCCCTCATTTCAGATCTGCCCCTCAGATCTACAGTAACAGCACTTCCAAGTGCACTTACAGTGCACAGTATATTTGCCTTTGGTAAATCAACCTCAATGTTTCTGAAAAAGGCACACCCCTCAAAACTACTGTCCAAAGAAGTAATGGATAAATCAGTGTGAGTTTCTTATCTGATGTGTGGTAATTTTAATGGATTTTCATATGTTAATCCCAGTCACTAGGGATGCATATGGCAAGAAAATAATCCATTTGTTTCTGACTCAATACAAGAAATTGATTTAAATTTCTTTGTGTAACATTTAATTATCAGGTGAATCTAAGATTTTTTTTTCAAATAAATCAATACTCCAGTAGATGATTTCTTTTTGTATTTATAACAGAATATATTAATCTAAACAATCTAACCTTTACTATTATATCACAATAGAAAGGAACGGTATGTTTCTTGCATGTGTAATAAATTTGGCTATTTTATAAAGTAGAACAACATACTACATAATAAAACATGATAAAGATTTAATACCAAGCAAAAGTAACTTGTATTCACGTTTACTACACATAGCAGCTGCATGCTATATATTGTTTTTTACTTTAAAAATAAGGAACTATATGTGGATGACTAAACTGGGAAATGGGATAAGTAATTATGGTAAAGTGCAACCGCAAGCCCTTATCAACCAATCAGTTTGGTGCTGTCAGAATAATGTAAAATGAGCACTGATTAAGTTATATGAGTTACTGCATTTTGAACATTTGATACAAAATATATGAATTGTCAGAGACAGCAATCATTGCTTAAATTAATCAAATATATTCGAGCTCTACAAACAAAGTTATTTCTGCAGCATACATTTGAAAAAACATAAACACAAAATAACCAGACTATGACTTTGGGTAACTATACTCATATTTCCTATTCACAGGTACACAGGTTCCTACACTTTCCCTGGTAGACTAGTGCAGGGTTTTTTGACTCTTAACCAGTTCCTTATAGCACAAAAAATAACTGTCCCCTTCAAACATGAATTGCGAAAACACACTTTAAACCCAGAAGTAGGCAGCGGCATATGGGTAGGATATCTTCACTCACTGGATCAATGATATGTCAGCGCATTGCATAAAGGTAGCAGTGTGAGTTAAAGTCAGCCTCTTATTTATTTCTCCTCTCCATGTTAAAAATATATAAACCAGGCATCCATAGTGTAATACCATGTATTTAATTGATTAAAATCAATGTACAAAGTAGCTACTCACATGTAAAACTGCTCACATACAGTGCCTTGAAAAAGTATCCATACCCCATGAAATTTTCCACATTTTGTCATGTTACAAGCAAAAAACGTAAATGTATTTCATTTGGATTTTATGTGATAGACCAACACAAAGTGGCACATAATTCTAAAGTGGAAGGAAACCGATAAATAGTTTTCAACATTTTTTACAAATAAATATGTGAAAAGTGTGGGGTGCATTTGTACTCAGCTCCCCTGAGTAAATACTTTGTAGGACCACTTTTTGCTGCAAGTCTTTTTTGGTATGACTCTACCAGCTTTGCACATCTAGAGAGTGGAATGTTTGCCCATTCTTCTTTGCAAAATAGCTCAAGCTCTGTCAGATTGAATGGAGAGCATCCGTGAACAGCAATTTTCAAGTCTTGCCACAGATTCTTAATTGGAATTAGGTCAGGACTTTCACTGGGCCATTCTAACACATGAATATGCTTTGATCTAAACCATTCCATTGTAACTCTGACTGTATGTTTAGAGTCATTTTCCTGCTGGAAAGTGAACCTCCGCTCCAGTCTCAAGACTTTTGCAGACTCTAACAGGTTTTCTTCTAAGATTGCCCTGTATTTGGCTCCATCCATCTTCCCATCAACTCGGGCAAGCTTCCCTGTCCCTGCTGAAGCAAAGCATCCCCAGAACATGATGCTGCCAACACCATGTTTCATGGTAGAGATGGTGTGTTCATGGCGATGTGCAGTGTTAGTTTTCCGCCACACATAGCGTTTTGCTTTTAAGCAAAAAGGTTAAATTTTGGTCTCCTCTGTCCAGAGCACCTTTTTCCACATGGATGCTGTGTCCCCCACATGGCTTCTTGCAAACTGAAAACAAAACTTCTTATGGCTTGCCTTCAACCGTAAAGGCCAGATTTGTGGAGAGCACAACTAATAGTTGTCCTGTGGACAGATTCTCCCATCTGAGCTGTAGATCTCTGCAGCTCCTCCAGAATTACCATGCCTGTTTGTTCACTACGGTTTTCTAACAAACCTCCAAGGGCTTCATGGAACAGCTGTATTTATACTGAGATTAAATTATACACAGGTGCGTGTGGGGGCGCATGCGCGGCACGATGCAGGCAGGTCGCATTTGCTGAGAGCTCCGCGGTCACAGTTCTTCCAAATAAAATCCCCAGGGTCAGCGATTTTACAGAAGTGCCTATTTGACTCCAATATCCCTGGGGAACATTCTAGTGCATGTCGGCAAGGAGAAAACAACAGGCTTCCTGCACCCAGAAACATCTTATGTCCTATTTGCTTCGCTCCGCACTAAAAAGCAAGATGTCACAAAAAGGCGTCAAGTCCTCCTTGGCCCCAGGCAGCGGCTCATCCACTTCTGGACAGCATGTGTCCTCTCCAAAGGATCGTGAGTACTCCCCACATCTCACAAAGCTTGATCTGGATGCTAGTCTTGCTAAAATGTATGACAAACTTGCTGATAAAATCCAGACAGAGATAAGCAAATCCACCTCTGCTCTATCACAGGAAATAGTGGCACTTGGCAATAGAACCAAAATCCTGGAGACTAAGCATGATGAATTGGCACTTGCACATAATGATCTCAGAAAGGATTTCGAAAATCTCGCAGAAAATTTTACGTATGTGCAAACCCAAGTCGAGGACTTGGACAATAGGAACAGAAAGAACAACTTGTGCATTCATGGGGTTCCAGAATCTGTTTCCAACCTGACGCCATCCATGACAAAACTATTTAATTTGTTTCTCCCTGACAAACCAGACTCTGCATTCCTTTGTGATAGAATTCATAGGGCATTGTGCCCTGAACATCCACCAGAGAAGCCACCGTGCGACATTGTATTATGTCTTAAGGACTATCTCATGAAAGAGGAGATTCCCAGGGCATCAAGAAACACACCAAACATAGAATTGGATGACATAAGAATCCAAATTTATCCTGATATCTCTCTGGCCACGCTGGAGAGAAGAAGAAGAATGAAGGAGGTTACAGCTATAATTCAGTCAGCCAGGATTAGGTATAGATGGGGTTTCCCCTTTAAATTAACGGTTCCGCAGAATGGTACAACATACACTGTGTATAATCTAAAGGAGGGCAAGGAGTTCCTTATCAAGCTTGTCCTCCTTGAACCGGAACCCTCTCTGAGATTACAACTAACCCCCAGATCTTCCCCCATCTGGTCTACTCCCTCCTCACGGAGAGAACAAAGGAGAAATCGTTGACGGCATTAAATCAGGAACCTTTAACTATTCTTTAGCCCTGAATGTCTTACTATGTTGGCTTGTCACTAACTATTATAATTTGGTTACATGTTTTTGCCTCTATAAAGTTACAGAATAAGAGACATTTTCAGGTCACCATTTCGGGCAGACATTGATGATGGAGGTGGGTTACCTTTTTTGTTGTGCCTTATCACATAGGCTGAGACATGTTCACTGGGTCCCTGTTGTTTATGTTTATCTAAAACTACCACCTAGTGACGAAAGCTATATGACATACATGCCTGTAACTGGAAATAACACTTATACCTCAGGGGAATGTTATAATTGCAATCAACCCATCACCTATTCTCCACACATTTCAGGAATGGGAGGCATGTGTCATTCTTCTGACCGGACTTATCAGCTGTACTAGTATTCCATGGGCAGCTATTAACGGATCGATCACTTTTGCTAATGTATGGTGGTGTAGTATTCCCCACTGTTTGACAAAGTAGGCAATTGGCAGAGGTGGCCCCACTTTCCTCTTTGTCTTCATCAGATGCTCCATCCTACCCTCTCTCGACTCCAGAAGGATTGTTAAGCCATTATAGCCTCATGACAACAATTTAGGTACATCATGCATTCCTGGTCTGAAGCTGATAAATATTAGGGGATTAAGGTGTATAGATATCGTTTCTGCACCCTATAGCAGCAATGCAGATTGAGATACACCTACCAAGACTTTAAACTTTTTCACTCAGGAACTTGTGAGTTGTTTAATTATCCTATGCTGCTACCTAGTGACAATAGCATGTATAGGTTGCAAAGCCAGACTGAAGTTTGCACTCACACCTTACAGATGAAACATGGGACTATTCTAGTCGCCATCTATACTGCTATTGTTTTATGTAGCAAAACTTTTCCCCTGTCTATCAGTTGATGTAATTAGCAGAGGCAGCTTCACCTCTCTTTTGATCTCCATCAGGTACACTATGCTACTGTATATTGACTCCTGGAGGACTGTTTATTCTTTATAGCCACCTGGCGACAGAATATATACTATATACATTCCTCATTTGAAGCTGAGAAATATTAGAGGAATTGATCCGATATAATATAGCCGGGGTTCTGTTGGTGAATATATAACCTCTTTACACCCTGAAGCATACTTGTACAATCATTTACAAGTCCTCTGGTTCTATGGCAGCATTGTAGACTTAGTTATACATGCCAACACTTTAAACCTCTTTACTTGGAAATTTATAAGTTGTTTATTGACCATATGCTGTCACCTAGTGACTAACACGGTTTAGCTTATGAAGCTGGACAGTAGTATGTACTTATACATTATGGGTGAAATACAAGTCTAATCAAGCTGCCACTTATACTCATAACTAGAGTTGAGCGAACCCGAACTGTAAAGTTCAGGTTCGTACCGGACTTTCGGGTGTCCGTGTCCACAACCCGGACATTTGAGAAAAAGTCTGGGTTCGGGTATTTTTTGCGCCTTTTGAAGAGCTGCAGGGCAGCCAATCAACAAGCGTTTCACTCGTTTGGCCTCAGAAGCCATCGCAGCCATGCCTAATAATGTGAGGGAAAGATTAGCGTTCTAAAATCATCTCATATTTAGTATAGAGAGAGGTTCCTGCTGCTGGTGTGAGGGACAGATTAGCGTTCTAAAATCATCTCATACTGCTATAGGGAGAGGTTCCTGGTGCTGGTGTGAGTTATAGATTAGCGTTCTAAAATCATCTCATACTGCTATAGGGAGAGGTTCCTGCTGTTGCTGTGAGGTATAGATTAGTGTTCTAAAATCATCTGATATTGCTATAGGGAGATGTTCCTGCTGCTGCTGTGATGGATGGATTAGTGTTCTAAAATCATCTCATACTGCTATAGGGAGAGGTTCCTGCTGCTGCTGTGAGGGACAGATTAGTGTTTTAAAATCATCTCATACTGCTATAGGGTGAGGTTCTTGCTGCTGCTGTGAGGGATAGATTAGCATTCTAAAATCATATCATACTGCTATAGGGAGAGGTTCCTGCTGCTGGTGTGAGGGACAGATTAGTGTTCTAAAATCATCTCATACTGCTATAGGGAGAGGTTAATGCTGCTGCTGTGAGGGACAGATTAGTGTTCTAAAATCATATCATACTGGTATAGGGAGAGGTTCCTGCTGCTGGTGTGAGGGACAGATTTGTTTTCTAAAATCATATCATACTGGTATAGGGAGAGGTTCCTGCTGCTGGTGTGAGGGACAGATTAGTGTTCTAATATCCTCTTATACTGGTATAGGGAGAGGTTCCTGCTGCTGCTGTGAGGGACAGATTAGTGTTCTTAAAACATATCATACTGGTAGAGGGAAAGCTTCCTACTGCTGCTGGGAGGGATAGATTAGTGTTCTAAAATCATATCATACTGCTATAGGGTGAGGTTCCTGCTGCGAGGGATAGATTAGTGTTCTAAAATCATCTGATATTGCTATAGGGAGATGTTCCTGCTGCTGCTGTGATGGATGGATTAGTGTTCTATCATCATCTCATACTGCTAGAGGGAGAGGTTCCTGCTGCTGCTGTGAGGGATAGATTAGTGTTCTAAAATCATCTCATACTGCTATAGGGAGATGTTCCTGCTGCTGCTGTGAGGGACAGATTAGTGTTCTAAAATCATCTCATACTGCTATAGGGAGAGGTTCCTGCTGCTGGTGTGAGGGACAGATTTGTTTTCTAAAATCATATCATACTGGTATAGGGAGAGGTTCCTGCTGCTGGTGTGAGGGACAGATTAGTGTTCTAATATCCTCTCATACTGGTATAGGGAGAGGTTCCTGCTGCTGCTGTGAGGGACAGATTAGTGTTCTTAAAACATATCATACTGGTAGAGGGAGAGCTTCCTGCTGCTGCTGTGAGGGATAGATTAGTGTTCTAAAATCATATCATACTGGTATAGGGAGAGGTTCCTGCTGCTGGTGTGAGGGACAGATTAGTGTTCTAAAATCTTATCATACTGGTAAAGGCAGAGGTTCCTGCTGCTGGTGTGAGGGACAGATCTGTGTTATAAAATCATCTCATGCTGCAATAGGGAGGGTTTCCTGCTGCTGCTGTGAGGGACAGATTAGTGTTCTAAAATCATATCATACTGGTTTAGGGAGAGGTTCCTGGTGCTGGTGTGAGGGACAGATTAGTGTTCTAAAATCATCTCATACTGGTATAGGGAGAGGTCAATGCTGCTGCTGTGAGGGACAGATTAGTGTTCTAAAATCATATCATACTGCTATAGGGAGAGGTTCCTGTGCTGGTGTGAGGGACAGATTTGTTTTCTAAAATCATATCATACTAGTATAGGGAGAGGTTCCTGCTGCTGGTGTGAGGGACAGATTAGTGTTCTAAAATCCTCTTATACTGGTATAGGGAGAGGTTCCTGCTTCTGCTGTGAGAGACAGATTAGTGTTCTTAAAACATATCATACTGGTATAGGGAGAGGTTCCTGCTTCTGCTGTGAGGGATAGATTAGTGTTCTAAAATCATATCATACTTGAATAGGGAGAGGTTCCTGCTGCTGGTGTGAGGGACAGATTAGTGTTCTAAAATCTTATCATACTGGTAAAGGGAGAGGTTCCTGCTGCTGGTGTAAGGGAAGGATTAGTGTTCTAAAAGCATATCATACTGGTATAGGGAGAGGTTCCTGCTGCTGGTGTGAGGGACAGATTAGTGTTCTAAAATATTATCATAATGAAAAAGGCAGAGGTTCCTGCTGCTGGTGTGAGGGTCAGATTAGTGTTCTGAAATCATCTCATACTGCTATAGGGAGGGTTTCCTGCTGCTGCTGTGAGGGACAGATTAGTGTTCTAAAATCATATCAAACTGTTTTAGGGAGAGGTTCCTGGTGCTGGAGTGAGGGACAGATTAGTGTTCTAAAATCGTCTCATACTGGTATAGGGAGAGGTTAATACTGCTGCTGTGACGGACAGATTAGTGTTCTAAAATCATATCATACTGTATAGGGAGAGGTTCCTGCTGCTGGTGTGAGGGACAGATTAGTGTTCTAAAATCCTCTTATACTGGTATAGGGAGAGGTTCCTGCTGCTGCTGTGAAGGACAGATTAGTGTTCTTAAAACATATCATACTGGTATAGGCAGAGGTTCCTGCTGCTGCTGTGAGGGATAGAATAGTGTTCTAAAATAATATCATACTGGTATAGGGAGAGGTTCCTGCTGCTGGTGTGAGGGACAGATTAGTGTTGTAAAATCTTATCATACTGGTAAAGGGAGAGGTTCCTGCTGCTGGTGTGAGGGACAGATTTGTGTTCTAAAATCATGTCATACTGGTATAGGGAGAGGTTCCTGCTGCTGGTCCTTTGGGAGGGATTTCGTCATACTCTACTAAAATCTTGTGATTAGACAGGGAGTGTAGTCGTCGTCCTTGGAGACGGAAATGGTCATACTATTCTAAAATCTTGTGATTAGACAGGGAGTGTGGTCGTCGTCCTTGGAGAGGGATATGGTCAT
>BLSH010418402.1:210061-220704 GCA_018402905.1 Glandirana rugosa | reverse complement strand
TTGCCGAGATAATCCATCCACCTCACAGGTATGGCATATCAAGATGCTGATTAGACAGCATGAATACGTCACAGGTGTGCCTTAGACTGGTCACAATAAAAGGCCACTCTAATATGTGAAGTTTTATCACACAGCACAATGCCACAGATGTCACAAGTTTTGAGGGAGCGTGCAAGTGGCATGCTGACTGCAGGAACGTTCACCAGAGCTGTTACCCTTGAATTGAATGTTGATTTCTTTACCATAAGCCGTCTCCAAAGGCGTTTCAGAGAATTTGGCAGTACATCCAACCAGCCTCACAACCACAGACCATGTGTAACTACACCAGCCCAGGACCTCCACATCCAGCATCTTCACCTCCAATATTGTCTGAGACCAGCCATCCGGACAGCTGCTGTAACAATCAGTTTGCATAACCAAAGAATTTCTGCACAAACTATCATAAACCGTCTCAGGGTAGCTCATCTGCATGCTCGTCATCTTCATTGAGGTCTCAGCCTGACTGCATTTCGTCGTCGTAACCGACTTGAGTGGGCAAATGCTCACTCACATTCAATGGCACCTGGCGCTTTGGAGAAGTGTTCTCTTCATGGATGAATCCCGTTTTTTCACTGTACAGGGCAGATGGCAGGCAGCGTGTATGGCATCATGTGGCTGAGCGGGTTGCTGATGTCATTGTTGTAAATCGAGTGGCCCATGGTGGCGGTGGGGCTATGGTATGGGCAGGAGTATACAATGGACAACGAACACAGGTGCATGTTATTGATGGCATTTTGAATGCATAGAGATACTGTGACAAGATCCTGAAGCCCATTGTTGTGCCATTCATCCACGACCATCACTTCATATTGCATGTTGCAAGGATCTGTACACAATTCCTGAAAGCTGAAAACATCCCAGTTCTTGCATGGCCAGCATACTCACCAAACATGTCACCCATTGAGCATGTTAGGGATGCTCTGGATCGGCGTATATGATAGCGTGTTCCAGTTCCTGCCAATATCCAGCAACTTTGCACAGCTATTGGAATGGACCAACATTCCACAGGCCACGATCAACAACATGATCATCTCTATGCAAAGGAGATGTGCAGCACTGCGTGAGGCAAATGGTGTTTACACCAGATACTGACTGGTTTTCGGACCCCCAGGTCCCCCCAGTAGTGTAAAACTGCACATTTTAGGGCCGGTTCACATTGTAGCGAGGCGGAGCGGGGCGGAGCGGCGCGATGCGGCGCTCCAGGCGATCTCAAAGCGGCTTGCTAGGAGACTTCTATCATAGAAGTCAATGCAAGCCGCCTGAGATCGCCCTAAAAATAGTGCAGGGACCATTTTTCTAATGCGGAGCGAAGCGATTCGCTCCTATTTGAACGGTCCCACTTGCACAGCATTGAGGCGAATTGTCAGGCGACTCAAGTCGCCTGACAATTCGCCTAGATGTGAACGGGGCGCGAAGTCACGCCGCTCCGCCCCGCTGCAGTGTGAACCGGCCCTTAGAGTTGCCTTTTATTGTGACCAGCATAAGGCACACCTGTGCAATAATCATGCTGTCTAATTAGCATCTTAATATGTCACACCTGTGAGGTGGATGGATTATCTCGGCAAAGGAGAAATGCTTACTAATAAAGATTTAGACAGATTTATAAACAATATTTGACAGAAATAGGCCTTATGTGCACATAGAAAAAGTCGTAGATCTTTGCGATGAGCTGATGATGAATAGCGACAAACACTAAAGTGTTGCATTTATAATTTATAATAGTCTACACTGAATGCAGAGTATATATATATTAGGCTGTATGTATATTAATAAACTGCCTGCACTGACTGTATATATATTCTTCACTGCCTGCACTGTAATATATACTACATGCATATACAGTGTCTCACTTACATTTTTGTAAATATTTTATTCTATATTTTCATGTGACAACACTGAAGAATTGATACTTTGCTACAATGTAAAGTAGTGAGTGTAAACCTTGTATATCAGTGTACATTTGCTGTCCCCTCAAAATAACTCAGCGCACAGCTATTCATGTCTAAACCGCTGGCAACAAAAGTGAGTACACCCCTAAGTGAAAATGTCCAAATTGGGCCATAAGTGTTAATATTTTGTGTGGTCACCATTATTTTCCAGCACTGCCTTAACCCTCTTGGACATGGAGTTCACCGAAGCTTCACAGGTGCCACTGGAGTCCTCTTCCACTCCTCCATGATGACATCACGGAGCTGGTGGATGTTAGAGACCTTACACTCCTCCACCTTTCATTTGAGGCCAGTCCATCACCTTTACCCTCAGCTTCTTTAGCAAGGCAGTGGCCATCTTGGAGGTATGTTTGGGGTCATTATGTTAGAATACTGCCCTGCAGCCAAGTCTCTGAAGGGAGGGAATCATACTCTGCTTCAGTATGTCACAGTACATGTTAGCATTCATGGTTTCCTCAATGAACTGTAGCTACCCAGTGCTGGCAGGA
Source organism: Glandirana rugosa (assembly GCA_018402905.1). Taxonomy (NCBI): domain Eukaryota; kingdom Metazoa; phylum Chordata; class Amphibia; order Anura; family Ranidae; genus Glandirana; species Glandirana rugosa. The sequence goes on along the minus strand of BLSH010418402.1, from coordinate 218,228 downwards.
CTCATGCAGCCCTAGACCATGACACTCCCACCACCATGCTTGACTGTAGGCAAGACACACTTGTCTTTGTACTCATCTGGTTGCCGCCACACACGTTTGACACCCTTCTGAACCAAATAAGTTTATCTTGGTCTCATCAGACCACAGGACATGGTTCCAGTAATCCATTTCCTTAGTCTGCTTGTCTTCAGCAAACTGTTTGTGGTCTTTCCTGTGCATCAATTTTAGAAGAGGTTTCCTTCTGGGATGACAGCCATGCAGACCAATTTGATGCAGTGTGCAGCGTATGGTCTGAGCACTGACAGGCTGACCCCCCCACTGCTTCAACATTTGCAGGAATGCTGGCAGCACTCATTTGTCTATTTCCTGAAGAGAACCTCTAGATATGACACTGAGCATGTGCACTCAACCTCTTTGGTTGATCAATGCGAGGCCTGTTCTGAGTGAAATCTGTCCTGTTAAACCGCTGTATGGTCTTGGCCATTGTGCTACAGCTCAGTTTCAGGGTCTTGTCAATCCTCTTATAGCCTTGCCCATCTTTATGTAGCGCAACAATTATTTTTTTCAGGTCCTCAGAGAGTACTTTGCCATGAGGTGCCATGTTGAACTTCCAGTGACCAGTATGAGAGAGTGAGAGCGATAACACCAAATTTAACACAACTGCTTCCCATTCACACCTGAGACTTTGTAACACTAACGAGTAACATGACACTGGGGAGGGAAAATGGCTAATTGGACCTAATTTTATTATTTTGAGGGGACAGCAAATTTACAATATTATACTCTCACTACTTTACATTGTAGCAAAGTGTCATTTCTTCAGTGTTGTCACATAAAAAGATATAATAAAATATTTACAAAAATGTGAGGGGTGTACTCACTTTTGAGAGATACTGTATATTCTACACTGCCTGCACTGTAATATATACTACACTAATATATATTCTACACTGCCTGCACTCTGTATATATACTACACTGACTACACACTCTATCCACTAACTAAAGTGCCTAATCTCTTTCCAGTTCTCCACGTTAACACACTACATATGGCCACTGTATAAGCAGCCTTATATAGTGTGGGGAATGGACTTAGCCCCCTGAGCCATGATTGGCCAAAGGCACGCTGCCTTTGACCAATCATGGCTCTTGCAGCAGAGCGCACTGTGTTTGGCCAAAGCATGCAAGGGTCAGGTGCATACTTTGGCCAGTCATAAGATGTCAATGCACTGTGACCTCGCAGTGCATTATGGGGCGTTCAGCAGCACTCAAATTTGCCACGAACACCCCTATAATGTTCGGAATTAGGCGAACAGGTGAACGCCTGATGTTTGAGTCTTACTTACATTTGACTCAAAAATCAAGTCCATCCTTAGATGTCATGTGGTTTTTCCTACATACTGCTTTTTGCAGGGGCTCTCTATGAGATACGTGACATAGGTATTATCGCACGTAATAAATTCCTTTATGTCATATTCTTTACTTGTTTTATTTGAATTAAATTTGTTGCATTTTCTTTCCCTATATTGATTGAGCTTACAGGCCCTTCAATTTTTACTTTGGTCACAGCACGGAGCACTTTATTGTATTGTTGTCTAATATGAAATTGAATATTATATGAACAGTATTGTTTTCTTACAACTGTACCACCGAGCACCTTTTATTTAATTTACAGTATTTGTAATGTTAAAATAGTTATTTAGGCAGCGCCGCACATCTTTTTCATTTTTAAAAAAACACAATACATAATATCAATTTTTGGTATAATATAAAAGATGATATTACATCGAATAAATTGATACCAAGCATGTCACACTTTAAAATTGCGTACACCCGTGCAAGTGCAACATACAACATAAATTTTACAACCTATAGCCAACACTTTAGATTTAGTTACCACTTTAGGTTTACACAGGAGATCTGGTGCTATAATTACTGGCCATTATCTAACGTTAGTGATGATACCTCACATGTGTGGGACCATCGCTATTTGCGTGCTTGCGGGACCAACGTGTGCTTTCGCCTTTGTGCGCAAGCAGAGTGGGGCGGGATGGTGTTATAGCTTCACCGAAGAACTTGCCAACCGTCTAACTGGGAATTTACATCATTATTGATGTTAAATATTGGGGTTATGGCTGCAGCTAGATGCCATAACCCTGGTATTTTATTTTCCCTTTCAGATAAAAGTGGGCCCTGCTGCATATTTGCGTCAGGAGAAGAGCCTTTCCCCCCTCCTGCCAGTGGTTCCCAGGCTTATGTCACCGATCACTGAGCCCAGGAACCATCATGCACTGATGGTGGCTTGCCATAGAGAGAGATATGTGATGGAAAGATGACCACCCCTCATCTCTATGCACTTGGAGGACTGGAGCAATATCATGAAGTAATTTCTGGTTCTCAGGCCATGTAAGCATGTTTTGTTTTTTTTCTTAAAGCAAAAGATATTTTTTTTTATCTTTTGCTTTTGAGGGTAGAGGAGAGATCTGGGGTCTTTACGACCCCAGATCTCTCCATGAAGAGGACCTGTCATGCTGTATTGTTGGCAATAAAAGTGATCAAAACATTTTTTTTAAGGGACAATGTAAAAATGTAAAAAAAATAAAAATATATATATATATTTTTTTTTTAAATTGCCCCCATCCCTGTGTGCTCTCAGTACTGAACTCTTACGTAGGCCATGCCCACATATGTAAACAGTGTTTGCACCACACATGTGAGGTAGAGCCGCAACCATCTGCGTGAGGGCAATAATTCTAACACCAGACCTCTGTAACTCTAAAATGATACCGAGTAGAAATTTTTAAAGCGTTGCCTATGGAAATGTTTAACCACCTCCCACCCGGCCACTGTACATATACGGCCGGGTGGGAGCTTCCCCGTTCTGACAGGACGTGTATTTATGATCACAGGATCCAGCTGAGCAGAGATCGGGATACGGGCGCAGTGACTGGCCCTCCCGATCATGTGACGGCTGTGTCCAATCACAGCCGTAAAAATTTTATTTAAAGTAATTTTCTAGCAAAAAAATCTGATTTTAACTTGTAAACACCAAGTGTAAAAAATAGGCTTGGTCCTTAAATGGTTAACTCGATACTGAGAAGGAGCTGGAGGCGAAGCTGGGAAACAGAAAGTGCAGGGTCTGAAGGAGTCTCAAAGGAGGGCTGGAGCTCTACTGCAGCTCTAGGAGAGGTGCAAGGGCTGCATGAAATGGCCTGGTGGGCCAGAATCGGCCCAAGGGCCTTGTGTTTGATACACGTGCTCTAGGGTCTCTGCTAGAAAAAAAAATATATATATATGCAGTATCTCACAAAAGTGAGTACACCCCTCACATTTTTGTAAATATTTTATTATATCTTTTCATGTGACAACACTGAAGAAATGACACTTTGCTACAATGTAAAGTAGTGAGTGTACAGCTTGTAAAACAGTGTAAATTTGCTGTCCCCTCAAAATAACTCAACACATAGCCATTCATGTCTAAACTGCTGGCAACAAAAGTAAGTACACCCATAAGTTAAAATGTCCAAATTGGGCCCAAAGTGTCAATATTTTGTGTGGCCACCATTCTTTTCCAGCACTGCCTTAACCTCCTTGGGCATGGAGTTCACCAGAGCTTCACTGCAGTCCTGTTCCACTCCTCCATTATGACATCATGGAGCTAGTGGATGTTAGAGACCTTGCGCTCCTCCACCTTCCATTTGAGGATGCCCCACAGATGCTCAATAGAGTTTAGGTCTGGAGACATGCTTGGCCAGTCCATCACCTTTACCCTCAGATTCTTTAGCAAGGCAGCATCTTGGAGGTGTGTTTGGGGTCGTTATCATGTTGGAATACTGTCCCGCGGCCCAGTCTTCGAAGGGAGAGGATCATGCTCTGCTTCAGTATGTCACAGTACATGTTGGCATTCATGGTTCCCTCAATGAACTGTATCTCCCCAGAGTCATGCAGCCCTAGACCATGACACTCCCACCACCATGCTTGACTGTAGGCAAGACACACTTATCGTTGTACTCCTCTCCTTGTTGCCGCCACACATGCTTGACACCATCTGAACCAGGTATCTTGGTCTCATCAGACCACATGACACGGTTTCAGTAATCCATGTCCTTAGTCTGCTTGTCTTCAGCAAACTGTTTGCAGGCTTTCTTGTGCATCATCTTTAGAAGAGGCTTCCTTCTGGGATGACAGTCATGTAGACCAATTTGATGCAGTGTGCAGCGTATGGTCTGAGCACTGACAGTCTGACCCACCCACCCCTTCAACATTTGTAGCAATGCTGGCAGCACTCATACATCTATTTCCCAAAGACAACCTCTGGATATGACGCTGAGCATGTGCACTCAACTTCTTTGGTTGACCATTGTGAGGCCTGTTCTGAGTGAAACTTGTCCTGTTAAAACGCAGTATGGTATTAGCCACCGTGCTGCAGCTCAGTTTATGGGTCTTGGCAATCTTCTTAGAGCCTAGGCCATCTTTATGAAGATCAAATTTTTTTTTTTTCAGATCCTCAGAGAGTTCTTTGCCATAAGGTGTCATGTTGAACTTCCAGTGACCAGTATGAGAGATTGACAGTGATAATACCACATTTAACACACCTACTCCCCATTCACACCTGAAACCTGCTTACTTTTGTTGCCAGCAGTTTAGACATTAATGGCTGTGTGTTGAGTTATGTGGAGGGGACAACAAATGTACGCTGTTATACTGCTGTACACTCACTTCTTTACATTGTAGCAAAGTATAATTTCTTCAGTGTCGTCACATGAAAAGATATAATAAAATATTTATAAAAATGTCAGGGGTGTACTCACTTTTGTGAGATACTGCGTATATGTATATATATATATATATATATATATATATATATATATATACACAACATCTCACAAAAGTGAGTACATCCCTCACATTTTTGTAAATATTTTACTTTCAAAGATTTTTATTATAGTTTTCATTTTGTAAATATTTTATTACATCTTTTCATGTGACAACACTGAAGAAATGACACTTTGCTACAATGTAAAGTAGTGAGTGTACAGCATATATAACAGTGTAGATTTGCTGTCCCCTCAAAATAACTCAACACACAGCCATTAATAAATATACACATGAATAAAAGCAATCCTTAGACAAAGTCTCTAGATATTTGTATTCAAAGCAGCGCTCACTACCACACACAGTGCAAGTGTGGCTGAAGCTCATAAAGTCCCATAGGAGAAATAAAGCGTGCTGCTGGGTGATGGAATGGACAGTCAGTAGGTGAAGATCCCTGCCATTATCCATAAAGTGTGCACCAAACACCAAAGTCCACACCTCGTGAGTCAGTCTCCCCCTAAGGGCATACACTCACCAGACAGCTAAAATATAGAAGCCTGTGGACCTCTCACCCCTAACCAAGGGACGATTTTGAGAGGACCATTGTCAACTTTTCTTATTAACATTCACCTCTACCAATAAACACCCTCCCTGTATACCCAACACAATCTTAATCCATTAATAGATGACGTCTGATTGGGGGCTAGCGGAGACTGAGCAGGAAACAAACTAACCCCCCTCCCCCCTCTCTCACTATCCCTCCTTTTTTTTTTCATTTATCTCAGCCTGTCTCTTCTTTCCCCCTGTCCCTGTACCTCTATTACTGTTCTACTCCACTTTGGAAAGCGCTATACCGCTGCATGTTGCCGGTCGGGAGCCCTCAATAGGGAGCCTGATCAGCGACAAGATAGCCAGTCTAGTCTCATTACCATAATTATCATACAACTGCCTAAACTGTCACCTAAGCAGATGAACTCCACTCTGAACATGTTTAACCTGAGGCAATTGATATGGAATCATACCAACAGAATAGCGCTTATGTTGATCTTGACACTTATGGAACTGCGGATGTTGATATACCTCTTCTCACGCATATGCTACTCATAATATGCATTGTTCTACTCTCTTGATGTATTTCCCCAACAAACGTATGATAACTCTGTAATGCCTACATTGTCATTCAATAAAAATATTTTGTAAAAAAAAAAAAATATATAAATATATATATATATATATATATATATATATAAGCCTTATAAAAGCTTGAGGGCATCCGCCTGTTCAGAATTCCATCCATTCAATACATCCGATTTAAAACAGCAAAGTAGTGTAAATCAATCTGTCACCATCCAGGAGGAGACACCATCCTCTATCTCATGCATCCACTGCTCGAACAGTCTCAGGCTAATCCTCTCCACTCGTGACACACTATCCTCACTTCCAGATGCCACTAGGTCATGCCCTGACATGTTTTGTCATCCCGACTTCTACTAAGGGCATCCAGGAGCACCTCTCCAGACAATATGCTTCTATATGCCTGTATACTGATGCCTGCACACTGATGGGACACAGTAATGATGTATAAGTCTGTTCATCAGATTGGTGATGTGAAGTGATTGCACTCCATCGGAATGTGGATTTCTTATATGGAATTATTTGTGTAACTGGCTCTAAAAATTACTATTTATTGGACATTGGTATCTTTCTGTGTGTGTGCCCTAGTTGAATGGTGCCCCTTAGGGATTGCCACAGATATTACCTGAGATAATAAGTACCATATGATCTCATATACTTTTGAGGTGTATTCCCAATACTTTTGCTGGTTTTTCCGAAGTCTGGAAAGGAAGCAGCCTTTTTCCTTGTCATGTGCATGCATCCCACTGTTTATGAGACCTCTGTTCCATTTCCATCACCCCTGAATGTGTCCTGGGGAAGCGAGTTTGCGAAACGTGCGTTGGCACACAGGGATTATGGTTCTCACACAAATATTATGAAATTATGCTGATATCACATGTATGCTTTTATCTATTGTATTGGCTGGCTTTTTGATATATTTTTTGTATAGATAAAATGTGTCGTTTTATATATCCAAGTCTGGAGTGCCTTAAAAGTCCAACCTAGTGGGACCATCTGTCCCTCATTGTTTGCCTTATAACTATATGATTATGGATGTGGCTATGGGAGTGAACCTTCCTTTTTTATTTGTTAGTGTTACAAGGTCTCAGGTGTGAATGGGGAGCAGGTGTGTTAAATTTGGTGTTGTCGCTCTCACTCTCTCATACTGGTCACTGGAAGTTCAAATGGCACCTCATGGCAAAGGACTCTCTGAGGATCTGAAAAAAAGAATTGTTGCTCTACATAGAGATGGCCCAGGCTATAAGAAGATTGCCAAGACTCTGAAACTGAGCTGCAGCATGGTGGCCAAGACCATATAGTGGTTTAACAGAACAGATTCCACTCAGAACAGGCCGCACCATGGTTGACCAAAGGAGTTGAGTGCATGTGCTCAGCATCATATCCAGAGGTTGTCTTTGGGGAAATAGATATATAAGTGCTGCCAGCATTGCTGCAGAGTTTGAAGGGGTGGGAGGTCAGCCTGTCAGTGCTCAGACCATACACCGTACATGGCATCAAATTGGTCTGCATGGCTATCATCCCAGAAGGAAGCCTCTTCTAAATATGGTGCACAAGAAAGCCTGCAATTTGCTGAAGACAAGCAGACTAAGGACATGGATTACTAGAACCATGTCCTGTGGTCTGATGAGACCAAGATAAACTTAGGTGGTTCAGATTAGGGTTGCACCGGTACTGGGCATTTTCAGAGTATTGGTACTCGTGAAAAATGCCCCGATACCTAGACCGATGAACCGATACCTGTTCTTTCGGTTGTTAGGGGGAATTCCCCCCTAACAACTGAAATGTAAAGGAAATGCCTGCAACTATTGGTTGTTAACCACTTGCCGACCGTCAATCGGCAATTGACGGCGGCAAGGTGGCTCTGTAACGCGGATCGCCGTCATACGACGGCGGCCGCGTGATCGAGCCTAGTGAGCGCGCGGAGGGGTCTGTGTCACTCGCGCGCCCGCGCGGAGGCCGCCGCGCGCGCGCGAGTGATCCGAGCTAGTGCGCCGGCGGCAGCATACTGCCGCTAGGCGCAATGTCTCGGTGGAACGGCGGCAGTTAACGGCTAACTGCCAGCCGTTCACCAATTGTTGGTTATCAACGTCCGTAAAGGAAATGTAAAGTCAACAATCCCCCCTTAAGGGGGATTGTTGGCTTTCTTGTCCATAGCCAAGTAGCCAGATCCATAGCCCCGTAAAAAGTGCTCATGGTTATGAGACTTTTACGGGTCA